>SJYX01002043.1:10988-153080 GCA_006410675.1 Oreotragus oreotragus
GGGGGACCCACCCCCCAGGAGGCAGGCCCACAGTACAGAGCCGCTGCGTGGGCTGGACCCGAGTGCCACCACATCAGGCTTATCTGCCCGGTTGATTAATGACTGAGTCGCTCCGGCCGGGATCGAGGGCAGAGAAGAGACATGTTTCCAGGCAGACTGTCCCCTGTCTCAGGAGGGACACTCTGGCCCTTCTCTCTCTCAGGAGCAACCCTCTCAGGTGAGTTTCTGGAGGCTGGAGTCACAGGGGCCTTCTTTTCTTGGCCGTGTCTGTGGCCCCCCACGCGGGCTCCTCGGCTTATTTGGCTGTGCCGGGTTTTCGTTGCTGTGCAGGCTTTTCTTAGTCGTGGTGAGCAGGGCCCCATGTTCCTCCCAGAGGGTGAGGAGCCGGCAGGGCGAGGTGAAGGTCTCCATGCGGCGAAACAGACCTGTTGGTCTTAGAGACTCTCCAGAACTGTCACTTGCTATTTAAAGGGCAGAGAGAGGGGAAGCAAGAAAGTGTCATGGAATTCAGAAAACAGGACTTGTATCAGCCTGTAAAAGGAGACCTTTCAATAAAGAGGCAGAGATGACATTGACATTAACAATTGAAAGATGAGGATATGGAAAGAATGAATATATATTATTTCAATTAATTTTGAAGTAAAGTGAAAATGGTGAGTAAGTTTTTCTTGAAGAGGGCATAGAAGAGAATGATGTTGGGTCTTTATGTGGGGGAGATTAGAACAGGTCACAAGGTAAGAGATAAGAGAAGGAAGGTAGTAATGTAAGACAATGGTATTGAATTGCTTGAATTTGCAAGAGTTAAAGCTCAAAATTCTAACTTTGTAAATTTCCTAAACTTGACTCTTCACTCCCTGATAGAAAATAGATGAAGGTAATAAAGACTGCATATGCTTGTTATTAAGAGAAATTGTGTACTGACAATTGTCTATTCTAAAAATACATGAGTATTTGTGTGTTTGTGTGAATGTATATGTTTCCCCTCAAAAGTTTTTAAATATAATTTATGGTGAATTCATAATGATCTATGGGGTCGCACAGAGTCGAACATGGCTGAAGCGACTTAGCAGCAGCAGCATAATGATCTTGAATATAGTAATGTAAAATATTAGAATACTATCAAATTTCATACATGCAAGTTTCATCTTTAATTTAGGAAAGCTTTTTTTTTTCAAAGTACAACATGAGCCATCGTATTGGGATTATTAATGATTTTTTGTGAAATGCTCTTATTTGGAGAGAAATGTTTTATTTTCACTTAGTAAAGTTTCTTCAAATGAGACATATATATGTTTTTTAAAAAAATCAGTTCTCCTTTCCTCAAAGAGAATGGAAGTAACGTTCAGATTCCACTTTATGGCAGGACGTTTCTCATGCACTGGTTGATGATTGACTGCTAACAAATGGTAAGCACAGCTTGAATTGATACTTCCTAACATGAGCTGACTGAAAGCTATTAAAAAAACAGCTGAGTGAATGTTGTCTCTCCATGCCACCTATTTATGTCAAAAAGTATTTTTATAATAGTTGATGTGCACACTGAAAATGTAAACTTAATGCTTGTGTTCTTTCACAAAGTAAAATCTGTTAAACTGCTTCAGTAATCACACTCTTCATCAACTTTATATGAGTTTAAAATATGATAAACTCTTCATTTGTAACTGAATTTTTACTTGTGATTGATGTGTTTGCTATTCAACTTAATGAAATCTTACCTATACTGAAAGAAAAAAAAAAAAGTTAATAGCATTATTCTCAGTTCTCTAGCTTCCTGTAATGCTCCCAATTATATCATTGAAAAATTAAGGACTTTCTCTTTCCTCTGAAGAGTTTCCTTGATGGAAGTTAGATTTTTTTTTTTTTCATCAATAAAATGTGATTAATCGATGGGGTATGTTTGTGGAAAGCAAGCAAAACATATTTCATTTATTTTATCTAGTTTTTTGCTGATTTAAAAATAGCTTTACAGATAAATGATGATGCTACATGCACTAGCAGCCAGTGCACTGTGTGTTGGCTTTCTCTTCTCCCACCTCAGTGACCCCGAACTCAGGGTGATTTTGGCAAGCGGAAGTTTATTTGTAGCTCTGACCCTCCTACCTGGAGCTATTCTTGCTCCCTGACTTTCTGAATTCTTCTTTGAGCAACCATCTTGTGGAGTAGTTAGACAACAGCTCGCTTAAATTGCTATAACACGCACTTTGACGGGAGCTAGTGCTATAAGAAGTCATCATCAGGACTCAAAACTTCTGCTTTTTTAATATGAAGCTTGTAGGTACGAATTCACCCTTTAGATAATTTTTCAGAAATAAGTTTTTATTTCATTATCTCATTCACTCTGTGCGCTGCAAGCTATACTGCAATTTCCTCTCACGTCTTCTTACAGTGTGGAGCTCTCTCGTTGTTTATTGAAGTGCAGAACATCAAAACTGGAGAACGGGAAAAAAGAAAATTTGAGGTGAGAGAGACAAAAAAAAAAAAAAGGGAGAGAAAATCTTTTAAGCTTTTTGAAGTTCTAAAGATTTGTGTGTTTGCCCGACTCTTTGTGACTCAACGGATGTAGCCCGTCAGGCGCCTCTGTCCATGGGATTTCCCAGGCAAGAATACTGGAGTGGGGTGCCATTTCCTCCTCCAGGGGATCTTCCTGACCCAGGGATTGAACCCTCATCTCCGTCTCCTGCACTGTAAGCAGATTCTTTACCGCTGAGCCACTTGGGAAGCCGCTCAAGACCAAGAGATGGGCTATATTCTTTTCCCAGGATGGTAAAGAGATGGCTAGTGGTATGGAGAGGTTGACCAACGTTATCAGGCTGCAGTGGGCATGTTTCATTTCTGGTGGTCCTGGTAACAGGGCTGATCTTGTAGTTATCTCTGCAGAGTGAGAAAAACCATGTAATCTTGAATAAACAGCAAAGAAAGAGCTCCACATCGTAAGAAGATACCAGAAGAATAATATTATGACTCATAATCCCTTAGTTTAACCATATGATGAAGAGAATAATCATTTAATCCTGTAGTTTGACCAGTGTTAACCTTTTTAAAACAATTTATTTGGTTAATTCTGGGAATTTTATAAGTTTTTAAAAAGTATATAATCCAGGCAAGAATACTGGAGTGGGGTGCCATTTCCTCCTCCAGGGGATCTTCCTGACCCAGGGATTGAACCCTCATCTCCGTCTCCTGCACTGTAAGCAGATTCTTTACCGCTGAGCCACTTGGGAAGCCGCTCAAGACCAAGAGATGGGCTATATTCTTTTCCCAGGATGGTAAAGAGATGGCTAGTGGTATGGAGAGGTTGACCAACGTTATCAGGCTGCAGTGGGCATGTTTCATTTCTGGTGGTCCTGGTAACAGGGCTGATCTTGTAGTTATCTCTGCAGAGTGAGAAAAACCATGTAATCTTGAATAAACAGCAAAGAAAGAGCTCCACATCGTAAGAAGATACCAGAAGAATAATATTATGACTCATAATCCCTTAGTTTAACCATATGATGAAGAGAATAATCATTTAATCCTGTAGTTTGACCAGTGTTAACCTTTTTAAAACAATTTATTTGGTTAATTCTGGGAATTTTATAAGTTTTTAAAAAGTATATAATCTCTTCATCACCAGCAATATTCTTTCTTTTTTCTAGGAAGATTTTTACCTAGAAATTGATGCTATATTTTCATATCTTGTTTGTTTTTCATATGTTGTGCCTTTTTATTCTTTTTTGCTTCTTTCTTGAAACTACTCACTGATTATGTTCTTTTGATATTTATACTGATATCTACTCAATTTTTGGTAGTTAGAAAAAATAGCTTTCCATGTTATATCTTGATTTTTTAAAGATAACTGTAAAATTGGATGACAGAATGCACTATGGCCAGTTCAGAGCAGTGTTTATTCTGGGACTAGTTTAGCTCTACTGAAAAGGTTCCCTTCTGAGAAATATACTCAATGTTGCCTCTATTACAAGTTTTCTCCACTTTGCTTGAGGAAAACACTGACTATTTGCAATCATTTGTGAACTCTGGGGGTTATTTGAACAAATGCTTTCCAAAGGGCTTTCTCTTTTTCAAGCATGCAGAGATCACTTATCAGCTAAATTCTTTAGAGTGTCTGTAGATATTTGAATCTTTTGCTGTCTGTGTACCTCTCTCCTCACTATCAATTTGCTCCACAAATTCTTAGTTACTTCACCTTCTCTGGGGCTTCACCTTCTCTCAGGCTCAGAGGATAAAGAGTTTGCTTGCAATGCAGGAGATCCGGGTTTGATCCCTGAGTTGGGAAGATCCCCTGGAGAAGAGAATGGCAACCCACTCCAGTATTCTTGCCTGNAGTTACTTCACCTTCTCTGGGGCTTCACCTTCTCTCAGGCTCAGAGGATAAAGAGTTTGCTTGCAATGCAGGAGATCCGGGTTTGATCCCTGAGTTGGGAAGATCCCCTGGAGAAGAGAATGGCAACCCACTCCAGTATTCTTGCCTGGAAAATCTTGTGGATAAAGGAGCCTGGCAGGCTGATGTGGCTGGGGTTGCAAAAAGTCAGACACAGCTGAGCAACTAACACTTTCCCTCTTTTCAGCTTCTTTGAATGCATACATCGGTCTCATCAACCAATGGAGACTAGCAAGCTATTTGGTTGCATCTTCCTGATACAGTTGCCTTGAAGTTGCTTTCAGGGATTAAGCTGAAGCAGCTGTCTGGCTTCTCTCAGGGACCCCTTCTTTCCAACTTCAGAGTTCTCTGCTGCTTCCCAGCCAATGTCTGAAACTACATAATGTATATTTCGTCATACACATTGTTTTCTGTTCTCAATGGTAGCACAGCTCATGTAGTTGTTAGTCACTGCTGCTGCTGCTGTGTCGCTTCAGTCATGTCTGACTCTGTGTGACCCCACAGACGGCAGCCCACCAGGCTCCGCCGTCCCTAGGATTCTCCAGGCAAGAATACTGGAGTGTGTTGCCATTTCCTTCTCTAATGAATGAAAGTGAAATAATGGAAGTCTAATGGAGGATTTGGAAGGAAGTGAGTAGGGAGGTCAAGTTTTTGGAAGTAACTGATCACTTCTCATCTGTAGTCAGGAAGTTTTAATGTATTTTAACTTTATTTCCATAATAGTTTGCAACCAAGAAAAAACTGTTGCTAGGTCTTCAATAAAAATGCAAAACGTGGCTTTCACAGAAGATGATGTAAGATCTGAGTCTAGACAGGAGATGCACTACAGATGCATGAACATGTGGGGTTTAAGAATATAATCTGCTTCAGGCCATGAGGGGGCTTCCCAGGTGGTTCAGATGGTAAAGAATCTGCCTGCAATGCAGGGGACCTTCTTCAATCCCTGGGCCAGGAAGATCCCCTGGAGAAGGGCATGTCAACCCACTCCAGTGTTCTTGTCTGGAGAATCCCATGGACAGCGGAGCCTGGTGGGCTACAGTCCATAGTGTGACAAAGAGCTGGACACGACTGAGGGAGTAACATTTGCACGTGCACTAGGCAATGAGTAGTCTTGCAGGCATTGTTTGAGGGAGAATGACTAATTAGACTCACACTTTAGGTAGGTGTTTCTGGAGAGCAGAATAAAGCGAAGCGATCAGTTAAGTTGGTGAGTGATAAGCCAGGGAGTCAATGCAGAGAGATGAGGGAATGGGTGTAATTTCTGAAGAATTTTTGGAAATTCATCAAGATTATTCAATGATCAAATATGGAAAAAATCAGGTAGAGTGAAGAACAAAGAATAGTTTCTGTGTTTCTCGTTTGGATACTAGGATTGATAACAGTGATATCACTTGACATGGAAAGTACAAAAAGATTACCTTTTCATCAGCAAGTAGTACTTATTTTTGTTTGTTTAGTTTAAGTGTCTGTGGGATATACAGATAGAATCTAAAGTTTGTGGTTGCAGGCAGAAAGGAAGTTCAGATATATTTTTTAGTTGAGTTATGATGTTATTGTTATTTTTCTTGATCTTACTCTCTTAAATTCAGTGTCCTATTTTTAAAGGTTACAAATAGACAAGAGATGATTTAATTCTGTATTGAACAACTCAATACCAATGGTCTGTATTTCTATAATGAAACACCAATGCAAGTCCAAGATGAAGCCAGCTTCGATTTAATTTTCTTCCACTGTTTAAGCATGGGAGCATGGAGATTTTACTTTTTTGGATCCTTAATTATATGGCATGAAGGAAACTTCTGCTTTTCTGAGCATAAAGGGACTCTGCAGTCTTAGAAAAAAGAACGTGTAGGTCACTAAACAACCTTACTCACCCCAAAGTTCCAGTGTTTTCACCTGTCAGTCTTTTTAACATTATTCTCAGGAGAGGAAACTTTACAAATTTGTTAGCCTCTCATTCAACTCCTTGACATGTAAAATGGCCCAAAAAGCTGATAGAAAAAGAAATTAAAAACCTGGGTAACTACACATTGAATAAGAGCTCAGGTAATTGGGAGACAGCATGCCAAGAAAACGATGTTTACTACATACAGACATTAAAGTGATCCCATGGGTGAACGATATTACTGAAAGGTGAGCAGAGCACACTTCATTTTTTCTTACTGCCTAAGAAAAGCTGATGGTACATAACGTAGCTGAAAAGATATAGTGCTCTATCAAGAATATTTCCTAACTTCCTATCTCTTTAACTTTAGTCCTGACATGGCATCCACTTTACAGCAGAGCTTATTATGACTTTTCTGACATTGTGAGATTACATCTTGCTTCCAGCTGTGGTGAATATTCCAAAGGAAAATTTTGGAGATAAGATACAATTAGTGGTGCCGGAAACTCTCTCTACATGTAGGCAGCACAGATTATAGTTGGAGAAAGGTGGGCCAATAATAGTTTAGTTGTATCATCATCTAGGCCTCAGGGATATCTACAAAACTGAGAACCTCATCCGTAACTTAGTTTTAGAGGGCTTTGTTAGCTGTAATAACTGAATTCAAATTAGCCAGGATAAAATACAGATAAAAAGTATTCTTAGCTTTATGCTTAAGCCCTTTTGATCACAGAATATCAGGGTTAATTCTGACATGTTTTGAAACTCAGAAAAATTTCTGGGAGGAATATGGTATTTGCATTGTGTTCAGAGGGCAAATGCTACCTGACCAGACTAATAAAGCCAGACAACCAGTATTCTTGCATACACAGAGTTGAAAAAGTTTTTGCTTGTCCTTACCACTGAATTAGCCTTTCAATGAAAGACAATGTATTTTTAGTCTAACATAGAGAATTATTTTAAAATAGAGTAAATATATTTAAACTGCTCATTGTTGACTTCTATTCTTTTAAATTCCCTTAAAAGCTGCAGAAAAACCACAGATTTATTAATTCAGAAAAATGTATATAATGTTTGAAATGTCAAAGTGTATTAGGATGCTACTGCTGTTAAGTCACTTCAGTCGTGTCCGACTATGTGTGACCCCATAGACGGCAGCCCACCAGGCTCCCCCGTCCCTGGGATTCTCCAGGCAAGAACACTGGAGTGGGGTGTCATTTCCTTCTCCAATGCGTGAAAGAGAAAAGTGAAAGGGAAGTCGCTCAGAGTGATTAGAACACACAAACTGCACTTTGATCCTACATCCTACTTTCCCAGAAAAGCAGGAAGCACCAACAGGAACAAAGTGGAGGGATTACTAAAAGTTTAAGTGTCAGCGCCACCAGCTACTGGCTGCTTGTGCTAAGCAACACAATTTTTCATAATTTGATTTTTATCATAGGGTTGCTATCATAGGGTTGCCCAAATCATGAAAGTCCTTTTAAGTAACAACAAAATAAAAATATTTAACTACTACTACCAAGCATTTCTCCAAGTGGCAAAGGAAGTGCAAATTTCTATTATTCAATAACTTTTAATGTCATTTTTTGCTTTTTACTCTGTATCAGTCTCAGCTCAATTGCTCAGTTGTGTCTGACTCTTTGCAATCCCATGGACTGAAGCATGCAAGGCTCCCCTGTCCATCACCATTTCCTGGAGCTTGGTCAAATTCATGTCCATTGAGTGGGTGATGCCTTCCAACCATCTCATCCTCTGTCATCCCCCTTCTGATCCTGCCTTCAACCTTTCCTAGCAATAGGGTCTTTTCCAGAGTCAGTTCTTCACATCAGGTGACCAACGTATTGGAGTTTCAGTTTCAGCATCAGTCTTTCCAATGAATATTCAGGGCTAATCTCCTTTAGGATGGACTGGTTGGATCCCCTTGCAGTCCAAGGGAATCTCAAGAGGCTTCTCCAACACCACAGTTCAAAAGCATCAATTCTTCAGCACTCAGCTTTCTTTATGGTCCNGCATCAGTCTTTCCAATGAATATTCAGGGCTAATCTCCTTTAGGATGGACTGGTTGGATCCCCTTGCAGTCCAAGGGAATCTCAAGAGGCTTCTCCAACACCACAGTTCAAAAGCATCAATTCTTCAGCACTCAGCTTTCTTTATGGTCCAAGTCTCACATCCATACACAAACAACAACAACAACAACAACAACACATAGCTTTAACTACACAGAACTTTGTTGGCAAAGTAATGTCTCCATTTTTAATATGGTTTTAATATGATTTTATATCCCCATTAATAAAGCCTATGGGTTGCAGCAAAAACAATTTTAAAAGGGAAGATTATAGCAATAAAATCTTACCCCAAGAAACAATAAAAATCTCAAATAAACAACCTAACCTTAAACCTAAATAAATTAGGGGAAGAAGAACAAACCAAACTTAAAGTTAGTAAGAGGAAAGAAATTATAAAAATCAGGGCAGAAGTAAATAAAATAGAAACAAAGAAAACAGTAGCAAAGACTGATGAAGCTAAAGGCTGGTTCTTTGAAAAGATAAACAACCTCAATAGACCTATAGCCAAACTCATCAAGCAAAAAAGGGAGAGGACTCAAATCAATAAATTAGAAATGAAAAAGAAGTTGCAGCTGACATCACAGAAGTACAAAGGATCATAGGCGATTACCACAATCAAATGTATGCCAATAAAATGGACAACCTGGAAGAAAGAGAAGTTCTTAGAAAGGCACAATTGATGAGGACTGAACCCAGAGGAAATAGAAAATATGAACAGACCGAACACATGCACTGAAATTGAAAGTGAGAATCAGTAAATCCAAACAAAAGTCCAGGGCCTGGCAGCTCCACAGGCAAATTCTATCAAACATTTAGAGAAGACTTAACACCTACCTTTCTGAAAGTCTTTTAAAAATTGCAGAGGAAGGAATACTTTCCATTTCATTCTATGAGGCAACCATCACTCTGATAATAAGGCCAGACAAAGATACCACAAAAAAGAAAACTGTAGGCTAATATCACTGATAAACATCACTGATAAATAAAGATGCAAAGTCCTCAACAAAAGGCTAGTAATCTGAATCCAATAATACATTAAAATGATCACACACCATGAGCAAGCACAATTTATCTCAGGACTACATGGATTTTTCAATATCCACAAATCAATTAGTGTAATACACCATACCAACAAATTTAAGAGTAAAAACCATATGATCATCTCCATAGATGGGAAAAAAAGCTTTTGAGAAAATTCAGCACCCATTTATGATAAAAATTCCAGAAAGTGGACACAGAGGGAATGTATTGCAACATAAGAAAGGTCATATATGATGAACTTACAGCTAACATCATATTCAGTGGCGAAAGCTAAAAGTGTTTCCTCTAAGATCAGGTAGAATATAAGAATGTTCAGTCACATCACTTTTGTTCAACATAATTTTGGAAGTCCAAGGCACAGCAATCAGAGAGGAAAAATAAAGGGAATCCAAATTTGAAAAGAAGTTAAACTGTCACTATTTGTGGATGACATGATATCATACATCAGTTCAGTTCAATCGCTCAGTCATGTCCGACTCTTTGAGACTCCATGATTGGCAGCACGCCAGGCCTCCCTGTCCATCACCAACTCCCAGAGTTCACTCAGACTCACGTCTATCGGGTCAGTGGTGCCATCCAGCCATCTCATCCTCTGTCGTCCCCTTCTCCTCCTGCCCCCAATCCCTCCCAGCATCAGAGTCTTTTCCGATGAGTCATCTTTTTGCATGAGGTGGCCAAAGTACTAGAGTTTTAACTTTAGCATCATTCCTTCCAAAGAGATCTGAGAGCTGATCTCCTTCAGAATGGACTGGTTGGATCTCCTTGCAGTCCAAGGGACTCTCAAGAGTCTTCTCCAACACCACAGTTCAAAAGCATCAATTCTTTGGCTCTCAGCCTTCTTCACAGACCAACTCTCACATCCATACATGACCACAGGAAAAACCATAGCCTTGACTAGATGGACCTTTGTTGGAAAAGTAATGTCTCTGCTTTTGAATATGCTATCTAGATTGGTCATAACTTTTCTTCCAAGGAGTAAGCGTCTTTTAATTTCATGGCACAGTCACCATCTGCAGTGATTTTGGAGCTCCNAAGGGACTCTCAAGAGGCTTCTCCAACACCACAGTTCAAAAGCATCAATTCTTTGGCTCTCAGCCTTCTTCACAGACCAACTCTCACATCCATACATGACCACAGGAAAAACCATAGCCTTGACTAGATGGACCTTTGTTGGAAAAGTAATGTCTCTGCTTTTGAATATGCTATCTAGATTGGTCATAACTTTTCTTCCAAGGAGTAAGCGTCTTTTAATTTCATGGCACAGTCACCATCTGCAGTGATTTTGGAGCTCCCAAAATAAAATCTGACACTGTTTCCACTGTTTCCCCATCTATTTCCCATGAAGTGATGGGACTGGATGCCATGATCTTCATTTTCTGAACGTTGAGCTTTAAGCCAACTTTTTCACTCTCCACTTTCACTTTCACAAAGAGGCTTTTTAGTTCCTCTTTACTTTCTGCCATAAGGGTGGTGTCATCTGCATATCTGAGGTTATTGATATTTCTCCTGGCAATCTTAATTCCAGCTTGTGTTTCTTCCAGTCCAGCATTTCTCATGATGTACTCTGCATATAAGTTAAATAAGCAGGGTGGCAATATACAGCCTTGACGTACTCCTTTTCCTATTTGGAACCAGTCTGTTGTTACATGCCCAGTTCTAACTGTTGCTTCCTGATACCTAAAAGATCCTAAATACATAAAAGATCCTAAAAATACTGCCAGAAGTCTACTGCTGCTATTATATTAGTTGCTAAGTCATGTCTAACTCTTTTGTAACCCCATGGACTATAACCCACCATGGGATTTCCCAAGCAAGAATATGGAATAGGTTGCCATTTTCTTCACCAGGGAGTCTTCCCCATCCAGGGATCAAACCCATGTTTCCTGCACTGAAGTCAGATTCTTTATTGCTGTTTCACGGGGAAGCAGAAATCTACTAGAGCTCATTAATGAATGTGATATATATGCAGGTTACAAAATTAACCCAGAGAAATCTGTTGCATTTCAATACATTAACAACAAAAGAGCAGAAAGAGAATTCAAGAAACAATCTTATTTACCATCAAAAAGAATAAAATATCTAGGAATAAACTATCCAAGGAGACAAAATACCTGTACTCCAAAAACTATTATAGGCTGATTAAAAAAATCAAAGACCTCACTAACAGTTGAAAAGGTATACTGTGTTTGTGGATGGAAGAATCAATATTGTCAAAATGACCACACTACTCAAGATAGTCTACACATTCAGTGCAATCCCTGTCAAATTACCAATAGCATTTTTCACAGAACTAGAATAACAATCATGAAAACAATCCTAATATTTGTATGCAGAAACAAAAGATATCAAATAGCGAAAGCAATCTGGAGAAAGAAAAATGAGGTTGGAGGAAGCAAACTTCCTGACTTCAGACTACACTACAAAGCTCCAGTAATCAAGACAGTTTGGCACTAGCAGAAAAACAGATATATAGATCTATAAAACAAGATATAAAGCCCAGAGACAAACTCATGCACATATGGACACCTTATTTTTGAAAGAAAAAGCAAGAATATACAATGGAGAACAGATGGTCACTTCAATAAGTGGTCTTGTGAAAACTGGACAGCTATGTGCTAAAACATGAAATTAGAACACTTCCTATCAACACACACAAAAACAAACTCAAATGGATTAAAGACCTGAATTTAAAACTAGAAACTATAAAACTCTTAGAGGAAAATATATGCAGAGCACTTTTGACATATATCACAGCAAGATCTTCTTTGACCCACTTCCTAGAGTAATGGAAACAAAAATAAACAAATCGGACCTAATTAAACTTAAAACCTTTTTCACAGTATGTAAATGATAAATGAGAAGACAATCCACGGACTGGGAGTGGGAGAATATATTTTCAAATGTTGTTATTGACAAGCTCTCCAAAATCTACAAATAGCCCATGAAAAAATATCTCCAAACAACTCATGAAGCTCAACATTATCATAAAAAAAAAAATTTAAAAATGATAGAAGATTGAAATAGACATTCTAAAGAAGACAGGAAGATAGCCAGAACACACATGAAAAGATGGTCAACATTACTAATAAATAGAGAAATGCAGATAAAAATTACAAAGATATATCGACTCAAGCTAGTCAAAATGGCTATCATAAAAAAAAAAAAAAATCCACAAACAGTTAATGCTGGAGAGGGTGTGGAGATAAAGGAGCCCTTCTGTACTTTTGAAGGGAATGTAAATTGGTTCAGCTGCTATGGAGAATATGGAGGCTCATTAAAAAAAAAAATTGGTGGAAAAATGCTTTACATTTTGCTTTATAAAATGTTGGTGTCTGCTGTACAACAGTGAATCAATCATAATTATATATATTCCCCCTCCCTCCTCCACCATCCCACCCCTCTAGGTCATCTCAGCGTGCCAGACTGGGATTCCTGTGCTGTATAGCAGCTTCCCACTAATTATCTGTTTTACACTCGACAGTGTATATACATCAGTGCTACTGTCTCAGTTTGTCCCACTCTCACCTTCTCTGGCTGTGTCTGCACGTCCATTCTCTACTGGGTCCGTCAGAACCATTTTCCCTAGATTCCATACGTATGCATTAACATGCAATACTTGTTTTTCTCCTTCTGACTTACTCCACTCTATAAGAGGCATTAGTTTCATCTACCACACTAAAACTGACTCAGATTCATTCTTATGGCTGAGTAATATTCCATCGTGTGTATGGCCCACATCACCTTTATCCGTTCATCTATCGATGGACGCCTAGGTTGCTTCCACGTCCTGGCTGTTGTAAATATAGTTGCAATGAACACTGGGGTACATGTGTCTTTTAGAGTTGTGGTTTTATCAGGGTATATGCCCAGTAGTGGGATTTCTGAGTTGTATGGTAATATACTCCTTGGCAATTTATTCCTAGGAAATACCATGAATGTGGTGTTTTAGTAGACTTAAAAAATAATATTTTATTTTAGTATTAGTCTTTCTATCTTTTATTCTCAGAGTTTAATAAGGATCTTGCCATGGTGAGTACCCAGTAAACGTGGTCAAATAAAATTAGAACTTGATGTACTGGTTTTCCCCATTTCTACTATAAGAGAAAAACATAAGATGATAAGGTAGACCAAGAAGGCAATATTGATTTGAACATCTACTAAGTTGAAAGCATATTTTATACATCATTGCATTCAATCTTCATCACAATCACTGAGTTGGTTGTTTTGAACTTCATGTTACATCATGAGTCATTTGCTTAACTTTTCACATTTGGCTATTGGAAGACTCAGGATATGGTTCCAAGTCTAGTTTTCCAACTTGTCTACACAAATTTGTAGGAGGTAAAGGGTTCCTTTGCCTGCCTGACATGCTTCCATCCCCATGCAGTGGCTGATGGAAGTGTCAAAACTTTTATTCTTCTAGATAACTGACATTTTAAGGAAATTGAAAGGGCAGGATCTTGGTGCACACATAATGGTCCTCCCTAGAATATAGCTATTTTTTACTTTTGAAACAAGAAGGATTTTCATTTGTAGATATATCCAAGTCAACTTTCCAACTTGAAGTTCAGAAAATCAGACTTCTCTTTCAGAGTTGCATCTGCCTGCCTTTCTTAGCTTTGCTTTGCTAATAAGGAATCACTTACCACAGGAATCATACTTCACAGAATCACCTAAAACGATTTTTTTNTCATTTGTAGATATATCCAAGTCAACTTTCCAACTTGAAGTTCAGAAAATCAGACTTCTCTTTCAGAGTTGCATCTGCCTGCCTTTCTTAGCTTTGCTTTGCTAATAAGGAATCACTTACCACAGGAATCATACTTCACAGAATCACCTAAAACGATTTTTTTCTCCAGTTCAGCAAAGATAAGTCAAAGGATAAAAGATTTTGGCTATATTTTCTGAAAGAATTTCCACAATTATCCCATTCATGTTTAGAAATGTTTCCTTTTTTCCTTCTTACTCAGGAGATTAATTTCCATAAAATATTCAGAATTTCTAGTTAGAAAAGCAAAGTCTATGCAGATATAAAAAAAATCTGTGGATTTTTGGCATATTTTCTTTTGGGATGTAACATCTAAATTATCCCCCAGAATTGTGTGATTTCTGCTTTTTTGTGATAAACAGGTTATTTGCTAAAAAGAAAACGACAAAATCGCTAAAGATTGACCTTGGTTTGGAAGGCATTTTGTATATAAAAAATATTGCAGTACACCATGTAATTTTATGGAAATTTGACACCAGACCTTATTTAATTTATTTACTAAGTTATGATAACTCTAGGCTTTCTAGTCTGATTTACACCGGGGGAACTGTGGGAAAGAGGACATTATTTTGTGGTCATGCTCAGTAATTGCTACATGCTGTAAAGACTGCACTATGGTAAATTAAAATAATTACAAAGTTATCTGTACAATATGACATGCTTTCTATTCTCCTGGGATGGTGCTGCACTGGACAAGTAATTCTAAAATTTCACTTAAGCTGATAATATCCCTCCAATTAATTGTGAAATATAGGATCACTGGACAAGAGACTATCAAAAGTGCAGTGAAGTAACTATGTCCTAGATTTGTGAAGCATATGATGGATGAGAAAAGACTCACCTTGGCGGATCCAAGAAAGTGCAAGAGCTGTTAGGATATATGGGACCCTGTCACTCTTCCTCTTCTAACAACTCATATGTCATAAATGTGTCTCTGGAGAAACCTAAAAACAAACAAACAAACAAAAAAAAACACAGCAAAATTACCAGACACAAAATTACCACTCAGGTCTAGAATAGAAAAGGTTTAAAAAAACAAGTGTTTTGAAGATTTTGTCTTTTGATGTCCTTTTAAAGACTATTCTTTGCATGTGTTTGTCATTACCTATGTGTCCCTGGTGGCTCAGATGGTAAAGAATCTGCCAGCAACGCAGGTGACCTAGGTTTAGTCCCTGGGTCAGGAAGATTCCCTGGAGAAGGGCATGGCAACCCACACCAGTATTCTTGCCTGAAGGATTTCATGGACAGAGGAGCCTGGCAGGGTATAGTCCATGATTTCACAAAGTCAGACACGACTGAGCAACTAACTTTCGCTTTAATATCTGCATCACTGATTATTTAACTGATAAAAATATTTAGTCTCCAAATTGTTATTGTGCATTGTTTCCTTTATAGTTCAAAATATAATACACAAATTTGTCTATTCTTAAAGTTTATGTATAATGCAAATATCTAAATATATATTTTCCTGAAGTTAAACTAAATCCAATAGTAAAACAGATATTTATGAGCAGTTTAGGAGAAAATTCCCAAAGAAGTAGACATGAGTAATAGATTAGTAGACATTAGTAAGTGATTGCATATATATGTGTGCAATTATATATGCTGCTGCTAAGTCACTTCAGTCGTGTCTGACTCTGTGTGACCCCATAGACGGCAGCCCACCAGGCTCCCCCATCCCTGGGATTCTCCAGGCAAGAATACTGGAGTGGGTTGCCATTTCCTTCTCCAGTGCATGAAAGAGAAAAGTGAAAGTGAAGTCGCTCAGTCTGTCCGACTGTTAGCGACCCCATGGACTGCAGCCCACCAGGCTCCTCCATCCATGGGATTTTCCAGGCAAGAGTATTGGAGTGGGGTGCCATTGCCTTCTCCGATATTTTTATTATTTGCATATAATATATGCTGCTGCTTCCAAGTCACTTCAGTCGTGTCCAACTCTGTGTGGCCCCATAGACGGCAGCCCACCAGGCTCCCCCCTCCCTGGGATTCTCCAGGCAAGAACACTGGAGAGGGTTGCCATTTCCTTCTCCAGTGCATGAAAGAGAAAAGTGAAAGTGAAGTCGCTCAGTCTGTCCGACTGTCAGCGACCCCATGGACTGCAGCCCACCAGGCTACTCCGCCCATGGGATTCTCCAGGCAAGAGTACCGGGATGGGGTGCCATTGCCTTCCCCGGCATATAATATATAGGAAAGCATATATCTATATTATAATATAGATATGTATATAATATATAGGAAAGTAGTTTATACTGTCCGCATAATTTTTCTGCTCCAGTGTTCACTTACGGCATTTAGTATAAAATTGATAATCGTTTCCAGGACCTCACTGCCTGCTTCCCATTATCTGACCTGCCTGCATCTCTGACTGCATCTTTTTTGTTCTCCTCTGTTCCCATGGTTCTTTCAGTGACCTTCTTTCAGTTAGCTGAAAATGCCGGTATGCTTCTTTCTATAGTGTTTTTGGTCTTGTTATTCTCTCTGCTTGGAAGTCGTTGCTCCCAGATTTTGTATTATGTGTCCTTTTCATCATTCAATTGTTAGCTCATCTGTTACCTGCTAAGACAACATGGCATCTTTTTTTTAAGAATTACCATTATATATCATTATAATATGAATCAGTATTGTAAATCTTCCCTTTTGTTTTTGGATACACAATTTTAATCTTGCATACACAAATATTTTAAATGCTTACATCAGTCAATTTATGTCAATAATCATTGATGGATACTAGATGTATACATGTCAGCTCTTGATAAGATACAGGATAAATATTAATATGTAGAGTCAATCTCTCCCTTCAGAAAATTAATTATTACTGTCAAAGAAAAAATAGCAACTTCACCAAGAAAATATATGGCAGACACCATTTTAGCCAATCGATTAACTGCAAATCACCAGAAATAGAATCAATTAGCATCACGATCCTTGTTATCTGAATCAGGATAAGGGTCAAATACCATTTTGATGTTGTTTAAGCTAGAAATACATAAAATGACTGTAATGATGAAGAAAGACCAGACATATCTAAGTTGAGGCCCATCTCACCAAAACCCTGTTCTCTAAGCTCTTAAAACTGTANTAGAATCAATTAGCATCACGATCCTTGTTATCTGAATCAGGATAAGGGTCAAATACCATTTTGACGTTGTTTAAGCTAGAAATACATAAAATGACTGTAATGATGAAGAAAGACCAGACATATCTAAGTTGAGGCCCATCTCACCAAAACCCTGTTCTCTAAGCTCTTAAAACTGTAAGCTTTAGAAATACAAAGATATAAGAACTATTTCAGAGTAAATTAGATTTAATTAAAAAACAATAGCTTTCCAAAGGAAATGCAGATACAGAATACCTGACCAATTTTTGCCATTGGTGGGCTACCCTGAAGACCAAGTCCTACTAGTCCAATAAAGGAGGATAAAGCATTAAAAATATATATTTCCAATGAATAGATTTGACATGTATTTCCTGGACGCTTTTGCTTATCTCACTGGCTTTGATAACATTGTCCAAATGTTATTGAGCTACAAGCAGAACGTATGTTGAAAATTATGGAGACTACAGGTTTTCCTGTATGAACAAGATTTTCCCTCAAGGAACTTAGAATATACTTTCTTTCTTTAGCTATCTCATCAATGCTTACACAAAACAGTGTAATTAATTGTTTACTATTTTTATCTTTGGAAGACAGTAAAGACTAAGCATTTCCAAAATCATATTTAAAGAATGGATTACATTAACGGAGATAGTCAATGAACAGCTTCCATCTTTAAATTGTATTAAAATGCAAAACTATAAACTATGTCCATCACTGTTAATGTTCTATAAACCTATATATCTCAATATGATTTTTCAATCATACACAATGGAATAGAAGGCAAGTCTTTTGTCAAAAATTTCAATAAAACATTGTTAATTGAGTTATACTTTAACAATTCTACCAATGGAAACAAAGTGAATTTAACTTGAATTCTTTCTTCTCTGATTGGTTTTTCATGAGAATTAATATCTATGACTTGCCTTCTATACTAACCTATACTGAACTCCTTCACTTACTGTATATTGAGTACATATTTTATATTTAGTGTTTTCTGAACAAAACGGGTATGAACACTGTCTCTCACTGCAGCCTGATAGTAACTCCACATTATAGTGTGACTTACAGTATGGAACTTCACTGAATGGAGCTTATCAGAGCTCAGGAAGATATACTATAGAAATTATTAACTTTCCATTTTGCTTTCTTGTCTTTCATTTAATCCATATGTATTAAGGCCCTACTCTATTCCAAATTCTGTGGTAGGTGATTTTTGGTTTTTCAAGTGTCATACTAAAGATAGCAGTCTATTGAGAAAACTAAGTAAGGAGATGATGAATCATTAAATTGAAAGGCCACTGAAATACATTTCATTGCCAACATCTCCCCCTGCAAACGTTTTTCTGGTCTGCAGGTAGATACTCTCCCATTCCTTCTGTTAATTTTCACTACAGTTCTTCCTTGACTTATAATGGGATTCAGTTCAGCTCAGTCGCTCAGTCGTGTCCGACACTTTGCGACCCCATGAATCACAGCAGGCTAAGCCACCCTGTCCATCACCAACTCCCAGAGTTTACTCAAACTCATGTCCATCGAGTCACTGATGCCATCCAGCCATCTCATCCTCGGTTGTCTTCTTCTCCTCCTGCCCACAATCCCTCCCAGCATCAAAGTCTTTTCCAATGAGTCAACTCTTCACATGAGGTGGCCAAAGTACTGGAGTTTCAGCTTTAGCATCATTCTTTCCAAAGAAATCCCAGGGTTGATCTCCTTTAGAATGGACTGGTTGGATCTCCTTGTAGTCCAAGGGACTCTCAAAAGTCTTCTCCAACACCACAGTTCAAAAGCATTGATTCTTGGGCGCTCAGCTTTCTTCACAGCCCAACTCTTGCATCCATACATGATCACTGTAAAAACCATAGCCGTGACTAGGCAGACCTTTGTTGGCAAAGTAATATCTCTGCTTTTTAATATACTATCTGCTGCTACTGCTAAGTCACTTCAGTCATGTCCGACTCTGTGTGACTCCATAGACGGCAGCCCACCAGGCTCCCCCATCCCTGGGATTCTCCAGGCAAGAATACTAGAGTGGGTTGCCATTTCCTTCTCCAATGCATGAAAGAGAAAAGTGAAAGTGAAGTCGCTCAGTCTGTCCAACTGTTAGCGACCACATGGACTGCAGCCTACCAGGCTCCTCCGTCCATTGGATTTTCCAGGCAAGAGTACTGGGGTGGGGTGCCTAGGTTGGTCATAACTTTTCTTCCAAAGAGTAAGTGTCTTTTAATTTCATGGCTTAAGGATTACATCCCAATAAACATGGAAAGTGGATTATGTCCCCATAAACCCATCCTCTCCTCCTCCAAAAAAATGTCAAAATGCGCTGAATACACCTGACGTGCTGAACATCTTAACTAAGCCTATAATATTTATATTAGCCCGGATCTGTGCAACTCACCTAACACAAATTCTGTTTTGTAATAAAGTGATAGTGAATTGCCATGCCCTTTTCCATGGGAGCTTCCCGATCCAGGGATCAAACCCACATCTCTCATGTTTCCTGCCACTTGAGAAGCCCAAAGGGTAAGATACTTCATGTAATTCACTGGACATTGTACTGAAAGTGAAAAATAGAGTGACAGTGAATATATAGGCTGTTCACTCTCATAAACGCATGGTTTGTGGAACTGAGGCTCCTTCCCCCTGCCCAGCATCACACTGTCTTACCTCATGCCCCTAGTCCAAAAAAAGCTCAAAATTCAAGGCAAAATTTCTATTGGATGCATATGGATTTCACACCATCATAAAGCCTCAAAATCATAAACTGACCCATCCAGTGTTGGGACCATCTGTAATAACTCTAAATTTCTTATGATGGATTTTTAAAGATACATATTTTCTATTCCATATGTGTGAAGATCAATTGCTCAACAATTAAATGATTTATATACATATAGGACACATATATAAAGAAAGCTGAGCACTGAAGAATTGTTGTTTTTGAACTGTGGTGTTGGAAAAGACTCTTGAGCGTCCCTTGGATTGCAAGGAGATCCAACCAGTCCATCCTAAAGGAGATCAGTCTTGATATTCATTGGAAGGACNATATATATAAAGAAAGCTGAGCACTGAAGAATTGTTGTTTTTGAACTGTGGTGTTGGAAAAGACTCTTGAGCGTCCCTTGGATTGCAAGGAGATCCAACCAGTCCATCCTAAAGGAGATCAGTCTTGATATTCATTGGAAGGACTTATGCTGAAGCTGAAATTCCAATACTTTGGCCACTTCATGCAAAGAGTTGACTCATTGGAAAGGACTCTGACACTGGGAAAGACTGAAGGTGGTAGGAGAAAGAGGCGACAGAGGATGAGATGGTTGGATGGCATCACCGACTCAATGGACATGAGTTTGAGGAATCTCCAGGAGTTGGCAATGGACAGGGAGGCCTGCCGTGCTGCAGTCCTTGGGGTCGCAAACAGTCGACACGACTGAGTAACTGAACTGAACTGAGAATCTGTAAAGTGCACTCACGCTTTGCCATATTTCAGATCAGGTAGATAGTGTGGAGTGGGGCATGCGGCTTGATCAAACCCTGCTGTAGAACTGTGCAGAGATCTGTGTAAGAGACTCTGCTGGAAGCTGAGGCTTGACTCTTTAAGACTAAACTCTGAAGGCCAAAGGAAGGACAATGAACAAGTCCAGGAGTGGGATAGGGTTTTTTTTTAAAAGACACTGAAGTAACTTCATTGGACACTTTCTACCACTGGACAGAGGGAAAGTGGCTCAAGTTCGTGGCAGGTGACCGTTAAGCAGTGACTGAGGAGACGTCTGGAAAGAGTTTTGAGAAAGGGAAATATACTATAGAAATTATCTAAGGAGTAGCAATGCAAATTGAGAAATTCTACTGTAGCAATAAAGGGACAGGTCAGTTTTAGTCTCAGAGCCACTAAGGCGTCTCTAGGGATGAAGAGGTGCTGACTCCAGAACAGTTAGCATCTCTAATGAGGACAATTAACCAGACATTAATAAGCATTAGATTGACATGGATCAGTTCCCACAAATGTAGAGCAAGGGCCAGTTTCATAAATCAAAATGGAAAACGTCTGTATGAGCTGCCAGAGAGACTTAAAAGCCATCATGTTTTACTAGAACTTATTGTGACAGAAATGTATGCTACTATTTCTATTATGTTTAAATTAATTTTTCATTAAAATTAGCTGTGTATCAATGGACAGACTGTTTTACAGTGTTTGCCCTTACATTTAGGTCTTTAATCCCTTCAAGTTTATTTTTTTATATATGGTGTTAGGGAGTGTTCTAATTTCATTCTTCTAGAAAAAAAAGGATAAATTCTTAGGATTGTGTAAACTTCCAAGAGTAAACAAGGAAGAAAAGAAAATGAATGTGACCAGACCAATTGCAAGCCCTGAAATTGAAACTGTAATTAAAACTCTTCCAACAAAGAGAAGCCCAGTAACAGATGGCCTCACAGGCAAAGTCTATCAAACACTTAGAAAAGCATTAGCGCCTACACTTCTGAAACTCTTCAAAAAAAAACTGCAGAGGAAGCAACACTCCTAAGTTCATTCAATAAGCCACCTTCACCCAGATACCAAAACCAGACAAAGATACCACACTGAAAAATTACAGGCCAATATCACTGATGAACACAGATGCAAAAATTCTTGACAAAATGCTAGCAAACCAAATACAACAACACATTAAAAGGAGCATACATCTACATCAAAATAATACAAGCCATGTATGACAGACCCTCGCTTCCCTGGTGGCTCAGATGGAGAGTCTGCCTGCAATGAGGGAGACTGTGGTTTGATCCCTGGGTCGGGAAGATCCCCTGGAGAAGGAAATGGCAGCCCACTCCAGCCCACTGGAGAATCCCATGGACAGAGGAGCCTGGGGGTGGGGGGCCGAAATCGATGGGGTTGCAAACAGTCAGACACAGCTTAGTGACTAACAAACACACACACACACACACACAACAAACCATCAGCAAACATCATCGTCAATGGGGGAAAGTGAAAGCATTTTCTCCAAGATCAAGAACAGGACAAGGATGTCTGCTCTTGCCACTATTATTCAAAATAGGTTTGGAGCTCCTAGCTCTAGCAGTCAGAGAAGAAAAATAAATAAAAAGAATCCAACTTGGAGAAGAAGTAAGAATGTCAACTTTTGTAGATGACATAATACTATACATGGAAAATCCTAAAGATACCCCCAGAAAATGATGAGAGATCATCAATGAATTTGGTAAATTTTCAGGATACAAAATTAATACACAGAAATCTCTTGCATTCTTATACACTAGCACTGAAAGGTCAGGAAGAGAAACTGAGGAAACAATCCTATTTACCATCACATCAAAAGGTGAAATAACTAGAAATAAAGCTACTTAAGGAGGCAAAAGACTTGTACTCCCAAAATATAAGATATTGATGAAATAAATCAAAGCTCATACAAGCAGATAGAAAAATATACCATGTTCTTGGGTTCGAAGAATCAATATTGTGAAAGTGACAATACATCCCACAGCAATGTACATATTCAATGCAATCCATATCAAATTACCAATGACATTTTTCACAGAATTAGAGCAAACAATTTTACAATTTGTATGGAATGAAAAAGACACCGAATAGCCAAAGCATCTTGAGTAATAAAAACAGAGGTGAAGGAATTAGGCTTCCTGATTTCAAACTATTTTTGTAACCCACAGTAATCAAAACAGTATGGTACCAGCACAAAAATAGAAATGCATATCCATGGAACACAATAGAAATTCCAGTGACAAACCACACACGGTCACTAATCTATGACAAAAGCAGGGAGACTACAATGAAGAAAAGATTGTCTCTTCAATAACTGTTGTTAGGAAAGTTGGACAGCTGCTAAACTTATTTCTTAAGTACCTCCTCAATTTTTTTTTCATTTATTTTTGTAATTTTTCCCTCCTACATTTCCATTTACCTAAATGCGTATTAGTTTCTAGATCTATCATAACTTGGTACCACAAACTGGGAGGCTTAAGTAACAGAAATGCATTTTTGCCCAGTTTAGAAGGATAATTAATGTCAGAGATCACAGTGTTGGCAGGGTTGATTTCTTCTGCAGGAGAGTTTTGTTCCATGCCTCTGCCCTAACTTCGAGTGGTTTGCACTCTTTGGCTTTTCTTGGCTTATTGTTACATCACCCAGTATCTGCTTTCATCTTTATAGGGCATTCCCACTGGGTACTTATCTGTCTTTGTGTCTAAATTTTCCTTTTTTATGAAAACATCATCATATTGGATTAAGACCCCCCTTTAATGAAGACCCTGGAGGAGGGAATGGTAACCCAGTTCAGTATTCTTGCCCAGAGAATTCCCTGGACAGAGGAGCTGATGGGCTACAGTCCAAGGGGTCAGAAAGGCCTGGACATGACTGAGTAAGCACAGCACAAGGAAACCCACATCCTCTTAAGCTGATCATCTACAAAGAACCAATTTTCCTATAGGGAACATTCAACAGGGACAAGAGGTTAGGACTTCAATGTCTTGGTGGGACATAATTCAACACACAACTGGTATACACTTATTTTTTATTGAAGAAAGTAGGGAAAACCACTAGACTATTCAGGTATGACCTAAATCAAATCCCTTATGATTATACAGTAGAAGTGAGAAATAGATTTGAGGGACTAGATCTGATAGATAGAGAGCCTGAGGAACTATGGAATGAGGGTTGTGACATTGTACAGGAGACAGGGATCAAGACCATCCCCATGGAAAAGAAATGCAAAAAGGCAAAATGGCTGTCTGAGGAGGCCTTACAAATAGCTGGGAAAAGAAGAGAAGCAAAAAGCAAAGGAGAAAAGGAAAGATATAAGCATCTGAATGCAGAGTTCCAAAGAACAGCAAGGAGAGATAAGAAAGCCTTCCTCAGTGATCAATGAAAGGAAACAGAGGGAAACAACAGAATGGGAAAGACTAGCGATCTCTTCAAGAAAATTAGAGATATCAAGGGAACATTTCATGCAAAGATGGGCTCGATAAAGGACAGAAATGATATGGACCTAAAGAAGTAGAAGATATTAAGAAGAGGTAGCAAGAATACACAGAAGAACTGGTCGAAAAAGATCTTCAAGACCCAGATAACCATGATGGTGTGATCACTCACCAGAGCCAGAAATTCTGTAATGTGAAGTCAAGTGGGCCTTAGAAAGCATCACTACGAACAAAGCTAGTGGAGGTGATGGATTTCCAGTGGAGCTATTTCAAATCCTGAAAGAGGATGCTTCACTCAATATGCCAGCAAATTTGGAAAACTCAGCAGTGGCCACAGGACTGGAAAAGGTCAGTTTTCATCCAATCCCAAAGAAAGGCAATGCCAAAGAATGCTCAAACTACCGCACAATTGCACTCATCTCACACGCTAGTAAAGTAATGCTCAAAATTCTCTAAGCTAGGCTTCAGCAATACTTGAACTGTAAATTCCAGATGTTCAAGCTGGTTTTAGAAAAGGCAGAGGAACCAGAGATCAAATTGCCAACATCTGCTGGATCGTGGAAAAAGCAAGAGAGTTCCAGAAAAACATCTATTTCTGCTTTACTGACTATGCCAAAGCCTTTGACTGTGTGGATCACAATAAACTGTGGAAAGTTCTGAAAGAGATGGGAATACCAAACCATCTAACCTGCCTTCTGAGAAATCTGTATGCAGATCAAGCAGCAACATTTAGAACTGGACATGGAAAAACAGACTTGTTCCAAATCAGGAAAGGTCTACATCAAGGTTGTATATTGTCACCCTGCTTATTTAACTTATATGCAGAGTATATCATGAAAAACACTGGGCTGGAGGAAGCACAAGCTGGAGTCAAGATTGCTAGGAGAAATATCAATAACTTCAGATACACAGATGACACCACCCTTATGGCAGAAAATGAAGAAGAACTAAAGAGCCTCTTGATGAAAGTGAAAGAGGAGAGTGAAAAAGTTGGCTTAAAACTCAACTTTCAGAAAACTGAGATCATGGCATCTGGTCCTATCACTTCATGGCAAATAGATAGGGAAACAGTGGAAACATTGACAGACTTTATTTTCGGGGCTCCAAAATCACTGTAGATGGCGACTGCAGCCATGAAATTGTAAGACATTTTCTCCTTGGAAGAAAAGCTATGATCAACCTAGATAGCATATTAAAAAGCAGAGACATTACTTTACCAACAATGGCCCATCTAGTCAAAGCTATGGTTTTGCCAGTAGTTATGTATGGATATGAAAGTTGAAGTATAAGAAAGCTGAGGGCCTAAGAATGGATGCTTTTGAACTGTGGTGTTGGAGAAGACTCTTGAGAGTCCCTTAGACTGCAAGGAGATCCAACCAGTCTATCCTAAAGGAAATCAGTCCTGAATATTCATTGGAAGGATTGATGTTGAGGCTGAAACTCCAATACTTTGGCCACCTCATGTGAAGAGTTTACTCATTGGAAAAGACTCTGATGCTGGGAGGGATTGGGGGCAGGAGGAGAAGGGGATGGCAGAGGATGAGATGGTTGGATGGCATCACCAACTCAATGGACATGAGCTTGAATAAGCTCTGGGAGTTGGTGATAGACAAGGAAGCCTGGTGTGCTGCAGTTCATAGGGTCACAAAGAATTAGACAGGACTGAGTGTTGGGAAGATACCCTGGAGAAGGAAATAGCAATCCACTCCAGCACTCTTGCCTGGAAAGTCCCGTAGACAGAGGAGCCTGATAGGCTACAGTCCATGGGGTCAGAAAGAGTCGGACACGACTGCGCGACTTCACTTTCACTTTCACTTTGAGTGACTAACTGAACTGACTTTTAAGATAGTTAACCTTGATTATAAAACACTTAGGAGTCAGGCTGTGTCCTTAGTTGCTCAGTTGTGACCTACTCTTTGCGGCCCTTTTGGACTCTAGCCTGCCAGGCTCCTCTGTCAATGGGGTTTTTCAGGCAAGACTACTGGATTGGATTGCCATTTTATTTTCCATGATATCTTACTGTCCAAGGGATTAAAACTGAGTCTATTGTGTCTCCTGATTGCAAGTGAATTCTTTAACTCTGAACCATCAGGGGTCAGGAAGAAGCTTATTAAATGTTATTCTGGACCCCAGTTCTTCAGTGCAAGCCACAGAAAGCACAATAAAACTATTTTTTTTTAGGATTGATTTTTAATATAAATTTATTTATTTTAATTCAAAGATAATTACTTTACAATATTGTATTAAATGTGTGTATGTGTATAAAGGTTGATTTCCCAACAACCTTGTATGTTACGCCAGTGGATCCAAGTAGTAAAATTTGTTTCTGATAGAGCCATATCGTAAAGATATTGATTTGCATTCAATGACTCAGATGTGAAACACAGCCTGTGACTTTAAGGCAGACAGAACATACTGTGTATTTTGTGGTCCTAATTCTTTCGGGCAGCTGTAGTTTTCTTCTTTATTAGGCATTTTTTTTAAACTTTTTTTTTTAACTTTACAATACTGTATTGGTTTTGCTGTACATCAACATGAATCCACCATGGGTGTACACATGTTCCCAATCCTGAACCCCCCTCCTATCTCCCTCCCCATACCATAATCCCAGTGCAGGCAATTTTTTATAGTCCCTTTTTGCAATACAATTTGTGTGCACTTTAGTTTCAATAAAATATTTTCTGAATTACCTTTAGTTATGGTAAAAGAATTATTACTAAATTCTCTAAGTAGACCTCAAGAGGTTTCAAACAAACTAGAACACCAAGGCAATACAAACATTCCTTGAGTTGTATTTTTTATGAGAAAGCTGCTCCAAGAAAGTGAGAATTTATAATAAGCTTGACTTCTGCAGATGGTGACTGCAGCCATGAAACTAAAAGACACTTGCTCCTTGGAAGAAAAGCTATGACCAACCTAGAGAGCATATTAAAAAGCAGAGACATTACTTTACCAACAATGGTCTGTCTAGTCAAAGCTATAGGTTTTCCAATAGTATATATTTTCAGGTGATTATGTCAGAGATAGAAGTAGGGGTAAAACTTGACGATGCATTGCAGATTTCTGGAATGCTTTGGAATACAAAAAAATAAAAAATGACTATTATAAGGAGAAAAGAGAAATAAAGTATAAGGTAGGGAGTGCTTACATCAAGCTTCAGAGAACTGACTCCACTTTAGGACTTTCTCACTAACGTCATGCACGTATGCCTTGTGGAGTCAGCCACGCCCACCATCTTTGTTTTGAAACATTTTTTTAAATGTGACTGTATGCGTTTCTTCTCTGTGCCGTCTCTTCCCACCAAATTCACGTCTGCTCTCCTTTTGCAGAAATGAACTATTTGAAGCTGAGACGGCTTTATTTCTCTCCTGCTTTCTCTCTCTGCACTCTTCCGCTCTCCATTGCAAAAGGGTAGGAGTGCCTTACAAAGTGCCTGATAATTGCTTTCAGAATTAAGTGGATCAATCATCATGATAGTCATGAAAGGATGTGAGACTTGGATCATGAAGAAATCTGAGCCTAGGAACTGATCCTTTCAAACTGTGGTGCGGGAGAAGACTCCTGAGAACCCCTTGGACTGCAAGGAGATCAAACCAGCCCATCCTAAAGGAGATCAGCCTTGAATATTTGTTGAATGGACTGATGCTGAAGCTGAAGCCCCAATACTTTGGCCACCTGATGCGAAGAGCTAACTCATTGGAAAAGATCCTTATTCTGGGAAGGACTGAAGGCCGAAGAAGGGGATCTCAGAGGATGTGATGGTTAGGTAGCATCACTGCCTCAATGGACATGAATTTAAGCAAACTCTGGGTGATAGAGAAAGAGAGAAGAGGCTGTTACAAGAAGCTGGACACTACATAGCAACTGAATAACAATAACAAAAATAATCATCATGGTCTTTCTTAAAAAGGAATTTAAACCTTCAGTCAGTTCAGTTCAGTCACTCAGTCATGTCTGATTCTGTGATCCCATAGACTACAGCACGCCATCACTAACTCTCGGAGTTTACTCAAACTTATGTCCATTGAGTTGGTGATTCCATCCAACCATCTCGTCCTCTGCCACACCCTTCTCCTCCTGCCCTCAATCTTTCCCAGCATCAGGGTCTTTTCAAATGAGTCAGCTCTTAGCATCANTCGGAGTTTACTCAAACTTATGTCCATTGAGTTGGTGATTCCATCCAACCATCTCGTCCTCTGCCACACCCTTCTCCTCCTGCCCTCAATCTTTCCCAGCATCAGGGTCTTTTCAAATGAGTCAGCTCTTAGCATCAGGTGGCCGAAGTGTTGGAGTTTCAGCTTTCATCATCAATCATTTTAATGAATATTCAGGACTAATTTCCTTTAGGATGGACTGATTGGACTCCTTGCAATTAAACTTTAGAAACTCCTTAAAATTAAAATTTTGTGTCACAATATTTAGTTTGCTCAAAAATCACTGACTGGAGACTTACGTGCAACACATTTATGCAGACACACAGACTCCAAAGCTAATGTGGTATGCTGGAGCCAGTGTACTCTTATTTGAACCAGAGATGCTTGTTAAACTTTCAGACACTTAAAGCACAGCTGTTACTACAGTCTAAATAATTTATATTGAAAAACTGTGGAAGTAAATACTCAACGTTCATCACTTTCCAGTTATTTCCCACACATTTCTAGTCTGTGTGGTCAGTGCTCTTGAAGGTCTTACCTGTGCTGCCTCCCGACAAAGTCGCATGATGATGCTGGGTGATGCATGATGATGCTGGGTGGTACATGATGTATGATGCTGAAGTGTAGAGTCCATGATGAGGATGTGGTGACTTGTGTATGGCAATCTTTGGAGAATCATTTGCTAATTTTATCTTTTTTTTAATTTTTAAACTTTGTTTAAAAAGTTTTTAAATCTTATGTTGGAACATAGTTGACTTATATTGTGTTATTCCTGGTGTACAGCAAAGTGATTCATTTATATGCATACATATATTCATTCTTTTTCAGATTCTTTTCCCATATGGTCATTATAGAATATGGAGTTCTAAATAGAATACTTTCCGTTTATTTAAAAAGAAAAAAGAGAGGTAAATACAGAAATGTATAAAAGGAGTTCCATATACCTCAAACCCAGTCTCCCCTATGATTACCACGTTACATTAGCATGGCACATTTATTGCTATTAATCAAACAGCACTGATACAGTATTGTCAACAAAACTCCACAGTTCATTTGTTTACTTTAGTTTTTATCGGATGGGATTGCTTCAGCCCCAGGATGCCATCTAGGTTACCACAGAACATCCAGGGGTCACACCTTCTTAGCCCTCTCTTTCCTGTGCGAGTTTCTCAGACCTGATTCTTGATGGTTTTGAACTGTGCTTGTCAGTTGTTTTGTAGCATGCCTTCCACTGAAAGTTTTCCAGTGCATTTCATATAATATAATTGTGTTTGTGGGTTGTGGAGAAGACCCCGGAGGCAAACAATCAGTTTGAAAATAGCATACTAGGGATGAATATCACCAGTAGGATTTATGATTTGATGATGTACTGGATTGTCTGGCTGAGAGACTGTTTGCCAGGTTTCTCACCTCAGAGTTACTTCCTTTTCCCCCTTTGCACACTGCAACTTTTTGCTAGGAGGTTGCTATGTGGTTACCTAGTTCTTAGGCTACCACCCAAGAACTAGGAGTTATGCTCCCCCTTTCCCTGAGCACAGATTTTCAACATCAATTACTTGGAATTCTTCAAAATGGAATTGTTTCTTCTTTTCTTGTTTTTGTTCAATGGCTAAGTCATGTCCAAATTTTTGCAACCCCATGAACTTCAGCAAACCAGGCTTTCCTGCTCTTTACCATCTCCTGGAGTTTACTCAAACCTTTAGGCTACCACCCAAGAACTAGGAGTTATGCTCCCCCTTTCCCTGAGCACAGATTTTCAACATCAATTACTTGGAATTCTTCAAAATGGAATTGTTTCTTCTTTTCTTGTTTTTGTTCAATGGCTAAGTCATGTCCAAATTTTTGCAACCCCATGAACTTCAGCAAACCAGGCTTTCCTGCTCTTTACCATCTCCTGGAGTTTACTCAAACCCATGTCCATTGAGTCAGTGATGCCATCCAACCATCTCATCCTCTGTTGTGCCCTTCTCCTCCTGCCTTCAATCTTTCCCAGCATCAGGGCCTTTTCCATTGAGTCACTTCTTCATATCAGGTGGCCAAAGTATTGGGGCTTCAGCTTCCACATCAATCCTTCAGGTGAATATTGAGGATTGATTTCCTCTAGGATTGACTGGTTGGATCTTCTTGCAGTCCAAGGGACTCTCAAGAGTCTTCTGCAGTGGCCCAGTTCAAAAGGATCAGTTCTTCAGCACTCAGCCTTCTTTATTGTCCAACTCTCAGATCCATACATGACCACTGGAAAAACCATAGCTTTGACTATAGGGACCTTGATCAGCAAAGTGGTGTCTCTGCTTTTTAACTTGCTAAGTTTGTCATAGCTTTTCTTCCAAGGAGCAAATGTCTTTAATTTCATGGCTATAGTCATTATCTGCAGTGATTTTGGAGCCCAAGAAAAGCAAATCTATTACTATTTCCACTTTTTTCTGATCTATTTGCCATGAAGTGATGGGATCAGACACCATAATCTTAATTTTCTGAATGTTGAATTATAGGCCAGCTTTGTCACTCTCCTATTTCATCTTTATTAAAAGCCTCTTTAGTTTTTTTTTTTCACTTTCTCTCATTACAGTGACACCATCTGCATTTTGAGGTTGTTGATACTTCTCCAAGGAAGCTTGATTCCAGCTTGTGATTAATGCAGCCTGATACTTTACATGATGTACTTTGCATGGAAGATAAAGAAGCAGGGTGATAGTATGCAGTCTTGTCATACCCCTTTCCTAATTTTGAGTTCAGTTCAGTTCAGTCACTCAGTCGTGTCCGACTCTTTGCGACCTCATGAATTGCAGCACGCCAGGCCTCCCTGTCCATCACCATCTCCCGGAGTTCACTCAGACTCACGTCCATCGAGTCCATGATGCCATCCAGCTATCTCATCCTCGGGCGTCCCCTTCTCCTCCTGCCCCCAATCCCTCCCAGCATCAGAGTCTTTTCCAATGAGTCAACTCTTCGCATGAGGTGGCCAAAGTACTGGAGTTTCAGCTTTAGCATCAGTCCTTCCAAAGAAATCCCAGGGTTGATCTCCTTCAGAATGGANATTGTAAATCAGCTACTGTTGTGGTTCAGTTGCTCAGTTGCGTCAGTTTGTGACCCCATGGACTGCAGCATTCCAGATCTCCCTCTCCTTCATCATTTCCTGAGCTTGCTCAGCCCTGTCTCTTATACACATCTAGATGTGTATAAGAGACAGGGTTGGATCTCCTTGCAGTCCAAGGGACTCTCAAGAGTCTTCTCCAATACCACAGTTCAAAAGCATCCATTCTTTGGCACTCAGCTTTCTTCACAGTCCAACTGTCACATCCATACATGACCACAGGAAAAACCATAGCCTTGACTAGGCGGACCTTAGTTGGCAAAGTAATGTCTCTGCTTTTGAATATACTATCCAGCTTGGTCATAACTTTTCTTCCAAGGAGTAAGCATCTCTAATTTCATGGCTGCAGTCACCATCTTCAGTGATTTTGGAGCCCAAAAAAATAAAGCCTGACACTGTTTCCACTGTTTCCCCATCTATTTCCCAGGAAGTGATGGGACCAGATGCCATGATCTTCGTTTTCTGAATGTTGAGCTCCAAGCCAACTTTTTCACTCTCCTCCTTCACTTTCATCAAGAGGCTTTTTAGCTCCTCCTCACTTTCTGCCATAAGGGTGGTGTCATCAGCATATCTGAGGTTATTGATATTTCTCCCGGCAATCTTGATTCCAGCTTGTGTTTCTTCCAGTCCAGCGTTTCTCATGATGTACTCTGCATATAAGTTAAATAAGCAGGGAGACAATATACAGCCTTGACGTACTCCTTTTCCTATTTGGAACCAGTCTGTTTTTCCATGTCCAGTTCTAACTGTTGCTTCCTGGCCTGCATACAGATTTCTCAAGAGGCAGGTTAGGTGGTCTGGTATTCCCATCTCTTTAAGAATTCTCCACAGTTTATTGTGATCCACACAGTCAAAGGCTTTGGCATATTCAATAAAGCAGAAATAGAAGTTTTTCTGGAACTCTCTTGCCTAATTTTGAACCAGTCCATTATTTCATGTCCACTTCTAACTCTATCTTGTTAACCTGCATATAGGTTTCTCAGGAATCAATAAGGTGGGCTGGTACTCATCTCTTTAAGAATTTTCCACAGTTTGCTGTGATCTACACAATCAAAGGCTTTAGCATAGTCAATGAAGCAGAAGTGGTTTTTTTTTTTTTTTTTTCTTTAATTCTCTTCCTTTTTGCATGATACAACAGATGCTGGCAATTTGATCTTTGGTTTCTCTGCCTTTTCTAAATTCAGCTTGTACATCTGGAAGTGTTCAGTTCACATACTCCTGAAGTCCATCTTGAAGGATTTGCCTAGGAAATGCAAACATTTGTCTATTAAATTGTTTATTTTTAATCACATGGACTCATTTATATTTATTTATACTTTGGGTTATAATCCACTATTACTTCCTTTATTTTGTTGCTTAGGATGTTATTTTTACAGCTTTGGCCATTGTAAACTCTTTCAATTATCTCCTATGTGCTTTTGACATACCCTCATCAAGAGGTGTGTGTGTGTGTGTGTGTATGTGCATATCCTGATCACTTTTGTTCTTTGCTTTCTTACAGTAGGTGACTTTCCAGCCTCATCCTGTGTATTGCTTGACCAAACACTCAGATTTGCCCTTTCACCAAGGAGGGCAATCCCTCTTATTGGAGAATGGTATAGAGTGTCCCTGGTGGTTCAGATGGTAAAGAATCTGCCTGCAATGCTTTGAGACTTGGGTTCAATCCCTGGACTGTGAAGATCCCCTCTAGGAGGGCATAGTAACCCACTCCACTATTCTTGCCTTAAGAATTCCCATGGACAGAGGAGCCTGGCATTCTACAGTCCATGCGGTTACAAAGAGTTGGACACAACTGAGTGATTAACCACACACATTATGGAAATAGTATATAGAAACCAGTATTTTTATGTTGGATGTCCTTACCACTATTGGATGGTTAACTTTAGTATCTCTTATTTGGCAGAAAAACAAACAAACAGGTATTCATATTAGCAAGCATATACTCAACACATCTGTAAGTATGTTTCTAGGTAACTACGTGTCTATATAAAGCTAAATGTCAGTTCAGACTAATGTTTCCAACTCCAATCCATTTTCACATGAATCCTTTTAATCTCATTCACTTACTGAAATGATTTGCTTTGTAGTTCAGATCCAAAACAAGTTAGTTTTTCTCAAGTTTTATTGAGAAGTAATTGACATATATCACTATAAGTTTAAGGCATACAATATTATGGTTTGATTTACATATATTGTGAAAAGACTATCACAGTAGATTCCAGGCAACAACCATCTTCTCATACAGATAAAATAAAGAGAAAAGAAAGCAATTTCCCCCTGTGAACTCATAAGACTTACTTTCTTTTTTTTTAAATTAATTAATTAATTAATTAAATTTTTTTTTTTAGAGGTTCCATTTTACTTTATTTTACTTTACAGTACTCTACTGGTTTTGGCATACATTGACATGAATCTGCCATGGGTGTACACGAACTCCCAAACATGAACCCCCCCTCCCACCTCCCACCCCACATCATCCCTCTGGATCATCCCCATACACCAGCCCCAAGCATCCTGCATCCTGCATAGAACATAGACTGGTTAGAACTGAGGATTATTTCAGTTAAAAATAAGTTCATGAGTATTTTTTAAGATATAATTTGCACAACATAAAATGCACCCCTTTACTGTGTTACATTTCTGTGTTAGGATATTTACAAAGCCTTAAACTTTTAGGTGAACAGTTTTTCCCAAGTATTCTAATTATATTTCTTTTCTTAGCTGCAAGTCTTTACTTTTGCCCTGTGGTTACTACTTTCTGTACTCTTCTTGCCTTCTCTGAAATTCCTTTTGATTGAGGTCTAATGTCATATCTCTTTTGGGAAGTCTTTCTTGATCCCTCAGACATTTAATCTTACAGCCCCCTTTTTTAATCCTTTTATTATATTGCTTATCATATTTATAATTATCTCTTTAGTTTTCTTTCCTTTCAGACCATTTATCTCTCAAGCATAGAGACTGTTCTTGTTGTTCTGCTATCTTCAGAAATTCGAACAATGTCATGGTAGGCTTTTTGGTACATATTTATTGAATGATTATAACGGCAAGTAGTTCTGGCAGTCCCTAATCTGTCAACGTGTACTAGGAGTGTGATATACTATATTCGGTGTTGAATATTAAAATAATCTGCATTTTGTTCGGGGGAATTATACCATTTTAGTATTGGAAGGCACCAATCCTCCCCAACTCAGCACATACACATTAATATATGCACACAAATATATGAAATCCATAGACGTTGAACAGTGTTGAAGCTGGGACTGAAAATCCATGTTACCTCATGTCCCATACTAATTTATTTTCTCTTATATCCTGATGACTTAAAAATTCATTTATCTCCTAAGGGAGAAGACCTTGAAAATGTTGATTCATAATACTGTACTTTTAACCATAAGTGAGGAACTAGTTGCCAACCAGAATACTGGAAAATAACTTTTAAATTGGTTTAAACAATGACATCATTTTCCTGTTTTATAGACCTCCGTGAGTGAAAGCCTTCAGAGGGAAGCTGCCAAGAAGCAAGCAATGAAACAGGTAAGGTGGAAAGGGTGAATTAAATGTATTTGGTGAAGTAATTATTTCAGCTCACATTTGAAGTATCAGTTTTGGGATCTGTGCAACTGAGACTACACAGTAGGTGTGTATTAAATAATTTTATCTTGATGCTTGTTTTCTGAAAATGGTTAAGATGTTTCTTGATTTGCATAGATTTCAGGTTTCTTGTATAAATTTTAAGGGAGAAAAACACACTGAAGAATTAGTTCCTTATTGCTGTATTCTAGATTAAACCCATTTCTGCTTTCAAATGACTTAGTCTGACAGTGGGTTGCATGGTTTAATAATTCCTGCTAGTGTGAGCTGCCAGGATGTAGCAATTCCACTTCTGTGTATGTATCCAAAGAAGGTGAAAATACTAATTTGAAAAGATAACATGCACCCCTCTGTTCATTACAGTGTTATTTGTAATGGCCAGAATATGGAAATTACCTAAATGTCTGTTGATGGATGAATGGATAATGAAGATGTGGAGTGTACCCACACACACACGAATACTACTCAGCCATAAAAAACGAAATATTGCCATTTGCAATAACATGGATGGACCTTGAGGGTATCATGCTAAATGAAATAAGTCAGAGAAAGACAAATATCATATGATTTCACTTATACATGGAATTCAAAACAAAGCATTTGAACAAAACAAAACTCATAGAGAAGAAATTGATAGTTGCTCGAGGGCAAGTGTGTTGGGGAGCTTGGTGAAATGGATGAAGGGGATCAAAAGGTACAAAATTCAAGTTTTTTTTTTTTTAAGTCATGGTGATGTAATATTCAGCATAGTGACTATACTCTGTAGTGACTATAGACATTGTACGCAAATTTGGAAATTGTTAAAGTAAATCTTAAAAAGTTTTTGTCACTTGAGGAAGTTTTTGTTTTTTTTTTCTTGAAGTTTTTTTTTGTATGGTGACGGATGGTAACTAGACTTACTGTTGTGATCATTTCACAAATGTCAAGTCATAGTCTATGTCAGTTATACTTCAGTGAAAATAAATAAAAAGTTCCTTATAATTATTAAACTATTTTTAATGAAAAATATATCAGACAAAAAATTCTTAAAAATACTTGTATTCCAAAGTAATTTCTTTAATGAATATACTACTAAAATTCTAGAGGTGACATCTCTAAAAATAAAGCATTTTTAAATCACAAAAACAAAAGTATTTCCTACCATTTGAAACCTGAAGATTTTGTTTGGTAACACAACTAAAAATGATATGAAAATTTAATATGTAATATAGGCATCTCAAAATTAAGGTTTGATGTTCCTAAGTCATACCCTAGTCCTTTTGACTTTTTGATGTGGATAACTATTTATTTGGGGGCTTCCCTGATGGCTCATTGGGTAAAGAATCCGCCTGCAATGCAGGAGACACAGGAGACTCGGATTGGGTCAGGAAGATACCTTAGAGGAGGAAATGGCAATCCACTCCAGTATTCTTGCTTGGAAAACCTCATGGACAGAGGAGCCTGGCTATAGTCCATGGGCTCGCAAAGAGTTGGACACAACTGTGGGACTAAACACACAACTGTTTATCTTTAAGTGAAGAGATAATAATAAATAATGTTTAATATCCTGGAGGAGGGCATAGCAACCCAGTCTAGTATTCTTGCCTGGAGAATCCCATGGACAGAGGAGCCTGCGGGTCTGTAATCCACAGGGTCACAGAGAGTCAGATATGACTGAGCTACTAAGCACAGCACAATGTTTAATTAACGCTTACTCTGTGTAAAACTCTGTTCTAAGTGTTTTAGGTTTAAAATGTGATTGGTAAAATTTTTATGATATATTTCTGATTTATGCTCCTGTCCCCAAAAAACTACTTAATACTTTTTCTGGTATCTATTAGTTGGCCCATATTTTTGAAATATGTTCGATTTTTTTTTTTTTTTTAAGACCAAACTTGAAATTCAGAAGGCTCTTGCAGAAGATTCTACTGTTTATGAATATGACAGTATTTATGATGAAATGCAGAAAAAGAAGGAAGAAAGTAACCCCAAATTGCTTTTGGCAAAAGACCGAAAGGTTTGTAACTGAAAATACAAACTTTCTTTGGCTTTCACCTGCATTTTGTATCTTGCTCTTATTTCACCATGGAATGATCTGACAAAAAATTTTAGGTATATAAAATATAAAGAGCCCCTAGTTCCAGATAGTGTAGATTTTTTAGAATCTAGGAAGCTGTATATAAAGTATCATAACCAGGAGCAAGAGAATTATCTAACAATTTTATAAATTTTGTTTTTTTGCTTTAAAACTGTTTCAGATTATTTTTTGAAAGTTTTTCTTAGGAAAGTCTTTGTATTCCTCCTCCTGTTCATGTTTGTGTTTTATAATTTTTTATTGCTTCCTAGCTGATAACTGAATCATCCATGTGTATCATGATCAGATTTTTAGTTTGACGAAAATGTAAAGGTGTGGAGATTGAATGAAATAAGTTCAAATTTTCTATCACTCTTACTCTTTCACAAAGCACAGACTGGTTTTTAAGGATCTTTACATCTTACAGTATCTAAAATAAAATAGTGGTGTAAAATTATATTAAAGCTACTATTTTCAATAATTGTATTTCATCTAATGTGAAAAACTAGTTGGAAAGCTATCCTGTTCACATATCTGAAGAAGTAAAAAAAAATACCATTTTGTAAAAAGGGTGAGAAAAACAGTGGGAAAATTACCTATTTAGTTTGAGATTTTTTTTTAAATGGTGTTTTGAATAATTCTGTCTATACTTAAATTTCTATTGAAATGAATTTTATTTTCAATCTTGCTAGTAAATTTATATTGAATTTTGAGAAGTTGATCCTATTTATTTGACTTTTTATCTTAATTCATGATAACAATAGAATATTAACAATTCATTATCTTTGACTCTCTCCTAAATAACCTTATTTTTTCCCCTAGCCCAAGTACATTCACAACTTACTGAAAGCAGTTGAAATTAGAAAAAAGGAACAAGAAAAAAGAATGGAAAAGAAAATACAGAGAGAACGAGAAATGGAAAAGGGAGAATTTGATGATAAAGAGGCATTCGTAACATCTGCTTATAAAAAAAAACTGCAAGAGAGAGCTGAAGAGGAAGAAAGGGAAAGAAGAGCTGCTGCACTCGAAGGTGAAATGAAAGAGGGAGAAGGGTAGAAGGAAATAGAAATAAGAGAATTCTGCCCTGTGATAGCCATTTGTTCTGTCACTGAACTTTTTGTGGTAGCCATTTGTTCTGTCACTTATGACAACTTGTTGTCATAAGTTATGTATGTGAATACAGGGTACAAGGTATATGATGTTATATAGTATTATAAAATAGAAGATTTTAGGTAAAAACACAGTTGCACTCTTAGTAGCTGTTATTTCATTCAACTTTCTAATATCTCATTTTGTTGCTTAAAACTGTAATCATCACAAATCATTGCCTTAGAAAATGAATTCAAATGTAAAAACATCGATTACAGGGCATAACAGCACAGCATTTGTCAAAGGGAATATAAACTGAGATTTAATCCTAGTTATATTTTCCTGGGGTGAGAAAACTAACATCACCCAAGGAACATTAACTAGGCATTTACAAAAAGAATAACATTAATTCAAGAAAGAACAAAGATGTGCACAGGCCAAAAAATATCTTAATGCTTTACTGCAGTACTTTCTACTCATGGTCGTTTCTCATGATCAAAGTAAAATATGTAATTATAAACAGCTTATTTGTCAAGTGCTTACCAATTTTAAATGGTCAAAAACCACATGTGTAAGACTTGGTCTCAGCAGGTACTGTGTGTTCATCTAGAGCACCACTCAGGACGATAGTAAATAAACAGGGCTACATTCCAGTAAAAATCTATTGATAAAAAAGGCAACAGGCCAAATTTGGCCTGCAGACTATATAGATCTAGAGACCAGTTTATACACTATGTTATATACTCTGTGCCTGTAAAACTGAACTACGTTTTGCCTTGTTGAATATAAATATTCTCACTTGCTTTCATTCTCTTAGCACGTTTGGATGTAACCAAGCAGAGAGATCTCAGTGGATTTTATAGGCACCTATTAAATCAAGCAGTTGGTGAAGAGGAAGTACCTACATGCAGCTTTCGTGAAGCCAGGTGAGATGTGGCATATGGAATATTTAGAAGAAGGATACTGCCCTTAGGTTCTGATATGATCCCAGGATCATTTAAACTTCCTGGAAGTAGAGGACTGTAGTATTGCATATTTTGTTGTTAGCCAAACCTGACCTAATTGAATGAATAACTAGAGATTTACAGCTTTTTAATTAAAAAGTCTTTAGTTCAAGATATTTTTATTATAGTAATTCTGCATGCATGTTCAGATAGTATATAAAAAGAGAAGTGTATCTTTTCATAAATAGGACCTCAGGGACTTAGAAATGCAGTATCCAGTATGTAGCCACTAGTTTCATGTGGCTGTTTAAATTAAATCTAAAATTTTGGTCACATCAGTCACATTTCAAGTACTCCATTCTCACATTTGGCTAGTGGCTACAATATTAGAAAGCACAGATATGGACATTACCATTTCTGTAGACTTTTTTTTTTTGGCTATGCTATGCTGCTGGTGGAATCTTAATTCCCCACCAGGGTTGGAACCTGGGTCTCGGCAATGAAAGCACTGAGTCATAACTACTGGACTACCAAGGAATTCCTCATTTCTTTTGGCATTTCTATTAGTACTGGTCTAGAAAGTAAGGGTTGGAAGAATTTTGAATAAAATTATAAGATATTATGCATACTAACTTGCTTCAGTCATGTCTGACTTTTTGCGACCCTTTGGACTGTAGCCCATTAGGCTCCTCTGTTCTGGGAGCCTGGCAGTGGGATTCTGCAGGCAAGAATACTGGAATGGGTTGCCATTCCCTTCTCCAGGGGATCTTCCTGACCCAGGGATTGAACCTCTGTCTCTTTTATCTCCTGCACTGGCAGGTGGGTTCTTTACCACTAATGCCACCTGGGAAGCCCATAAGATACAGGAATAGTGAAATTATCATGCTATAAATATATTGGATTTCCCTGGTGGCTCAGACGGTAAAGCGTCTGTCTACAATGTGGGAGACCCAGGTTCAAGCCCTGGGTTGGGAAGAGTCCCTGGAGAAGGAAATGGCAATCCACTCCAGTACTATTGCCTGGAAAATCCCATGGACAGAGAAGCCTGTTAGGCTACCGTCTGTGGGGTCGCAAAGAGTCGGACACGACTGTGTGACTTCACTTTCACTTTTCATACATATATACATTTGAAGGTAAAATTTGTCCTAAATTTGTATCTAAGGAAAGCAGTTCTTTGAGAACCGTAGTTGTTGCTTTGTTCGTGTGATGAATAAGTGATTACTGAGAATGATTGTGTGAGTAATGTAAATAAATTAACCATGCTGATCAGCTGGGAAAATGTAGGTGGTGTAAACAGTGTTAATGTAACTGGTCATAATAGCTGGATGGATTCACATATTTCCATTTTGTTGTAATAGATGCTGAGGTGTATAGCAGGAGGCTGATGCCTTTCCAGTCATGAGAAGGATTATTTAGTGATATTTAGAATTAGATTTTGTCACCATTTTGTGGTGAAAAAAATTTATCTTCATCTTTTTCCAGGACTATTTTAAGTATTTTTTAGAAAGAAAGAAAAATAAAAATCCAACAAAAAGCCACGACTTGAATTTCTTGTTGAAAACTAGTACTTATTCCAGAATATACCTTTTCCTAATAATTTGTTGTCTACTGCTGCTGCTAAGTCGCTTCAGTCGTGTCCGACTCTGTGTGACCCCATAGATGGCAGCCCACCAGGCTCCTCTGTCCATGGGATTTTCCAGGCGGGAGTATTGGAGTGGGTTGCCATTGCTTTCTCCAATTTGTTATCTATGTTTGACAAAAAAGAAGACCTTCCACAGACCCCTACCTGAAGGTTCAGGAAAACCCTCCACAGACCCCTATCTGAAGGTTCTAGTGGTCTATACAGAAGAGATGATTTTTACTTTTTCATTTCTACCAATATTGAAAGTAATCTCAATGATTAGAATATAGTAATGATAGATGTTCACCAGGTAAATAGACATCAGCACCTTTTTGGATTTGGGATAATCAGAAAGTATATACAGTTGTAAGTGTATTGACTTAAGTACTGATAAAAATTCTATGAATTTATTTATAGAATTTATTTACTATAATTAATAATGTGGCATTTTGTGTTACATTATTTTTCTTAAGGTCTGGGATAAAAGAAGAGAAATCAAAAGGATATTCTGATGAAGTAAGTTCAGAGAGCAGAATACCTCATGAGAACTGCATTCGCCAAACTGGTGTGAAAGTAGAGGAAAACCCAGATGCAGACAGTGACTTTGATGCTAAGAGCAGTGAGAGTGATGAAACAGAGGAAAAGAAAGGGAACTGTAGAAGGGAAAAGGGCACGGAGACCCTAAAAAATGACTCCAAGCATCACAGGAATCCCACCCACTCACCGTCATCTAGTGAGGAAAGAGAACATGGCACCCAATGCTACACAAAAAGTTCCAAGTCAGGAGGCCGTGAGAAAAGGGAAGAGCAGCACCAAGAGAGACCAGCCAGGGAGCAGGACAGCTATCACACTGACCGTGATTCTCGAAAAGAAAAAAGGGATTCCCATAGGCACAGAGAGTCCAGTCACAGAGATTCACACTGGAAGAGGCATGAACAAGAAGAGAGACTGAGGGGAAGAGATGAGAGAGAGAGAAATGACAGAGAATGGAAACGGGAGAGAGACAGGGAGAAATATCCCTCCAGAGAACAGGAAAGACACAGACAACGAAGTAATTATGACCGACACAATGAGAGAGGATGCGAGAAGGAAGAGAAAAGCAAAGAAAAGGAAGAGCATGTGAAAGCAAGAAAAGAAAGATATGAAAACAGTGATAAATACAGAGATCGAGAAAAACGAGAAGTCAGTGTTGAAGCTTCAGAAAGAAATCGAGACAGAAAGGAAAGCAGCCCAAATTCTAGGGCAAAGGATAGGTTTGTTAACCAGGAAAGAGCCAGTAAAATGAGAGACATGGAAAAGGACAAAGAAAGAAACCCAGAGAAACCCTCTAGTTCTGAAGCATCATTGGAAGCAAAACACAGAATCACAGAGGAATGCCAAGAGACAGGCAAAGAACAGGAGAGGCCGCATGAGACAGTGAACAAGTTTGCAAAGCGGAGCAATGAAGAGACTGTAATGTCAGCAAGAGACAGATACTTGGCCCGGCAAATGGCGAGGATTAATGCAAAGACATACATTGAGAAAGAAGATGATTGATGACTGCCCCAGTAGAAAGACCTATGGAAGCACAGAAAATTACAACTCCTGAAACATGCTGTGTGAACACATAAAGGAGTGTGTTAAGAGTGGTTGGAAGGGTATTTTAAAATATATTTTCAAAATTCATTTTGGGTTTAGGTTAAGTCTTTCTGTCAGTCCTTTTATCTTGAATGTTTAACTGAGTTAATATGTAATACTTAATCAGTACAACATTCTTGGTTATATTCAAGTAACCTAAAGAGACTGCTAAATCCTCATAGGTAATATGAGGAAAATTGGCTCTATGACCATTAAAAAATAATTTAAACAACTCTTCTATTGTTGATTTTTGTTGCAGGAGCTGTTTATTTTATAATACTGTGTTTCAGATAAAAATAATGTGGATTTGAATGGAGAATATCAGTTTATGTCCCAAAATTTGTATTAAAGTATAAAACATAGATCACAGATCTTGTCTAAGCTTTTTAGCTCACAACATACCTCTCTTTTATAAAAATTGTGATACATTTGTACCATTTAATTGATGCTTATTTAAAAGTGTCACATTTAAAATGTCACTCGTGTCATGCCATCATTCCTCTTTTGTGAAACCTTAGCAAGATATTAAAGTAGTTATGTGTATAAATGAGTTTTAGCTAAGAGTGAAAAGATGGAGATACTCTAAATAAAAAGAATTAGCTAAAGAACTGGGTAGCCTGTTTATGAACGTGTCTTGTTTAATATACTATTAAAAATACAGTACCATTTATTACAGTTCCATATATAGAGGTTCTATACTAAGTCTTATCAGTGACAGTGACAAATACTGCAAAAGCATAGCCTGAATGTACACAGAGGGGTGTGTGTGTGTTAGTCGCTCAGTCGTGCCCGACTCTTTGTGACCCCATGGACTGCAATCCACCAGTTTCCTCTGTCCATGTGATTTTCCAGGCAAGGATGCTGGAGTGGGTTGCCAGGTAGTACAGTGTAAATGGAAAATTTTGGGTGAGATCATGGAAGACCATGAATGACAGGCTAAAAGTCTTCAGCTTTGGTGAAGAATTGAATTCCTTTGTTAAGAGTTGTCATACTAGAGCACAGGGTAGCAGTTCTTGGTTAAATAATGAGTTATTTGTATCAATTTAAATAGGGGATTCATTATATGTCTGTCTAGATACGTGTTCTTTTAAATAGTTGAGGTCTAAAATAATGGACTTAAATTGTGTAAGTTGGTAAACAACTGTTCTGTGATTCACTGTCTTAATTTTCCTTCTCCCTGCACTTGTTTACTCTTGTTCTAGTACTGTGTATTTTGGCTTCTGTGGATGATGATTTTTTTTTTTAATATTTCTTTAATTGATTTTTAAGGTGTTAATTTTTGCTATACAGCAAAGTGACTCAGTTGTATATACATTCTTTTTTGTATTCTTTTCCATTATGATTTATCCCAGAAGATTGGTTGTAGTTCCCTGTGCTGTACAATAGGACCTTGCTGTTTATCCATTCTAAATGTAAAAATTTGCATCTACTAACCCAAATTCTCAGTCTGTTCCTTTCCCTTCCCCCCACCCCATGGAAACCAGTACCTGTTCTCTATGTCTGTGAGCCTGTTTCTGTTTTGTAGATAGGTCCATTTGTGCCGTATTTTAGATTCCACATGTAGGTGTATAATACGGTATTTGTCTTTCCTATGTTGTCGCAAATGCCATTGTTCTTTTTCGTGGCTGAGTAGTAGTCCATTGTGTATACGTACCGCATCTTCTTTATCCATTCATCTGTCAATGGACATTTAGGTTGTATCCATGTCTTGGATATTGTCTCTGTCTTTGGCTATTGTGAATAGTGTTGCTATGAACATAGGAGTGCATGTATCTTTTTGGGTTGTAGTTTTGTCCCGATATATGCTCAGGAGTGAGACTGCTGGATCATATGATAATTCTATTTTTAGTTTTCTGAGGAACCTCTATGCTGTTTTTCATAGTGGCTGCAGCTACTTACATTCCAACCAGCACTGTAGGATTCCGTTTTTTCCACACACTCTCCAGCATTTGTTATTTGTAGACTTTTTAATGGTCACCATTCTGATTGGTATGAAATGATACCTCATTGTAGCTTTGATTTGCATTTCTCTCATAATTAGTGATGTTGAGAACCTTTTCATGTGCCTGTGACTAAGTATGTCTTGTTTGGAAAACTGTCTAGGTTTTCTGCCCATTTTTCGATTGGGTTGTATGAGCTATCTATGTATTTGGACATTAAGCCCTTGTCAGTTGCATTGTTTTCAAGTATTTTCTCCCATTCCATAGGTTTTCTTTGCTATGCAAAAGTTTCTAAGTCTGATTAATTCCTATTTGTTTTTCTTTCTATTGCCTTGGGAGACTGACCTAAGAAAACATTGGTATGATTTATGTCAGAGAATGTTTAGCCTATGCTCTCTTCTAGGAGTTTTATATGGATGATGTTTTTAAAGATAGACATGCAAATAATGGCCTTGCCTGTGGTTCAGCTGGTAAAGAATCCATCTGCAATGTGAGAGACCTGGATTCGATCCCTGGGTTGGGGAGATTCCCTGGAGAACAGAATGGCTACCCACTCCAGTATTCTGGCCTGGAGAATTCCATGGACTGTATAGTCCACGGGGTCTCAGAGTCAGATACGACTGAGAGACTGACTTTCATGCAAATAATCTTTGGCCTGCAATCAGAAAACCTAGGTATAAGGCCTGTTCTGGAACTTTCCAGCTGTGTGAAGCTGGGCAAATCAGTTAATCACTCTGTGCCTCATGCTCCTTATCTGCAAAACTGGGAAAATAACATCTATCACATAGATCTGATGATCAAGAGACATGATATTTGTGAAAGTACTAGTTGCCTCAGTCATGTCCGATTCTTTGTGACTCCATGACTTTAGCACACCAGATTCCTCTGTCCACAGAATTCTCCAGGCAAAAATACTGTAGTGGGTTGCCATTTCCTTTCCCAATCCAGGGATTGAACCCGGGTCTCCTGCATTGTGGTTAGATTCTTCACCATCTGAGCCACCAGGGAAACCTGATATCTGTGAAAGTACATTATAAACTGAAGTTCTACACAGATTATAATTCATTTTGCTTTACTGAAATTTAATATTTCTAATTCTAGGTACTTTTGATGCAAAGTATTTGCAGATCACATGCAGTGATATTTTGGGGGATGTTTTGACAATACACAGTTGAGATTTTTCTTTTAACCTTAAGAGTTTGGAAGGGATTTTTGTTTCATTCTGTTTTTTCTTCTTTTTAATGAGACAATCTATTCATCATGATGTTAAGAGTTACTACAGTAGTAGTTAACAACAAAAGGCATTTACTGATGTCTTAAAATATAGCTTGAAACATCTATGACTAAGTTGCATAAATGAGTACATGGGCATTTTATGCATCTTAAAGAGGGGACTCTTTATTTTGTATAAATAAGACAGGTTTAATTCTGTCACTGAAGTTTAAATGTTTCATAAAAAAAAAAAACTGGACAATTTCATATAACCACAGTTGACTCTTAGCTGTAAATAATGTGGAAGAAGAAACTAAAGATGAGGAAAATGAAGTACCATTTATATAATTCAGTTAACTGTATATAGTCCAGAATTTGAAGCACCCCATTGATACTTTTGGGGCTTCCCTCGTAGTTCAGTTGGTAAAGAATCTTACCTGCAATGCAGGAGACCGGGTTCGATCCCTGGGTTGGGAGGATCCCCTGGAGGAAGACATGGCAACCTACTCCAGTATTCTTTCCTGGAGAATTCCCAAGGACAGGAGCCTGGCAGGCTACGGTCCATGGCGTTGCCAAGAGTCGGACACAACTTAGCGACTAAATCACTACCATTGATAACGTTCAACACAGAGTATCCTGAAAATGGTTTTTTTTTTTTTGTAAATCAGATCATATTTAAATGCTACTGGAGAAATAACTGTAAATTCTTATTTTACATAAGTCCCTAATTTTATCCTTTAAACTTTGCATTTTTCATGTATCAAGTTTTAAGATAAGGTACACTTCTAATATTAAGAGCCAAGTAAGAATCAAGAACCTTTTTTTAAAAATTAGCAAATATTCTTGTTTATGGAAGTGTAGGTATTTGGGGCTTCCCTGGTGGCTCATATGGTAAAGAATCCGCCTGCAGTGCAGGAAACCTGGGTTCAGTCCCTGGGTTGGGAAGATCCCCTGGAGAGGGGAACAACTACCCACTCCAGTATGCTGGCCTGGAGAATCTCATGGGCAGAGGAGCCTGGCAGGCTTCAGTCCATGGGAATGCAAAGAGTTGGACACAACTGACGTACTAACACTTTCATTCATTCCTTTATTTTCAACATTTCTCTGAGATTTTTTTTTTTGATGTATGTCACATTCACTTCAGGCATTTTAAGCCTAAAGATGGGCTAGCTCCCCTTTCCTAAATATTTGTTGTTTGAACTGTCAGTGTTTACAATTTGTTAGATTATCTACTATAATTGTAGTCTTCAGCTGTAGAACTGAAGGACTGAAATCACCTATTCTCTCTCCTAAATGATAAGGTTCTTGGTTTAGCAGACATAAAACTTTTTTCTGATGACATGCTCCACCAGTGCACACTGGTTCCAAAGTAGATTTGGCCAGGGAAGATAATCTCTCTTTGATAAGGAAATAAATACTTGATTGGTGGTAGAGCAGTTTGGTATGGATATTATGAGGTTGTTAAGAGAAATACAAGCTTAAATTTCAATTGGTATATATTGTGAATCATTACAAAATTTGTTTTGATACACCTAATATAGAAACAGTACTGAATGGATTCCAACTATATGTTACACAAGCAAAGGCATACTTAAGATTCCATCTTTTCCACTGTAATAAATGCCTGTTAAAAAATTGAGAGGAGTATTATGTCATTCTAGGAGAGAAAATATTTAGAAATTTCTAGATCACAGGAAGAGTAGAGTAAGTAGGTTTGTTTCTGCCCTCTAATGTAGTTATCTGAACTTTAAAACATTGTTCCATCATTGACATTTAGAGACAGTTAACCAATGAGGGGGAAAGGTGATACTATAAAAATTACAAAAGATGTAGAGCTTTTGAAATAGTCCTTGCATGGAACTAAACAAGACACATTTTAATATATATCATTGACTTATCTGTGATATTGAAGAAAAATTCAGAATGTTTCACCAGGAAAGCTTTCTACAGTATAGGGATATTCCTTGTCTTAATTTTTTTTCAATATGTGGATTTATAAATTTTAGTCTCCAGCATACTTTGCAAGCACTTTCTAAATTCACCTTCCTAATTTAGAGCCTTTTGTGTAACTCTCCATGTGTTTTTAAGTAACACATGAGCTCCATGATGACTGAAGTATACAACTTCCTATTTTGCATAGAACTGTTTTGTTTTCATTGCTTTATGGTGATGACAGGTTGTAATAGTCTCTGAGGGATCTACAGCTCTTCCCAACTGTCTCTGACCAAAAAAATGGAGAAAATGCCTTCTGAATACTGCCTTGTTTTAATGACATCTTAAGTACCAGGTGTTGATTTATGAGCCAAAAGACATGCTACAAAAGGAACCAGGCATGGATTGTACCATTGGATAACTAATGATTGTCTTAAGATGCGTAAGAACAGCACAGTTAAGCCGCTGCATCCTGTGGTGACCTCCAAATCAAACTGTACAACAGATAGAACATACCAGGTCAGTCTTTCCTACTTTTCAGAGAGAACATAGTTCTAATTCTAGGAGAATAATCTCCCTTTTTAAGGAGATTTGGGGTGGATAAGTTAAATGGAACTTTGTACTTAAAAGTTTGGTATTGGTGGCACCAAATTAACAAGCTGCATAAAAAGCATGATGAGAGAGTGACTAATCTCACTTTGAGATTATTTGATTTGTCATTATATGATTTTGGAGCTAATACATTGACTGGGTGGGTTTGTAGGGGTCTTTGCTTCCATCTCCAGATGCGGCAGCCAGGGCAGTAAATTTAGGTTACAAGTCATGCATTCCATACAACAAATGGAATAAGTTTTAAATGGGTTTCAAGTTTTTTGGAATGGAGATAAATTGTTTGGACTCCATTACATATCAACATATAGGAACAATCTCAGTCAACTGAATTGGCCTCCATTCTTTTGTTTTGTCTTGTCTGTTCCCTCTTTCTGACTAGTAAATTACAGAAAAGAAATTAACTTCAGCACTTTACAATTCATTCCATTTTTATTTTTTGCTTTTATGTAAATGCTACATTAAATGTAAAAGGTCTTTAAAAGATTATTTTAAAGTTGGTCTACCAACTAAGTTTTCCTTAAAAAACATTCAGAGTAGTATTGATAAATAGGAATCAAGTAAATGCAGACTATATTGAAGAGAGATTTTGGATTTTTTTAAAGTCTAGTGACATTTGAAAATTTTCAAAACACCTGTATAACACCTGGCTTGACAAAACTCTGTTTGAAAAAGTCCTGTTTAAAAAAAGGTATCTTTGGAAAATACATAAGCGTGTGTGAGAGGGGGAGAATCCATATAAAGCAAGTTTTTAAAATTTGCAAAGCTGTTTACCATCAAATATACACTGCCACTTATATCACCTCTCTCCTTTCAGCACCCTAGAAAGCAGAGAATGGACATAAGGTAGCAAGAAGGAATGAAAAAGCAAAGATAAGGTAGGTCACTAAGAGTCATTTTAAATCCCCCTCCTCTTTTCCTTTGATAATTTGGGAAATTCCTCAGCAGCTGACAACTATGGGAAAAATACTCCACTGGGGAAAGCAAGGCATCAGAAATAGAGGATGTAGTGGAATACAGTGGCTGGGGAATATTGTTGGGGAAAGGAAGCGAAGGGAGAAAGATCTATAATTGGATGAAATTAGGCCTCTACTATAGGGATCTTTCTGTAAGGTTGTTAGGATTGAATTAGATTCATATAGAGGACTGATGTGATACGGGGCCAGAAGATTGAGTCCTCTTATCATTGACCAGGCTTTACGGCCTTTAAGGTTTTGGTTAAGGAAATGTCGCTACAAGGTAAAATTTGCTTCTCTACCTATGCATCTGAGTGTCCCAGGCCACTGAAGTCACATTGACTAGATCTGTATTAAGGGTTTTATGTGGTTTTATTAACTTAAATGTCCCTTTTCCAATCAGCCTTATTTAGACTCAATCTTGAAAATTATCTGGAGGGCCCACTATCCTGATAGCCACCTTGAAAAGTCAAGGAGTTGGGAGGAGGTTCACTTACCAGACTCTCTTAATTACTTTTGGATTGAGGATGACTTTGGTTTAGGTCAGGGTGTCAGACCTCTACACCCTGTGAAAATTAGATTTATCTACTCTTCACAAAGCAAAATAACCTTAGTGGTCAAACTCAGTCATTTGAGGTAGACAGAGCTTAAACCAGATAGCCAACTGAACACTGAAGATGCATTTATCAATATTCATCTTCAAAGCAGTTCGCAGCCAAGCCACAGCAACTAATGAAATAGGCCAGATTTGCCTCTGGACTGTTACCCTGTATGTTTAGTAGAGAGAGACAGGAGGATGGCAGTGAAGTGCAGCAAATGCTAATGGCCAGCCCATAGAGGAAAGCATATGGGCTAAAGCAGTGTCCTTGGAAAAGGAATAGGCGGCAGAGCCTGTCACAGTCATCACACCCTTCAAACAATAACATACGTACAAATTTCAGTAGGTGGAGTTTGTTAATGTAAAAAAAAACGAGGAAATTCATAGTTTGTAACGGGTAAGGATAAACTGGAACAGTTGTACACACAGACACACATGCTCACACATACACATTATTTTTCAATTTAGCTTCTTATATCTTCCTCTCCTGATTCCACAGCAGCACACAGGTTACAGGGTTCTAATAGACTCCAGCTATAGGATTCTCTGCTACTCAGAAAACATATAGCTAGCAAGACAGTATCCCTGTTTTTTCCTACATGGTTTATGCAGTCATGAGCAGTTGAAATCTTTGGAAGCAAAATTAGATACTGGTGATTGTAAGAAGGAATGACACAGGAGACTTTCACAAACTTGATTCTAAACTAGTCCTAAGGATGACGTGGTGGTTTTCATCACCTCCATACACAGCTTCACACATTCAAAGCAGTCCACTTTAGCTGCATCACAGAGTCTAATGTGGTAACATGTCCCGGAGATTTCACACGAAGTGACTGGAGGCCAAAAGAATCTGGACACCATAGTCTTTTGGGACTGTGTCTCTATGAAGGCCTTTCCATTGATAGGCTTAGCCGGAAACTCATTGACTTAGAGGGAGAAGGCGATGTGTGACTTGTCAGGACTGGAGGAATAGGTTATTGGGAAGCCATCTTCCTTTTGTTGATGTTTTACACAGCATTCAAGCGGATGTCCCCACAGGGAATTTCTGTCGGTGTTTCTGGGGTGATACCTTTAATAATACGCTGTTAGGAAGAAGATATGTTATAAATATTCTTGTAATTTAATGCTTAAAGTTTTCAACATTAATATTAAAGGTTAAATAGCATTTAAATGGTGGTTAATAGTAAACTGGAATAGTTTTATTGACTTCTGTTAAGAAAGGAATCCCGGGGCTTCCCTGGCAATCCATTGGTGAAGACTTTACGTTTTCACTGCAGGGGGTGCAGGTTTGATCCCTGGTCGGGGAAGTTCTGCATGCCATGAGGTACAGCCAAAGAAAGAAATTTTAAAACGAAAGGAATCCCTAATTTGTTTGTTCTCAAATATGGGTAGAAATGCCATATAAAGGAACTATATAAAAGCATCTGTAAACTAAAAAGTCACTTTAACACTAATAGGAGAAAATGATGACCCTTGACTAGAACCAGTGCTGGCCCATAACATGCCTTTGATGGTCTGGGATAGGACATCCATTTCTCTGGGCAGAGGAGGCTTCATGTGGCCCACAGGGCTTGGGGAGCAGAGTGAGCCCTGGATTCTGGTTCCCCCCACCTCAGCCAGGCTCCTTGTGCCCTGCATACACATTTACAGGCACAGTGGATAGTACTATCAGTCATTGGAACAGCCAAGATGTTACTGCCTTAATGAATTCACCTGTAGTTAGTTCATACAAGGGTGCAAATTATTACATAATTTTAAAAGATGTGCCCATTCAAATCATCATTCCTAAAGCAAGCTCATTTTGACATAGTACTCATTACAGGGAAAAGACAGAATTTTTACCATAGAAACAGCTAGGGTGCACAGAAGCTTTGGGACAGATCTGAAACATGCTTGGGTTTGGGTATGAAATATACAGCCTGCCTTGTAAAACTTAGCATCAGGGTGACATGAAGCAGCTCAGAGATGTGGGGAGCACTGCAGAGGTTTAGGAAGGAAAATACTCAGTTGCTCAGTAAAATCTTTGATGGCCAAAAGTGTGAACCTATGGTTCAGTTCAGTCGCTCAGTCGTGTCCGACTCTGCGTTAGCAAAGCAAAATTGAATCTGAAAGTATATTTTGATTCATTGATTTTAGGTGAAGCTCTGCTACTTGTCCTTTTATTTTGGATTGAAAAGTATGTGGTCCCCTTTAACCTTTTTTATTTCTTGGTTCTGGGAGTTATTCTTCTTTAAGGAGCAGGGCCTATGGAATTTTAAAAGTTCCCATTCTCATAGGTAATGAAATTCACAAAATTGTACATGTTGTGATCCTGATGACCGTAACGAAACCTCACCCTGGGAATCCATTTAAAAAGGAGTTACTACAGTGCTCATCAGCTACCTGGACATGTCTAGTCACAGAAAGCAAATTTTCACAAACCATCTGTAACCCATAACTGATAAAGAAGAATTAGGCCTTTTGAGAACTGGACACATCACTCTAACTAGTCTTCAGAGAAGCTATAATGTGCAGAGAGAAAAGAGCAGTCAGGCATATGGCAGAGGCAAGACCCACAGTGAAAAGCACAAAAGGTTTTGTGCTCTAACCTCTACTTGCCCATTCTGCTGCCCTTCTGACTGCTCATTTCCCAAAACGCCAGGTCCACTTATCTCCCATATTTGGGCAGCATTCCAGTTGCCAGACTACTGCTGCTTTCAAAATTTGCCAGTCCCTGGCCTTCTGCAAGGTGATCATGCAAGCACTGGATCACTGTTACCATCTTCACGAGTGCTTGCTTATTAGGGACCATATTCCCAGTGTCTTTCTGCAGGTCACGAAGGGCTTCTCTGACAGTCACCTATCCAGGTGATGACCCCGACCTTGAGACCTCCAGGCTGCAGATGCTCATGGCAGGCTCTAAATTACAGGTGCGCAGGTGGTGACTTAAACCACAAACTCCAGCCTTGTTATATGGCTAGGGCCCAGAAGAGTTAAGAAATTTACTTTTCTCTTATTTTTTTTTTTAAACCATACCAAAATGTCATATGAGTTCTCCCTCCCTCATACATAGAATGTTACTGACCGTGAAGTCTGGTATTCACACAAAAATTAATAGTCCCTTGGGGTGCTTGACAAGAACACACTTTATTCCTCTCAGAAACTAAGCACGCATATAGGCATGTTAAGGCTTTTCAGAAGTCCTGTTGTAAAGAGACCTATTTAACGTTGCTTTAATCCGGCATTCTGCAAAATTATTTGACCATGTAACATTTTCCCAGCAGTAACACTTAATTGATATCCCATGGAACTACAGCTCCTTACAACACACTTTGGAAATGTTAATCCAGTTCAATGAGCACATGTTAAAGATGAAGAAACTAAGGCTCAGAGAAGGTAAGTGACTTGCCATAGTCTTTTCCCTCCCAGGCCTCCTTGACGGGCTGTATCGTGATGCTTCCTAACCCACTGTTTCCCATCTGGTGGCCTGTGCCAAGCATGGCCCTGCAGTCAGCCTTCACCTCTACTACTAACGGATCTGAGCTAATTGTACACCTTTGGGTAGCATTTCCTTGTGGCCAACGGGAATTTGCAAGAAAGATGACCAAGACTTGAGGTACAGTCTGTGACCAAAGAATACGGAAATATATTGACCTGAATGCGCAACCCTGACCTTGGCCTCTGGATTTGGTCAGCAGGGTCAGTGGGCTCTCATGACTGCCATAAAGAACAGCCCGAAGGAGCAGACACAGTGGCTCTGGCCTGAGCATGTATTTCAGACAACACCAGAATCCACGGCCCTTTGGGAGAAATGAGATTGTAATAGGGCTGTTCTGGGAGTAGGAAATTAGTAACTCCTTGCAGAGTTCTGTTCACCTAGAATTCAGTTTTTCTATTTGGAAAAAGAAGCAATCTCAGTTCTCAGAAAAGAGGTGCTATGTAATTGCCTCAGGCTCTCTTGCTTCATGTTTCTTGTGAAATGTTTTAGGAAGATGAGTGTGATAAACTCATATTTGAGTTTTGCTTCTAAGAGCCCACAGACTGGCCCTGCTCTGATCTCAGGTTGTTAGCACATCTCTCTAGCTTTCCCCCAGATACCACTTTTCACTTCAGCTCTGACAAAAGCACCCACCCACAGACTTCTGTAAGCAGCCACTTCTTCAGGCTCTCCTGCCACAGTAACCTCGCTGTGGCATGAAACACAACCAAGCAAGTAACGACCCAGCATTTTCAATTTTGCTAACATTGCTGGGAATCCTGGTGGCCTGAACTAACTCTTGACAGCACAGGATGAAAAGTGACAACTTGTCTCCCTAACCTCTAGAGCCAATTTCTACATCCGCAAGCCATTAGTACCCTGAGGACACAAAAGAGAAGCTGCACCTAAAAGTGAAAGTGCATTGGACCAAAAGGCAGAAGCCCTGGATTCTGAGCCTCCCTGTGCTATGTGTCCCTATACACGTCACTAAAATAAGGAAACCGTGAGCAGCAGCATTCCCAGATAAAGTATCTTTGCTAGGGATACCTGCCCATCTACCTCACAAGGTATTCTGATAACAAAGTAAGATAATCTACATGAAGATACTTTAAAATATATACAATCTTATACAAATTGTAAGGTTCTGTTATTAACATTTTTACAGCACACTATTCATTTACTGACACAAATCCTGCTATAATGGCAGCTTTTTTTTTTCTCCAGTAACTTAAGCTAAAACTATGATATTATTGGGCTTCCCTAGTAGCTCAGATGGTAAAGCATCCACTTGCAATGCAGGAGACCTGGGTTTGATCCCTGGGTCGGGAAGATCCCCTGGAGAAGGAAATGGCAACCCACTCCAGTATTCCTGCCTAGAGAATTCCATGGACAGAGGAGCCTGGTGAGGTACAGTCCATGAGGTCTCAAAAAGTCAGACACGACTGAGTGACTAACACACACGCACATAATATTGTTGCAACATCCTTATTTAGTGATGATATTTGAAATAGCCCTTATCACATTGCTGTGAGAAAAGTGACCACAGACATTTTCCACCATAATCTCTACTTAAGTGGATTTAAAGTAAATCCACTTAAATCAAATTTGTGTTATTGCTCCAGACACCACTGATCTGATGTCTGTGCTCAATGGAATGCAGGAGGCAAAGTAGTTTTCTAATATGTTTAGAATGCTATATACCAGGCTGTGTACTGTGGCGCATCCAAACAGCTCCCTCATTCACCTTCATACTTGAGGCTTATGGGAGATGCCTTAAGATGACAGTGGCAGCTATCAGAGGCTACAGAATGATGTAGATATACGATTATATAAGGCTGAGAGCCTCTTGGTGAATCCTTGTGGTGGACTTCTCTCCTTTGAATAGAGCATAAGAACCCTTTTCTTCCCAAACAATTACCAATCTACACACACATTAACTAGCACATACCTCCTTAAGTGTCCCTGGAGTGACAATCAGCCGATAAGTTATATATGTGGGGATGCAGATGAAAGATGAGGTTCCTATGCAGTAACCCAGGATGATGCTCCACCGAGGATAATCATACTGGAAAAGTCGTAGCTGTGGTGGGCTCATCAAAAAACTGCAGATGATGAACTAAAACAGAAATTTCAAGAAACATTAAAAGATTTTCACAACACCCACACAGAGATAGTCCTGATACTGTAGAAAGTGAAGTGAAGTGAAAGTTGCTCAGTTGTGTCCAACTCTTTGCAACCCCATGGACTAGTCCATGGACTTCTCCAGGCCAAAATACTGGAGTGGGTAGCCTTTCCCTTCTCCAGGGCATCTTCCCAACCCAGGGATTGAACCGAGGTCTCCCACATTGCAGGTGGATTCTTTACCTGCTGAGCCACTGGGGAAGCCACCAATGCTAAAGGGAAGAAAATTTCAGGAAATTGCCTAAGGGTGAGATATCCTAGATTGATCCCTTGACACAAAGAAGTCACTAATTTCTGTGCCTCAACTGCAAACAAGGAAGGGCTTATCTTGATTTTTCCTCCCCAACCCCCACCTCAACCCCTACAGCAGGGATGTCAAGGCCTCAGAGAGTTATTGAGGGGAGCTACAAAGGAGAAGAGACTGGCATCCATCAGGCATAGTTCAGGCCCCAGTTTGTCAGATGGTGGAAGAATAAACTGGGCAACCTCTCCACGGCTCCTGCCAGTCCTAGGGCTTCATCTCTCTCTCTGATTTGTTTTTATTTCCCCCTGCATTTCTCTGCTGATCGTTTCTGGTGAGATGGAAGGCACCCACGTCCAGGAGACATAATAAGGTTCTCAAGACCTGGAGAGGATGCAGACTCCTGAGCACCTGCTTCTTCTCTTCATATTAACCCCAAGCCAAGGACTAGGGTTTCAACAAGGATGCCTCTGCCACGGGGCATCTTGACAAATGCCTGCCTGCCACCGGCCCTTGTAATGAAAAGAATAATGGAAGGAAACAGCAGCTTAATACACTTTTTATTGAAAATTCAGTGAAGATTTCAACCAAGAAAAAATTTCACGCTGCGCTCCCAACACTCAGTTTATGAGTTTTCTTATTTCAGTTTGTTTTCCAAGAGAGTGTAAATGCCAGTTTTTGCCTAGTAACCACTGTGCCGAAATCGTTATTGCTCTTGATTTAATTTTATCTTATTATTTCATAGTCATGAAGAAGACAGTAATGTAACTTATTTGGGTGGTTAAATGTCTATTTTTATCTTTTTTTCTTTGTCCTCAGGTAATAAAAATGGGAAACTGTTAACACACATCCATCTTCAGCACAGTACTATCCTAAGTCCAGGAAGAAGCTTTCAAAACGAACCTAGCCATTCGCAAATCTTTCTCCAGACAGACTCTCCTCAGCCCCAGCCCCGGCTACTAAGGAAGGTGATTTTGGAACAGGGAAACGTAGGGTCTGGTCAGGAGCCATGTCTGCTGTAACTCGTCTCACTTGGTGTCATGTGTGTGGAATCTCACGCAGTCCAGGGAGGCTGCAAGCTCTCACTGTGGCCCCTAAGTATTCTTCCAGACACCCCCACCTCCTCTTGCTCATATTCAATATTTTCTTTTTTCATAACTTGGCTTCAATGAAAAAGAATACTTTAAGTAAGCTACTCATTGTTTACCTAAAGCAGGCTTAAAAAGCCCAGAGCAAGGATCTGTTACGTAAACCCAGAAGTGGAGGACAGATTTGCCTCCTCTTAATTGTGCCCTAAAGCACCTTTAGAAGTGAGTATGGTGAACATCACAGAAATTATAAGTCACGTGCCTGAACCCAGATCTCTACCTGGATTTTACTGGACACAGAAACTCATTGATTGTAGCCCACGTGTTCACCCAGTTTGCCAGACCACCACAGAAATGAAAATACCAAAAGCGTGGGGCCAGGACTAAAGTAAGGCATATGAGGTATTCAACTTGGATATAGCATTTAAGTGGGTGCCAAAATTCAGTAATCAAGAAATAATATTTTAGTGGAATACTTTAAAAAGACAAACTCTTGATAGGACCAGATTTGAGTGAGGTGAGACATGCCAAGTATATGGTCAGATCTTGTGTTTATTTAAAATGCTGTAATTTGTTCATCAGTAATTTTAAAATATTGCATAAAAACAGTATTTATTGGGACTTCCTGGCTGTCCAGTGGTTAAGACTATGTTTCCACTGTAGGGCACCTGGGTTCAATCTTTTTTTCAGGAAACTACGATCCTGCATGCTGCTTGGTGTGGTCAAAAAGATAATATTTATCTTGGCTACTAGGACTTACTGTGCTGCTCATGAAGGACCTGACAGGTGTCCTAGTAATTCTGTATTCATTTTCTTAAAGATGACCCCCGCCAAAGTTCTTTAGGCATAGATCTTGAGTCAGACGTAGAATTCATTTATTGTCAAATGAGAGTGCTCAGCTCCCAGGGTGGCCTGTTTGCCCAAAGACGGATAAGCGCTCTACTAACATCCCAAGTATGCTCTGAGGTAGCCTGGGGTAAAGTGACTCCATGCACATCAGCAGGGACTACTTTCACTTCTTTATCTGTAACTCAATTTAGGGTGAAGTGAAGTGAAGTCGCTCAGTCGTGTCCGACTCTTTTTGCAACCCATGGAATGTAGCCTACCAGGCTCCTCTGTCCATGGGATTTTCCAGGCAATAGTCCTGGAGTGGGGTGCCATTTCCTTCTCCAGGGGATCTTCCCAACCCAGGGATCGAACCTGGGTCTCCCACATTGTAGACAGACGCTTTACCGTCTGGAAGGAGCTTTTTGATCTTCTAGAACCAGAGACTGTTCCTTCAGTCCAGCTTATTAGGATATCTGGGCCATTCATTTCCTCAGAGGACATGGATACAGCTGTGCCTTCTTTCAAAATAACTCTTTTGCATTCTTTTTGACTTTCCCAGGGCAGCCTTTTATTTTTTGTGCTTTGTGTACCTGCATGTCTCGATATTCATCTGTAAGATGGGCAGCGTGCTCATGCTTGCTTCTGTTATACTGCGTCTCTCTCTACCACAGAAGCCGTCCATTCCCTGGACGCTGGAGATTTCCAAAACCAAAGCCAACTTTGCCCCAAGCAGCAGATACTCTCAGGACCAGGGTCTCTGGTATATGCTGTGGGCTCCAGTGTTCCTCTAGATCTTGGCCTCATAATTCCTTATTACCCTGTCATCTTGCTGTTGCTTTTTGGTAAACTCAAAACACAATGTATTTTTAAATCCAGAGATGTTAGCTGTTTTCAGTGAGAGGATTGGTCTGGATCACTAGTCTGCCAATACTAGAAGCAGAAGTCCTGACATAAATGGGTTATTTATTTATATTATTATCAGTGCTTCTAGATAATCTACTTAAGTCCTTTCATTTGTTTTTCAAAGGAAGGAGAGACACTGGATTAGTTCCCTGAGGAAAGAAGCCATGTTTGTTTATTAGTTCATTTTCATATTCTCCACGCAGGGAAGGCATGATGCTTGGGGCTGAGACTCAGGAAAGGCAGACAGGGCCCTCACCCTGGGTGTAAAACTTTAGACCGAAAATCAAACTGAGACCCAAGTTTATCTTCCATTTCCTCATTGAATGCCTGTGTGGACGTTTGATCCAATATTGAAAACCAAGGATTGAAGCTTTCAAGTATAATCATAGAAATGTCTGTTTCTCCCTTCAGTTCTGTGGTTGCTTCATATATGTTGGGGACTCTGCTGTTTTGTGTGTGTAATTTATAATGATTTCATATTCATAATAAATTCACCCTTTTTCATTAAAAAAAAAAAAAACAGCAGCAGTGGATATAAGTTTAGCATAAAGTCTGGCCTGGCAATTCTTGCTCAATGAATGTTACGTGTTATTATCATGGAGCAGGGAAGCGATGAGACAATGTGACAGAAGCCAGAAGAGTGGTTAACTCTCTAGGGGTGCTGGTGAGTGTTTGAGGGTGAATCTTTTCTCCAGGGCCAGGAGGAGAAGGGAGATGACAACTCACCAGGAGAAACAGAGGACTGATGGCTACCCAGCAGATCTTCCAAAACCATCCAGGGCTGAAACCAAGCATTTCCTTCACATCACTGCAGAACTGATTGATGCCTACAGTCATCCAAAAGAGAAGATTGACTAAGAGAGGAAACAGACTGTCCTCCTAGCCCCTGACTCAGAGAGAGTAGCAACTCGAATTTCTCCGTAGGAGGGGTTCAGGGACACCAATCTGGCCTGAAAGTGGGACAGGGAACATGTCACCAAAATGCTTGTTATAGCAAGCAAAGCTCTTTCTACAGAGAGTGGGAGGACTGGTGGACATTTGGGGAGGGACCTAAAGCCTCATCTTGGTGCCCACACCACCCTTCTAGGATTTCACCATATATCTGATTTTATCCTTACTGTAGAAAAGGAAGTTGAACTTTGTCTAAAAATGTTGAACCCACTTGATAGAGACTGACTCTGACCATATGCTAGAAACTTTCAAGAGAAAATTCTACCCACACTATTGCTCATTCATATTGTCAGATCAAGATCAAGGTTCTTCTCTACAAAGTAACTGGCAGGAAAGTGAGAAGTGGGAACTCTGACTGGGGAGAGATGGAGAAGGGGAAGAAAGAGCACTCTGTGGTTGCTTCCCTGAAAGTACCCACAGGTCTGTAGCATCACAGACTTTGAACCTGGATCTCTGAAGTGCTGAGGGGGTGGGAAGGACTTCTTTCAAACACACAAAAAAGTCCCAAAACCGGGCCCACGTATAACTCAAAACATGGGACCCCCCCCCTTCTTCATGTTATGTGTAATGATGTACATGCTAAAGCTGTTGTGCTATCATAGAAACCAGGAAAATAAATATATTCAGAATGAAATACTAACTTTTTGATTTTAAAGATCTCAGAACTTGGTTTTCTTCATTTCCACTGTTTGTGCCCTCTTGATCCTTCCCATGGGCTCTTGGGATCTCTGCCCAGGGACCCATGTCAGCTTACTCTGCATTCCTGGTGGTTTCACCCTTATCAGATTTCATCCCACAGTTGAGGGAAGGGGAATAAACTGGAGGTTTTACCAAGACAGATAATCCAAACAGAAACATTCTGGCCTCTTGCCTGGAAGATAAGCTCCTAAAGTGTGTCTAAGGGCTCTGGAGGGAAAACCTGCTTGTGAAATTTAAATTGGGACCACTCTGTGTAACAGGAAAATATTGTACATTCTGCAGATGCAATCACTGTGCACTAGTTCTTAGCTGTCTGTCCAACTCTCAGAGCCTGTCAGATCTTAAGCAACCACTGTGGATAAGCTATAGGGAACCACTTCAGCCTGTCCACTGAGTAAACATTTACTCAGAAAAAAACATCTTCCCAGGAGCTTAGGCAATCTGTTGTACAGAGTCTGGAGGAAACAATGACCTGTTTCTGAAGAAGGCATGCAGGAGATGACGTCTTGTACACTGGCCTGCCTTTCTCTGACAAATCCAGCCCTTGTATATTCTGGTGCCTACATAGGCTGGTGTAGGAAGGATATGGTGGAAGGAAGCATCTTACCGTAGAACCAAAACACAGCAACTGCTTCAATCAGGGCCACGGTGAGCACTGCAGGTCCTGTGGCAAACTCCTCCAACAGCTTCACCACGTAGGCCCCGCCCTGGAAACGAGACCACCCACTTGGTTCAAGGCCCACTGAGGCACTGCCTCCTCTTTTCAACAGAGACAAAAAGAACTTCTTAGGATAATCCTGCAAAGTTCTCACCTTGGATCTAATACAAATATCCCAGAGCCTGCCTCTTAGACTGGCTTTGGCAGGGTAGGCAAGATCTCATCCTATCAGACTCCTCTTCCAGCCCTACCGGTCACTCGTTTCCTCTCCCCCCAAAGCTTTAAAGACAAACTGAAAAGTGCCTCTCGATCTACTCTCTTCAGTTTACTGAACACCTACTGTGTACTCTACCCTGGAGTCTCCTGGTCCCTAAAGACTGAATCTGGGAAACCTACAACAGCGGACACACTGGGCCCAGTAGTCATGGTTTTGCCTCTGTCCTGAATCACAAATCCCATGGGGCCTACACAGGTCCCCAAAGCCCTGCTGAAGCTCCAGAGCCATTTGGGTCATGGCCTGAAGATAAATTGATTTACAAAATCCACCTTGAGTCAGGAGGATACAAGCCTGCCATGCCTAGGGGTACTGATGTACAGTTTTGTAGTGTTTACCTCAGTTCCCCTCGACTTCATCACCATTGCAACTTCTCTGGGGGAGACAAAGTGACAAACCCTGGAGGTGCCAGCCTCCAGATATTCTGGGCAGTATTTCCATGAAAGCAGCGTAAGGACTGGGAATAGACTGAAAAGGCAAGTCTTAGTTTTTCTCCAGATAGAAATCTAGTTGGACTTGCTGTGAAATGCTCAACCTCCAGCTCCATGCCCAAATTCTACAGACAGATGCCGCCAGAAACAACTTTTCTCCTCTGTGATGACTAACTTCTTAACAGCAGTAACATTCTCTCCCACTTTAGTCCCAAAGCCAGGGCTCCCTGTGGGCTGGAAAGAAAGAGCTTCATGCAGTGTCCCAATGCCCAGTGAAAAGCTGACTCTCAGTTGCGGGTTGTACTCACGAAAGTCAAGGTAACCAGGGATCCAAAGAAGCAGGTAATGACCACGCCAAGCACAAACCACTCCCGGCGCTTGGCCCAGACGTGTGGAAACTCATCTAGCACGGCTGTGATCACCCCCTCCAAGCCTGCAAACTGAGTGGGGCACACAAACAGTCATCATGGAGACTTGGGGACAAATTGCTACTTCCAGGACAGTGAAAAGAGGGAGGGGTTAAGATTGCCACATGGCCTGTCAAGCTGATCGTGACCAGTTCCCCCTCCTCACTGGCCCTATCTCCATATTACCCCATCATTTAGATCCCTAAGGACATCAAAGAAAGAAAGTATAGCACATGGACAAGACTTCTTCCCATGAGGTCTCTCAGGGAGACTTTGGTTTTTCCAGAAATGCCAACTCCAAGCTGAGACTTGTTCCACATTAATGATATGAATGCTGGGCCACGGAACACTGAGACATAAGAGGGACCTTGCCCTGGCCTTGAGGTGCTGCCAATCTGGTCAAGGGACAGAGCACAATCACAGCAGTTCACATGTGCTGAGCACTTGACCTTGCCTGGCGCTTTACCCTCATTATTCCATGAATCGGGTCCCTAACCCCCAGGCCATGCCCTGGTACCAGTGTATAGCCTGTAAGGAACTGGGCCCCACAGTAGGAGGTGAGTAGTTGTCTTCCATTAAACTGGTCCCTTAGAGCCAAAAAGGTTGGGGCCTGCTGCGACTAATGACTGATGTACTACAGGGTAGTAAGCGCCCACGTGAACAGGGGCTGCCGAAGCACCAGGAGGCAGCAGACAACACTGCCTGGGGTGGCCAGGACGGGAAGGAATGGCTACAGCTGCCTCTTCCTCCGCTTTCTCCTCCTCCTCGTGCCTCCCCAGGGCTGGATTTCCCTCCCCATTCACTTGCCGTGCTGTCCAAGCCCAGGGTGATTAACATCAGGAAGAAGACGATGGCAAAGAATGTGGATGCCGGCATGTTGGCTATAGCTTCTGCGTATGTGATGAACAGGAGGCTGGGGCCTGAGACGGGGAGAGAGGAGGAGGTGGTCACCGAGACCTGCCCTACAGACATGGCTTGGGGGAAACGACCACACCAACAATTACGACGCCCATAAGACCTTACATGTGAAGCAGGCTTGGACGTGTACCAAATGCCTCCTCGCACCCCACACCACCCTACCTGGCTATCCTGACATCCTGGGAGGCAGGAAGGGAATAGTTCCTGCCTTGGAGAGTGTGTCCTCAACCAACGTGGAGGAAAGAAACAAACCTGAGACCCCAAGACTAGCAAACCTGTGCACACGAAGAAGAGTTTCCACTATATAATAAATCTGTGCTTTCCCCACCCCCCACCAAGATCTCTAAAATTTTCACAGCACTTAGCTCTCTCTCCAGCTCCAGAACAGTAGAAAATGTTACATTGATTTTAGAATAATAGAGGTCTCAGAATAAAGCCTTCCAGCTATTTTGACTTTCATGATAGTATGAGGAACATGTCCTTAACCTCCCATAGTCCAAATCAGGCATATTAGTTTGGGGCATGAGGCTGACGGGATCAGAGCACCACGTCAGGCCAAAGGTAGACGTACATTGGCAAGAAGCCCTGGGACTCCATCCGTAAGATTCCATCACCTCTCTTTCAACGTCTGTCACTCTTTCTCCATGATAACTCACAGTAGAGTACAGTGACTGTATCATCTACGTTTCTTTTTCTGCAAAAGGAAATTCTAAGGACTGGTAATCATGTGCTTACTAGACTTGGACCCATCACAGGACCCAGACCCACTAGTTTTAAGAGCCATCATCCAAGTCATATTCTCAAGCCCACAGTGTATCAAGGCCTTAGTGCTGGGCCCCAAGGGAGCTGTCCCATCCCCACTATGGCTTGAACACATGGAAAGGGTTTAGATCTCTAAAACCTTTGAAAAATTTAAGAGGAACTATTAGAAATAATGCAAAAGTTAAGATATTTGTAAAGATCCAAAGAGCAGCAAAACAGTTCATTGGGAGCAAGTAACCCAAACAGAACCCAAGGTCCCTACCTGCATCTTTGGCCACCTCAGACACATCTTCTTTCCTCATCTCAGCCATATACCCCAGCACCGTGAAGATGACAAATCCTGAAACGAAGCTCGTCATGCAATTCACCGCACTGGTCACCAGGGCGTCTCTGGAGCAGAAAACCCAAGGGACTGAGACATTTCTAAGTCAGGAGTCTGAGGAGAATCTGTCTCCAGACTGACAAGGATGAACAGGTTGAGCTCACAGGGACTTCAAGCCTGTCTCCTCTCAGGGTGCAGCCTCTTAGACAGATTGCATCACCTCGAAGCACAAGCTGCTGTTATGACCATGCACGGTATGGGGAGAGCAGCAGGTCAGGAGTGGCTTCAAGAGGTGATCCTCTAAAGCAGCAGAGCACAGACCGCTGGATTTCAAACAAGCCTTGTTCTGAAATAGGGCCTGAGCTAGAGTGGGGGCCTTGAGAAGACCTCAGATTTAGACTTTTGACATTATTTGTAAATGAGGTTGTAAGAGTGCCACAAAGACATCCTGACACTTTTAAGAGAGGACCTTATCATAATACAACTTTAGGCCGATGTCCCAATGCAAGGCCACATTACTTAGGGTGCATGTAAACTCCTTTAAAAAAAAATTCTGTAATTGTCGTATGAATAGCACAGTCAGATTACTGAACATCATCATCTGTGACAGACTGTTAAGACAAAATTAAAGATGATGAGTGATATTTCAATCATAACTGGTACAATATTATCTGTTTTGTTAAATTTGTGAAATGAGATTTTCATATAAATCATAGCATTCTGTGTTGGTCAGAACAGCACAATTGTTACTCTGTGTGTATGTGTGTGTATGTATATATAACATATCACATCACAATTTTTGTTGCTAAATATTAACAGGTCAAATCTAAACATTTATTGTATGTTGCAATTTCTGTAAACCTGCTTCAGAATTTAATTTTCTTGAAAAAGAGAATCTCACAAAACAGAAGTCTGGGGCCTGTCTCATCTCCTGAGTGGCCTGGGTGAGGTTGTGCTCTGGGTGGCTGCTCTGGCCACGAGTGAATTGGCCAGGCACCTGTGGTACTCCTGAGGGTCAGAGTGTCAACATGGCCAGAGCCTGGCCAGGTGTGAGGCCATCAATTTGATTGCCTTCCTCCGGGCTACTTATGCTCATTCTGCTTCCACGCTTTGCTTGGGGCAGCCCCAGATACTCACTGGTAACAGTTGTTGTGGAATTTGTTGTAGCTCGCAAAAGCCAGTAGGACCCCAAACCCTGGGCCGAGAGAGAAGAAGATCTGGGCGGCCGCATCCACCCACACCTGTAATAGAGCAGAGGCGAAGGTCGAGGCTGAGACCCAGACCATCGCTGGGCCAGCGCCCTTGTGCCTCCACGTGGCTATGTGCTGAGACAGAAAACAGGCTCTCAGAGTTCCTTGTAAGGATGGCCACATACCAAGTGCAGACAAATATGACTGCCTATCGTCGAGGCATAAACCAATGCAGTGGCCTCAACTGTACTTTTCATGCCTTTTTCCAGTTTAAAGCATCACTGCAGACTTAACCACTGAACCCAAATTTTAGTTGTTCCTAGCTGGGAGGGATTGGGGGCAGGAGGAGAAGGGGACAACCGAGGATGAGATGGCTGGATGGCATCACGGACTCGATGGACGTGAGTCTGAGTGAACTCCGGGAGTTAGTGATGGACAGGGAGGCCTGGCGTGCTGCGATTCATGGGGTCGCAAAGAGTCGGACACGACTGAGCGACTGAACTGAACTGAACTGATAGTCCTAGGACTAGCTTCAGTTAGTCTAGACAGACGACTGCACACTGCTTTCCTCATTATCTTACCCCTGTCTCTAGGAGTTTCTGCCAGTTGGGTTTCAAATAGAAGAGAACTCCCCTCCAGGCTCCAGGGAGGGTGGCCCCCCGCACCAGCAGGATCAAAAGAATGATGTAAGGGAAGGTGGCTGTCACCCAAACCACCTGTAAGGAAGGAAACACAGGTTATCACCACATGAATGCTGGTGTCTTATTCTTTAAAACCTTCAAGAAGGGAGATCTACCTTGTTTCTCCTGTAATTGTAGGAGGCAGGGTGGTGTGACCTTTAGACTCAGACAGGGATCTGATCCCATTTGCGGGTACCACCTCTAAACCCATTTCCCATCTGTAAAGCAGGGACAACACCCAGCAGGAGACAGTAACGCAACCAGTGCATTGCCGCTACTATGAGTCATGACACTACCAGTGGATTAAAGGAATTTTTAAAAAAAGTCATAACAGTTCTTGGGATTGACCCATTTCTAGAAGTTTCTAAAAGATCTGAAGAGAAATTGAGAATCACGGAATGGGTTCGGCGTAAAGGAAACCACGTCCCCCTGTCTGTGGCTGTCCAGGCTACTGAGCTCTGAGTTTGAAATCCTCCAGGGCCCCTTGGCAGACTCTGGATCTGCAGCCAGAGTCCTCCTCACCTTGCCAGATGTTTTGACACCTTTCCAGATGCTAAAGTAGATAATAGTGAAGATGAACATGATGCAAAGGACAAGCTGCCAACTGAGGCCCCCCAGGTCCTGGAGCCCCTTCGACCGGTGGATCTGCAGGACGTGCCGCCTGAATGAGAGAAAGGAGGGCCTGTGATAGGGTCTGAGCCATGACCTGAGTACACACACCGAGTGCGATACCTCTAGGTGGCGGCCAAGAGAAAAGACGGAAACCGCACCGCAAGGACCAAGTGGCCACCAAGCTTTGGGGAGAGCTGGGAAGGGCTCTGGCCATCCTGAAGAAGAGAAGAGGGCACTCGAGCCAACCGACCCTGGGAACAGCACTCGGCCCAAAGGCAGACGTCAGGTCTCTCCCGGGCAGGGACCCAACCAGTGACTAACACGACTGGCTTTTGGGTGCATGAGGATTCGTAAGTGTGGGCACCTTCCCCACCCTTTGGGCTGCTGTTGCCTGAAATTCCAGCACTAAAGCAAATTCCCTACTCCAGGCATCTTCTTCCAAAGGGTAGATCCATGTGAACATATGAAACCGGAAACTCTTGAGTAGCTTCAGACTACTGAGGTCATGGGAGGTTTTGCTTCCATGACAGCTGGCTGAGAGGAGGGCCCAGGAAGGGCAGTTTTGATGCAGGGGAATAATTTTGGAAGGTGAAGGTAGGGACCAGCCTGGGCACAACAGAAAAGAGGGGTACAGCACAGAGGCCCAGACTGTGGAATACTCAAGGTAGTCTCTCCCAACCCCCTCACCCACATTTACTCCCCTTCCCTGCCAGCTTCTCTCCGAAATCCAACAGTAGGGAGGGGAGGGAGGCTCCAGATGGAGGTGGTATATGTATAATTATGGCTGGTTTGCGTTCTTGTACAGCAGAAACCGACACAGCACTGTGGAGAAGTTTTCCTCTAATTAAAAAACCATCAGCCAAGAGGTGAAGGGCCCCTGGCCCCACTGGCCTCCCAAGAAGCCAAGGCCCAGGGGTGTGGCCTGCCCCTAACAGGCCACCCCCTCACTTACATGCACTTACGTGTAAAATTCTTCAGCAGGGGACGTAGAGTGGAGCATCCAGGTGATGTTCTCCTCGGAGAAGTAGTTGGTGCAGTTGCCAGTGTTCCAGGGGTTCTCGCAGCTGGTCCAGGGGAGCTGCTCCGTGAAGGAGGAGATGAGGTAGTAGAGGGCCCAGGCCATGATGGTGTTGTAGTAGGAGGCGATGTAGAAGGCGATGAGGCAGATGGCGCAACCTATCCCTGTGCGAGAGGGCGAGGGAGGCCAAGGTTCAAGGGCAGCTGGCAGTGAGGCACTGCAGCCTGGGTGCGGCAAAGGCGGTGCTGCGTTCATCTCATCCCCCAAACACTGGGACACGGTGGAAAAGTGGCCATGTGGTAAATTCCTAACTTGTATTTACAAGATCACACGTTATAGAAAATGTGTATGTGTGCTATTAATGGTTTTTCCTACTTACTTTTTTTTTTTTTTGTAAAAAAAAAAAACACACAGTGGTTTATTGAATACTTACAACGTTTACACCTTCAATATTAATTCCACTTAATTTTAGAGGACGGAAGTGCACAAAACAAGGAGCTGTTGGAAACATCTTCAAAGTGGGAACCACATCAGATGGAACTGTGGCGCTAGACACTTACCCCCAACATACTTGATAGTGGTGGTGGTTTAGCTGCTAAGCCGTGTCCTACTCTTTTGCGACCCCATGGACTGTAGCCCGCCAGGCTCCTCTGTCCATGGGATTTTCCAGGCAAGAATACTGGAGTGGGTTGCCATGTCCTTCTCCACCTACTTACTTTTAAAATTGGAATTACTGTTTTTTAAACTTTTTATAAGATAGCCGATAAACAATGTGACAGTTTCAGGTGGAGAGCAAAGGGACTTAGTAAGCAAAGGGACTTAACCACACATGCGCATGCATCCGTTCTCCCCCAGACTCACCTGCCATCCAGGCTGCCCTGTTTAGTTTACTTCTAATTGCCAATTATTCTATTTTGCTTTAGCAGTCTCATACAAATTAAGCAGTCAAAACCTTAATTACTCGGGTTATCTCCTAGGGATACCTGAGGTCTGATTCCAGGAGGTCCCCAGCTCCCACCCAGTGATGGAAATCGTCACTTCCTTGGTGGACCCACTCACCCACCCAACCACCCAAGCCTTTCTCTTACCTTTGAAAATTGGGCAGATTTTCGTCCATATCGAAATGCATCCATTTCGGTGGTACTGCCCCAGTGCGAGCTCCATGTAGAAGAGCGGGATCCCCCCAAAAATGGCCATGATAGTGTAGGGGAGGAGGAATGCCCCTGAGGCAGAGGAAAGACAGTCTCACTCCCTGCCCACAGGTGTCCAGGACAGCCCAGATGACCTGGATATGCAGAGCCATCTGATGCTCCACAGCCACGAAGCCACCCTGTCCTGAGTGGCCCACACACTGCTCCCCTGTCTCGGGGCATTGCCGGAAGTTGTGGACAAAACTCCACAGAGAAGTGAGGTTTGGGTGGTGGCAGAGAGTACGTGTGAAGGAAGCTGGGTCTAGGAGTCAACAGAACAGGCACTGGGACCAGCTTCCCGGCTAACTGTCGAAGGACCCTTCTCTGGGCCCCTATTTCCTCTACTAGAAGAGGGTTGAGAACTGGGGTTCCCAAACCCAGCCTAGACATGAGACTCACGGGTAGGCTTGAAAGTGCACACCCACCCTGACCTCCTGCAGCAAAAGCTTCAGATACGGGTGTAACACAGATTCTTAAGCCCCCCAAGTGATTCTGATGCAGCCAGTACGTGGACCAGTGCTTGGGATCCTGGAACAGGTTTCCTGTGACAAACTGTACAATAGCTGTCATAGTCTATGAATCACTGAATTACTATCTTTGTTCATCTGTATCCTGGCTCCAGACACTTGATTATTGATGTTTGGTTATATTTCCATCATTCCACAGAGCCAGAACGCTCCCTCCTGAGCCAGATTTGTGGGTGTGGCTGGACCAGGCAGGTGGTTCACTACAGAATGAAAAGGGGCAGAACTCTGCCTCACCGGAGATGCTGGTGTCTGCCGGCGCGCATGGCTGACACGAGGCCTGGAGACTCCACACTGGGGGCTGCTCACCTGCAGCCTGAGTTTCAGCCCAAAGGGCGGGCTGGCCATGATTTTCCCTCCCATGAAGTACTCTGAACCTAGAAACCTGAAATCTGTGCAACTCAGACAGGTCTCGCCTAACTTACAGTCGCGCTGGGTGAAACTGGCCTGAGAAGGAGAACCACCTTGTGCTCTCTGGTGGCATCTGTCCAGAGGGTCTGCGTGACTGGTTTCACATAGGGCATGAGTGCAGGGGAAACATCAAGGGTGACCCAGCCCCTTATATGATCCTCAGGCTAAAGGTGAGTCCCCCCAAGCTGGAGATAAGATGATTCCAACTTCTACTCCTCCCAGGCTGGGAGGACTGAGCTTCCCAAAGCCCCCCGCCCCCGGCCCTCGCGCTGGAATGGCCATTGCAGGTAATGGACCCAGGCCCTTAAAAGATGCAGCAAATCCAGGCAACTCTGTCTGGGCATGGAGGAAATGAGGGGACCCAAAAGAACTACCCCGCAAACCTCATTTTAACTGCCCTCCTAAATCTGTTACCAGCGCCCACGTCAAATATTGACTGATCTGTTTCCCATTTCTGGTCCTTTTCCTGTTCTGATGGCAAGCCCACTGTCAAAACAGAGGCCCACACCTACTCATTCCTCTACCCTGCTCCGCTCTCTGGGGCGCCCATGTCCATGCCTACAGACAGCTGCTAGTTTTGATAATCTATAAATAAACTGCTCTGGAGGCATTAAGGATAGAAGGAGGAACACGAAATCATCTCTCCTGAAAAATCTAACCCTCTTGTAGGAGATATAAGGCATGTCCATATATGGGTTGGGGTTGGCATTAACGTGGCTGGGTTCAGCTACAGATCTCACCCAGACTGTGACTTTAGACTCTGGACCTGAGCTGATGCCCTGAGCTCACACAGGTCCAAAGGTCCAGGAGGGTCTGGGACGCTGGAGCCACTTCCCAACTTCTTTCACAGATCTAACAGCTCTTGACTCTTGTGAGCAAAACCAGTCAGCAGGAATGAAAGAACTCAGCACAGGACTGGTGCTCATTCCCTCACGTCTCCTTGGTGGAGAGCAGGGCTTATGTAATGCAGGGATGAGAGGAGGGGCTCTTCCACAGATAGAGCGCTAATGATGCTGAAAATCTGGTGAGGTCAGCTTCAGGGGAGCTTTCATTCAGTTTCATGACCCAGGGAGCTACAGACACGCCTAGATTTACAGTTTTGGTTTAGTGGAGATTTGTTTTCTCTTAGCCTAGCTTGGGGGCTTCCCAGGTGGCACTAGTGGTAAAGAACCCGCCTGCCAATGCAGGAGACGCCAAGAGATGTGGGTTCGACCCCTGGGTTGGGAAGATCCCCTGGAGGAGGGCATGGCAACCCACTCCAGTCTTCTTCCCTGGAGAATCCCACACACAGAGGAGCCTGGTTGGCTCCAGTCCATGGGGGTCACAAAGAGTTGCACACAACTGAAGCGACTTAGCACACACACAGGCCCACACAGACTAGCTTGAAGGTCTAAGCAACCACGTTCCCAGACTCATATCAGTTAAACAAGATAGGAAAGACATGGTCTATCTTCTGGCCGCCCAAGAGGACCTACAGACCACCCCTGGGTCAGAGCCTCTGCCCACAGCCCACGATACTGACCCCCTCCATTCTGGTAACAAATGTAGGGAAAGCGCCAGACGTTGCCCAGGTCCACAGCATAGCCAATGACAGAGAGGAGGAAATCCACCTTCTTGCCCCAGGTCTCCCGCTCTGCTGGGTGAACCTCAGCCACTAGGGCGGTGGTGGCAGCCGGGATGGAGTGCTGAGTGTCGTCTCCTGCGCCAGGGTTCGGAACTGCTGAGTACCCGTTGGAGATCTGGCCAGACTCTGCCTTATCCCCAGGGGCAGGGACACCTTTCTGTAGAACCCCATTTTCCTGACAACCTTCTCCGTCCTTATGCGCAGATAGCTCCTTCTGGGGATTTAATGGGGTGGTCTCCATCCTGCTGGCTAGGAGGTGATGCCGACGCCCATGGGCCAAGGACCGACCTGGACTCTTGGTGCTCAGATCTGTGGATCTCCTCAGAACTTTATATCAGGGGGACTGACAGTGCTGCTGGAAAGGCAAAAGAACAGAATTGGGTGTTTTACTTGTCTTTGGTAACTCATCATACATCCTGAACTACATCAGGTAATGGGATCACAGAGCCATCTGTTAAACAAGATAGCCTATCTGCTACATAAGAGTCAATAAAATCAACATTTTTCAACCCATGCTAGGTATCAAATCACACCGAGTAATTTTAAAAGGAAAAAAAACAACAACAACAACAACAAGGCAATCGAAAATAGATAGCAAATAACCCAGGTTTTCCATAGGCTCCATGAAGAACAAAGTATTGACTTCAGTTGAGAGACTGGAACCCCACCCTGGAGTTTACCAGGGGCTCAGAAGAACAAAGGTCCCACAAAGCTTCACAGAACACTTACTTTGTCTTGGATGCTATGCTGGGAAAAAGGTAACAAAGCAGCAGTTTCTGGCAGCAAATAGGTAAGGATAGTCCGCTCCATCATTTAAACTGAACACTCAAAAGTACATTTCATACCAACTACAGGTGTGATTTGGAGCATGAGAGAGAGGTGACAAGGCCACCCTTTGTTAGGCACCCCTAGCTCCTTCAGGGCAGACTTTTTCACTCTTCCCGGAGCCCAGCTCTCAGAAGCCTCTGGGCAGGTCTGAGCTGCCTCTACCAGTCCATGTGTACCTCCCCTTTCTGCGCTCCCATCATGCCTCTGCAAGTCTGACTGAGCCTTCCATGGCCCTGGTGCTCACCATCTATTCTTCTTGCCACTCCCAGCAACTCTTGGGGCTAATCCACTTGTTGTTTTCTGACAGTGGGCAGGCAGGGCCACCTCTCATTCATACCGGAAAAGCCAGAGCGAGGAGTGGGGAGGCTGCGGATGCCAAAGTGGCTGTGTCCGTCCCCACGCGCCTCGGGGCTGCCACGCCTCTATGTCACCGCCGTGGGCCAGGGTGCAGGAAAGCCAGCTCAGCTCCCTGAGGTTTCTACATGGGGCAGAAACCCGAGCCCTTTTGGACTTTAAACCTATGCCGGTTATAAAGTAGTAAGGAGCCAGGACCTTCCAGCTAACTTTGACCTTCTGGGCTCGAACTTTTCAAACTGTGAAACAGTTTGCAGTTGAAACATGTTTCGGCTTAATTCAAATCACATTATACCTTTCTAGGAAAAGGTGTCTAGGGATGACTGCTACTGCTGTTCATAACTGCAAAGGTCTGATATGAATCTTCTAAATTCAACAGTCAGAGGTTGACTAGGAACTGGGATTTTGTAAGAATGGCAGTGAATGTCTCTTACCCTGGTGGGGCTTTCATTGACTATAACTATCTACATGTGGACATGTAGAGACAAACACACAGTAAGTGAAAAATTAGGACACAGAGTAGTTGCTTCACACTGATGACTATGCACATAAATATTGGTAAGGATTAGAAATGAAAACAGGGGATGCAAGTAATTAGACTTCCTTGCTGACCGTGTAGTTTCTTTCTGTAAAGTAGAAAACAAAAAATTTAAAGGCATTGATTGATTGATGCCAAAAATATTAGAGCAACGAGAGAGAAACCAGCCCTATATAGCAAGGGTGTGTGTGTATAGGAAGTATGGGGTAGGTGTCCTGGGCTCTACCCCCAACTCTATCCTCAGCTCCCACCCCCAACTCTATCCTCAGCTCAAGGACGCAAATGAGACCTATAGAAGGAAATGAATTTCTGACAAAGAGTGATCTAGAAAAAAAATCCATTCTGCTTACCTTGATGCCTCTGTCTAGCCTTCCCCATCACCGAGCACCCGCCCCACCCTCCCCAGGACCTCAACTAGACTCGATGGACTTCTAAAATAAGAACACATCATCTCATCCACCATGAGGAAGCATTCACCAGGCTAAGGGATTTTTTGAAAAAAAATTTTTTTTTTGAGAGAGAGATGATGAGATATCAATATATTTAAATACATAGTTAAACCTGAACTTGGCAGTCTCTGGTTGTGTCGTTTGGAGAAGGCCTCTGTACTTGCCTCTGGCCTCTATCAGTGACATGTTTTCTACATTAAACACTGAAGAACCTGCAGACCAGATGGCAGGGATAAAGAGCTTTACCAGGTGCAGATGGTCAGACGGCAGCCAGCTGACAGATCTTGCCTGTGACCCAGGTCTTCCTTTCTCCATCTTCAAAATTTTACCCCAAATTTTTTGTAGGGATGTCTTCCCAACCTTTAATGCTACAACTTTCCTCTCATTTAAAATTGAAGCTCAGAGAGCAACTGCATCACCCAACCTTCCTCCAGCATGTCTACCACACTCTCTAGGAGGAACACCACCCGTCTGGGAAGAACACGTTGTCGGGGGAATAACCATTTAGCCAGCCAGCGGTTCTGTCACCCTCCTGCTGCAGGAGTCCTGTGTTGTTCTAGGCTTTTTTCCTTCCTCCCTTGGGGCACTCTGCAAGAAGTTGGAGGTTGTGCGTGGGCTGGTGAACTTTGGGGGGACAGGGTGGCAATGTATGTTCTTCAGGGTCCTCTGGGGTTCAGCCCCCAAGGATTCCAATTTCTTGGTAACCGTTATGAGCAACTCCTAAAAGAGAAATATACCAGACTATTGTTGTTGTGCATTACAATGTCTTATTTTCCTGAAATATCACTCAGCATTAAAAAAAAAAAAAAGTTTTATCAATAGCTGAAATGGCCCACATAAGAAAACCTATTCAGAGGGTTCTTTAGCCCAGTCATGACTTGAGGTTGCCCCTCCCCTGAGGGTGGTGTCTGTCTATCCAGCTCTGCTTTCTGGGGTTCTCCCACCCCAATCAAAGACCCTGGGGTACAAGAAGATACACAAAGCCACCAACAGGAAGGAGATGCTCATCTCCTTTTCTTCAACTCACTCCTCCACCTTTCAGAAGGAACCCCTTCCCAGGGACTAATCTGTTGGCCAGGAGCAGATAGATGGTGGGACCTGGGCCCCCTTCTGCACACAGGATGCTGCCTGTGGAACCAGACTCCTTTCTCACTTCCCTGGTTCTGCAGAGCACTGATCAGCTTCTCCCCGAGACCAGCAGACAGCAGTAGTTGAGACTGAGCCAGCCCAGGAATATAGAAGGAAGAGATGTTAAAAAGGTTGGTTTCTAAGAACACTCTCTTGAAAGCTTTCTTTCTTTCTTGTTTTTTAAAGGTATTTTTATCCTGCTGGGTAGAGAGACTGCAAAGGAGGTCACTGTTACAGCTGTGACCTCCTCCTGGCAGACATGAGATTCCCTGTGGCCAGAAACAGCCCCAGAAGCCTGTGTGTGCCTCTGGGATACGTGCCGTTTTCCCAGGCTGAGCAGGTGATGGGCTGTGGATGGGTCACCCAGCTCCAGGGTGGGACCACGGCCTGATGCCCAGGACCCACCCCCGCCGCCCCACAACTCTGTACACGAGGGGCCACACAGGGGTGCAGCTGACAGGCCAAGACTTTCTGTTTACAGCCGCCCTTCCTCCCAGCCCAGGGGGTGGGCTTACTCACCCCACCTCCCCGCCCCTAGTAAAAAGAACTATTTCTATTTCAACTTCTCCCGATCACATCTCCATTCCTTTTTCCACAAGTTCAGTCTCTGTAGCCAGGGTAACTGAACAAGCAGATAATTATGGATGAGTCATGAAACCACCCAGCCCTCTGGAGATGCCCATGACCCTACCTGTCTGTTTGACCCCCCTCAGCGCATTCTAAGCAGAAACACTACAGAAATTTTGTACTTTGACTTCACATGTCCAGATCAAAGTGAGTTCATCTCTCGGACACTCACTTTCACTTTCCAAAAAAAACCAAATACATGAAAACAATGCCCCTCTACCCCCCACCAAAACCAGCATGAATCATGAGTTTACCGCTGAGATAAGATTAATTACAGGTTATAGAGCCAAGTGGCAATTTGTACTTTCTATTCAAAGGGAGTCTGAAGTTCCCATAACACCAAGGATGATAGAAGTTGCAGAGCCCTGTAACAAGGTATAGGGTTATACTGTGCCTATAACATAGTAAACACTAAACATATATGTTTACTAAACACAGCAAACATATATGCCTATATATGTTCAGTCAGCACTGAGCCTGGCCCACTGCCACGGACTGGCCCTAATTCAGTAGACACATACTGCCCGCCTACTATACCTAAGGCTCTTGCAGACAAGGCAGGCCTGGTCCTGCCTTCAAGGAGTCCACGGTAGCAGGCCAGAATCTGATCAGCACGTGGAACAAGGGCGAGGCCACTGCTGCTTGCAAGTGCTGCCACCGACCTGCTGTAAACCGAGGTTTCTGCTGACTGGATGCAGCATGTTCACATGCCTTGCGTTTTTAGCTTCAAGCTGTCCTTGGGTTTTAACGGTCTTCCTTTTGCTGCTATTGCACGCACGGCTTCTGTCATGGGACCCTGGATTTTTGCTGCTTCTGGTTCACGTCTCCACAGTGCAAAACGAAGGTTTGCTTTTGTATCTGTTGAAGAGACTGCTGAGTTGTCTGAGGGGTGTGGTGTCCTAGGTCATAAGCCACCGGGACTCCTGCTCGCCTTTCAAACAATGTAGAAAGACTTCACGGGGAAGGCAATGGCACCCCACCCCAGTACTCTTGCCTGGAAAATCCAACGGACGGAGTAGCCTGGTGGGCTGCAGTCCATGGGGTCGCTAACTGTCGGACAGACTGAGCGACTTCACTTTCACTTTTCTCTTTCATGCATTGGAGAAGGAAATGGCAACCCACTCTAGTATTCTTGCCTGGAGAATCCCAGGGATGGGGGAGCCTGGTGGGCTGCTGTCTATGGGGTCACACAGAGTTGGACACGACTGAAGTGACTTAGCAGCAGCAGAAAGACTTCATGATCTGAATGGACGGAGTAGAGAAAATCTTGTTTTTTTGGATGTAAGGGATAGAAATGACTATCACAGTCATCTCCTTACCCGAAAAGTGCCTTGTAAGAGATAGTTTAATTTTTTGGAGAGGAATTAAACAGGCTACAACCCTCAGGGCCATCTTGGCCAGATACCATGAGAAAGGAAAAAGGGTCTTCATCCAGAACTTTCCTTGGGGAAGGATACCTTCAAGCTTCCCTCCACACAGAGGGTAAAACTGAGAGGATTAGCCATTTGTGCTGGGGTTCGGATCACTCCAGAGGCTGCCCAAAAGTATAATTAATTGTTTAATGAAAAATAAATGGATCTGGCATGGATAGGGAGAAACAGCCCTCCTGTAGTGAACATAAAGAGGAAAGCTAGACTAACCACCTTCCTGAGGTGTCATTTAACAGTCTGTGTGTCCACAACCCAGGGCTCTCCTGTCACATAGATCTGCACAAGAACCCCAGACTTATCATTGACTGGCTGTGTGATTGGGCAGGTTACTTAACCTCTCTGACCTTCCCTTTGCTCATGTGTGAAAATAGACCATTCAAATTCCTGCTCCCTAAAGGCTACTGTGGGAATTAAAAGTATGACAAATGCTTAACTCAGTGTCTAGCACATGGAAAGCATCAATACAGGACAGTGAGTTGATGACCACTCTGCCATCACACATATACAGCCCACTCTGCTGTTCTACTTCTCACCCCAGGGAAGGAAGCTGGGGCCCACAAGGGTCAGTGATTCGTTGCCCGCAGCACAAGTGGGCCCCCTGAGCCAGAAGCTATGGACTCCATCCCCTTCCACGGGCCCTCACCTGTTCTTGCTTGTTCTTCTCAATCAGTGGCTTGGAGTCACTAGGAAACTTGTAAACGGGAGATTCCTGGGCTACTTGCTCAGAGATTCTAATAAAGAGATCCATGTGGGTGCTGCATTGTGAGCAAGCACCCAGGTTATCAGGGGCTGGTGGGCCACTGAGCATGCCCAGTGCATCCCCAACCCCGCCCCTTTGCTGCCTCTAATCATCCCATGTTCTCCAGGCTTGGCTTAAGTTTCTTTCCACCTCCTCCTTGTAGCCTTCTCTCACCACCCCAGCCCAAGATGATCTCATCTGTCATTCCTTACTGATTATCAAGCATCATCCGCATCATCTATTATCCTTTTGTGTCCAGTTTCTTTGCATCTCTGGGCCATGACTTATACATTTTGGCCTCAAATACCTGCTGACCAGGTGTGTGCACACCCCCAGCCCAGAGGGTCTCTGGGTTGATTTTGGGTTTCCTGGGCTCGGGCCATGCTGGCAGGTGTGAGGTTCAAGTGAGCCTCTACTCTTTCTTCCCGGGTCTTATCCTCAGGGGGGTCTGTCCCTCCTCCCTCCTCACCCATCAGGAAAATCTGCTGAGCATCTCCGGGGTGGAGAAAGGACCATCACAACAACAATGGTAATGAACTCTGGAATATAAAAGACTGGCATGTCCAGGATTAAAGAGGAGCCCAGGTTGTGCTTTTAGACCTTGAACAAGTACCAGCGGGCATGCCCATCAAAGGTTTGTGTTCCAAACACTCGTTTGTGAGTGGCTGGTTTGGAACTTGCACTGTATTTTCAACCCACAGAAAGAAATGTTGCAAATGGTGGTTAACCTCCTAAGCTAGTTAAAAGATACTAAAACATCTAAAATGGAAGCTATAAAATACAGCATTGTTCAGTACTAAAAAGGAGATGGGAGGTGACAGACTCATAAGAAGTTGTTTAACATTCTTTCTGGTTCCTGAGGAAAACTAGATTTAAGGAGAGGAGAATAAGGAGGTAGAGAGACTCGTGTATAGAATCTGTGGAAGTGCCTTTACAGGTTGAGGTCACAGATCCTTTATTACATTTAACTACACAACTTGCAACTTTTTGCAGAAAGCTTTCATTCCGGGGCTGCCATCTGTGTTGGTGTGGACAAGGCCAGGAAAGAGACTTGGGAAACTCGAACAGGTGACGTGTTCGATTAGGCAGAATGAGGAGTATCACTTACACCTTCTAAATCCTCTTTTATTGTTACAAGGCGATTTATGCCATCAGTAGAAATCAAGCTTTCAAAAACACATGGGAGCATTTCCAAACACAAGAGTTTTATTTTCCTGAAAACAGGTGTATTACTGAACTATTTTCGTGTGAAACAGACAGGATTAGACGCACAAAGGAAGTCAAGGGAGAGAGAGAGAGACAAAAAAACAGCCCCAGGGACAGGGTGTTATGAAACAAGGGCGGATTTACCTGTGGCAGCTGGTGGAGGAGAGGAGGGGAGGAGAAAGGGGTTGGAAGTGGAATTAAATACAGTGTGAGAGGAAGGGGGAACTGGGGCCATTTCTCTGGTGGGGGTGGGGGGGAGCTAAGTGAAGGGACAGATGGGGTCGGCAACAGAGTGGAGGGGGCACAGGGGTGCCCTAGAGCCACAAGTTGTTTGTGATTTGGGTAATGTTGCTTGAAGGTGTCTGTGCTCCTACAAGTTCTGAAATGTGTTTTATAATGTGTCACACACATGGTTCAGGGACATTCATGAAGAATCAGTTCATGGTGATGCAGAATTGATCTGATTCTCAGATGCACTAAGATCAGGGCAAGAGGTTGTTTCTCATCCCTAGGAGTTGATGGTCTCAAAAAGTAACACTCTGAGCTAAAGTGGACATCGCCACGATGGTGGAGGAAATTTGAATATGGACTGTACATTCTATAAAAACATTTTATCAATGTTAACTTCTTTAGATGTGATAACAACGGGGCTCTGGTTATGTAGGAGAATGTCCCTGTGCTTAGGAAACACAAGCTGAAGAATTCAGGGGTGGAAAAAAATGCATTTAATACACCTAAGTGACCAACCATTATAGCGTAGCCTAGCCAACCTAAAATGCATTCAGAGTACTTACATTAGTCTACAGTTGAGCAAAATGATCTTACACAAGGCTTATTTTATAATAAAGTGCTGAATATCTCAAAAAAAGCATTCGGGGTGAAGTATTTGGATGTCTGCAAATTTTCACAGGCTCAATAACAAAATTATATATGTAGTATAAACATTCATTAATTTTATACAGAAAGTATCAAATTAAATGTGTTAAATATGTAAAAATTGGACATGTGTCTAATTAGAAAGTACAGGCACAAAAGTGGCAAGATGTGGTGAATCTGGGTGAAGCTTCAGGGGACCATTTCTCCAATGTTTCAGTTGAAATTTTTCAGTATAAAACACTGAGGGGAGAAAAAGAATCCTAGCCCTGGGCCGGGCTGAAATACCTCTGGTCAGTCAAAGCTAGCCGCAGCCTGGAATAGCGAATCTCCTCTCTCCCCTTCCTGCCCCAGCTCCTTTCCTCTGAAACAAGGAAAAGAGCCAGCTAATTCAACTAGCCATTAACACAACACACCCAATGGAGAGAAAAGCTCAGGAGACTCAAGTTTAAGGCCTGGACAGGTCCTTAGGGCTGTGGCGAACTTGAACAAGCCATGGAGGACTTGGAGCAGATTGTCAACAAGTCCCCTTCCAACTCTGCCCTTCCCTGACTCTAGGGAATCCCTTAGAGGGGGGGGAAAATGTTTACTTTCTTGCAGTAGCTTCCCTAGCAAAGTACAATTTTCTTTTTCCTTGAATATGCCCAGAAAGACCACACAACACAAGGAGGCAAAGGCCCAGTGACTGGCTCTCTCTCCCTGAGCCCACCTACCAGCCTCCAGCTCAGGGTTCACCCAAAGCTCACAAGCAGCTCTCTCAGATCTGCCACTGGCCTTGTCACACTCCCTCCCCGCTTCCCTTCCGACCTCAAATAGTGACACAAAGACCTGGACCTCAGAACCCCTGGAGACCTTTCCCATGCCACCTGCCACATGTCAGTTCCTGGGGACCCTGGCCATCAAGCTGGCCGTGGGACACTGCCTTCCTGTCTCCATGTCGCTGGGGTTCCTCTCTCTCTCTGGTTGGGGGGTTAATGGAGAGCTAGCCTGTCCTGGCTTTTAGAAAATTCTATGGCTTAAATACTACAGTCAGCTATCCAGGGCACCGCTGGGGCTTCCCTGGCGGCTCAGATGGTAAAAAAAAAAAAAAAATCCACCTACAATGTGGGAGACCCGGGTTCGATCCCTGAGTTGGGACGATCCCCTGGAGAAGGGAATGGTTACCCACTCTAGTATGCTTGCCTGGAGGTATTCCATGGACAGAGAAGCCTGGCGGGCTACAGTCCACAGGGTAGCAAGAATGTGGCACAACCGGCAAGTCACACTTTCACTTTCAAGAGAAAGATAAGCTTCCCAGGTGGCTCCATGGGTAAAGAATCTGCCTGCAATGCAGGAGACTTGGGTTTGACCTCCGAGTCGGGAAGATCCCCTGCAGTAGGAAAGGGCAACCCACGCTAGTATTCTTTCTCGGGAAGCCCCATGGACAGAGGAGCCTGATGGGTTACAGTGGGGTGGCAAAGAGTCGCACACAACGGAGCACAGTGGCTAAAGCACCCACAGCTGAGTGCCCCTGGGCCAGGGCTGGGCTCCAGCAGAGCCAAAGAGAAGAAGAAAAATAAGGCAGCCAGACTACTTCGCACAGGTCTTATCTCCCCATTAGACACAGGGTGGGAAACACCCGGCTTACAAGGATGTTGCTGATGTTCAGTAAATAAGCCTTCATCTTCGCAGGCGCTGACAGCTGACAAAGATCAGGCAGGAGGGAACGCCTCCTCCACCGAGACTTGACTCAGATCGTTTCTGCACGTGGGCCCAGGTCAGTCTGATGAGCTCTGCCAGGAAATGGTGGAGCGGGGAGCTGGGGACCTGTGCTGGCCGACCGTGGGTCTTGTGCCCACCCTAGAAAAGCAGGTCAGCCTCTGACCAGGGGAAGTCATTTATACCAGAGTTCTTTAAAATGCTAGTTTCATCTATTGTCCACCTTTCCTTCCTAGAAAGATGGCAGTTTTCTTTCCTTAGGGTTCTGCTTTGCCCGGTTAAGCCCAGAAGCGGGATTCCCCACAGCAACAGAGGACCCCACATCACTTACCCAAGAAAAGAGGCACAGGGCGCTTTATGAGACCTTGGAGCCCGCTCCCAAGCCTGTCCTGTGGACCACCACCAAGCTCGGGGGTGCGTTGGGGCAGGGGGCAGGTGGGCGCATGTTGTTTCTTCTGCCCCACACACTAAGTGGAGGAGTTGCAAAGGGGATTCGAGGAGCCGGGGAACTCAGGCCCCTGTTGGCTGGACATGGCTGAACTGCAGGACTTAACTTGTGCGTGTCTGTGTGGAAAGCTTTGGCCTTAGAGTGAAAGCCGTGGGTCCCCAGAGGACCCTAATCTGACGGAAACATCCGGGCAGATTGTCCCAGCCCTCAGGCATTTTGCACCATCATTTAAACTCAAGTTTGCTTAAAGCAGAGAGCTAGGGTCACAGTCACAGAGTGAGCAGAGAGGACTGGAGGGGACATGGACATCGGTTATGCAGCCCCCCTCATTTAGAGCTAAAACCTCGAGACCCAGAGGAGTTGACCTGTGACAGGGCATAATCAAGGTCTGAGGTACCTTCTTAAACTGACAAAACAGGACTGTATAGTTTGCCCTTTGGCCGCCCAGTCATCTTTACTTAAAAAGTCAACTCATGATCATATCCTGTTGATTCATTAGGCCAAATTAAACTTCTTCAGGCAGCCCTGCCTTTGTTCTCCCAAATGATAGCATTTGCAGTGTATGAAGGAGAAGAATGGTCACTCACTGGCCGAATGTCCGGCATCACCTGAGATTCTCTTTGGAGGGGGATATCTAGAATGTTTCTGCAGGCCCACTGTGAGAGACAACACTCACAGCCAAGCACCTCCTTCCACGGTCACCCCAACCATTTGTGTCCCTTTGACATGCCTCTCTGAGTACCATCAAAATGCTCAGAAAACTTTAAAAATTCAAGTTTGCTTAAAGCAGAGAAGCGTTCTGAGGTTTTGTTGATTGCATTAAAACTTCAATGTTTTAAGTTTGAAACTTAAAATCCCCACCCCGCCACTCACTCCTAGTATAAATATTTTTAACCAAGGAGACTGAAATCAATGGGTTTGAATATCTGTGGTGGGGTCACATCCGAAATGTCCTAGATGAGTGTTGAGGGGACTTTTGATTAATTGTGAAGCAGTTTCAGCCTGCTCCTATTCAGGTTCAGGGGAAAAAAATGAAAACCTGGGCCCCAAACAGCTTGCACAAACCTCTTAAGAACCTGCCTTCTCATCTAAGCTAGAAGCAGCCACCCCCACCTCAGTCTGTAGGCAGGAAAACTTCAACCTTTGAGCACCGATGGCTTCACAGGAAAGCGAGTAACAGTAAACGCTGTGCGTTTCTCTCCACTCCCCAAACCCAAACATCCACGTGCCCATGGTGCCCCCTCTATTTCAATAAGCAACAAATCCCAATGTTGCTTTATTAGACATTTTCTCCATGTCTAATGTGTGTTAAGGCAACACATTAAATATTTGATCTCCTCTTACTATGATGAGAGCTAGCAGGCTCATAAATAATCCATTAACCTGGTTCATTTTTCTGAACAAAATTGATCATAAAAATACTAACACAGAAGCCTTTTTAAGGTCTGACTCTTAGAAATCCCATCCCTCTGAAATCTTTAGAACCCCAACTGGAAAAAAAAAAAAAAATCATTACACAGAAGACCCAGGGCAAAAAGAAATGTGCTTCTTAGTGTTCTTTAGCTTCAGAGAGCCTTTGAGAAAACAAATTTGAACGTACACATTTTTCAAGCAACTGAAGGGCAGACACGTCAACCATGTAGAACAGCTCTCTGGAGTTGTGGGTTTCACATGAATTCTGAATGACTGAGCGTGCATCGGCTCTGCGAGTGAAAACCACCCAAGCGTACGAGACTCGTCCCACTTAAGTGTCATTCGGAGATTTCTCTAGATATTTGGGCATTGTGTCCAGAAGGGCTCTCCCCGCGGAGATGCCTGCACACAGCCCCCTGCACGCGATGGCGGTCAGCGAAGAGCAAACAGAAGCCCTGGGTTGGAAGTAAAGCAACTTTTGCCTCCAAGCTCAGGACCTTTCTGGGCAACTGGGGCCGCCCCCCAGGCCTCCGGGGAGGAAGGAGCGCTCCGAACTTATCGAACGCCCGAGTCCCCTGGTCCGACTCCGCGCGCACCCGCCCTGCCCAAACCCCCCGCGCCCGCCTCCAGGAGTGGGGGCGCCTCGCGGGATGAAGTTCTGGAGAGAAGGGGGCTTGGAAAGCCGGGAGGAAAGCGGACCCACCTGCCGGGAGTCCGCGGAGGCTGGTCCGGGGCTTCGGAGCGGGCGACCCTCGCGCCGTCGAGGCACCGGGCGCCGCTGCCTGTTCCGGCGCTGGCGCGGCCGTTATTTGTACTCTCGGCCCCTCACATGGTCTGATCTGTAGATATCCGCCGCCAAAGAGCTCTTTAAGAATTTTTGCGTCACTTTGAGCAGCAGAAACTTTACGTTTCCCCGCTCTGCCTTCCTCCTAGGGATGGGGAGGGCTGGGGGGCTGCGTGGGCGGGCGCTCCAGAGAGTGGCGGCGGGGGGGCGTGGACGAGGAGCTGGAGAGGGGGACAGTGAAGGACCCCCACTCCCCACTACACACGCACACACACTCACACACGCACACACTCGCCCCGCTAGAGGACCAGAGCTCTGAGTAGAGAGGGAGCCTGGGGCGGGCAGAGAGGGAGGGGCGGGCAGCAGGCTGAGCGGAGCCAGAAGTCCTAACCCCCAGTGCTCTTGAAGCTCGCGGGGGAGGAGCTGCTCCACAAACCCACAGGTGTAGTTCCTTCCCCAGCCAATAGCTCCCGAAATTTTATGTGTAGGTTTCAGCTCGATATCACTTTCTCAGAACCATCTCCGTGGACCACGGACACCTCCCCTCACCCCCATGCCGAATCCGGCCCTGGTTTTCTTCCTGGGACTTAGCCCCTGGCTCTCTGTCCGGCTTCACCGCTGGGACGTGAACCCAGCCGGGAAGAGCTCAGCTGAACTCTGGTCCAGAAGGACGAGAAGGAATTAATTCCTCGCTATCCCCGGTTCCTTCAATACAGCCCAGCCTAGTGGCTCCAGGTAAATACCAGCAGGAGAAATGAATGAATGAATGAAGCACTCTCCCACCTTGTTAACCAGCTACAGGGGAAAGCAGCATAACAGAGGGTGTGGGTGGCGATCTGGTAAACGCGTGTGCCTGTGGTGTTGGGCGCGGGGATGAATTGCTAACAATATTTTAATTTTCTGAAGAAAACCAACAGGAGCCTGTTGTGTTGAATCATGTCAATACATTACTTTGATAATTTAAAAAACTTAAGTTTAAAAATAAACTTAATGTTAAATTATTTTTTCAGTAAAGTTAATTTTTACATTTGAAACGAACAGATGCAGTACTTGCTCCGGGACGTCCCTGAGGCTGAGATGGGAGGGCAAGGGCTGACCCGCCTACTTCTTCCCAGAGGCCAGGGTCCCAGCCAAGTAGAAGGCAGAAAAGAAACAGCAGTTACAAGTGTGCAACCCCTTCCTCCCCGCTCCCCCCACCCGCCACTTGGACTGAACACAATCCAGAAAACTGAGGGAGAATCCGGCTGAGTGGACCTGGAGTCTGCAGGGACCGGTTGAAACAACCTTCACCGGGCGTGGGCGGCGCCCCAACCTGGGAGGAATCAGTGTGAGATTCTGGCGCCACCTAGACGTCAGGGTGGGGATTGCAAGCAGAGCGGGGCTGGCGACTCCCGGGGCACTTTGGGCGTTTCATCCCTGGGTCCTGTCCTGGGATGAGAGGCCCACGTCAGGCAGCCCCTCCCTTCAGATGGACACTGTGTGTGACCACTGTGTGAACGAGTGTAACAAGTGTAAGGTGTGGTTCTGAGGAGGGCCTGGGAGGGGATTGGGACCCCAGCCCTTGGCTAAGCCTCTTGTCTCTACCCAGTCTGTCCTCCACGTTGGCTCAGTGTGGCTTTTTAACACCATGCCAGAGTCTCACGAGCCTGTTGACCACTCATGACCTTCTTTCGAGACCTAATACCCCTCTTGCCCAGTCCCACCCCCCTCCAGCCCCTCTCAGAACTGCTTTCTTGAGTGTGGTGCTGACCTAGACCACAGGACCTGGGTGAAGGCCCAGCTCTGACCCTGTACTGTCTGCACGGGTTTATTCCCACACGAGGAAGTTCCTTCTACTGGGCTGGTATGGCCTTTGGCTCCTTCGTGTGTAAAGTAGGGATCACGAGGGTGGTGGGCACCCCCGGGTGCCGGGCGGGAAGGGGCTGATGTGTGCAGTAACACCAGTGCCCTCTCCGCCTGAGGGGCACTGCCCACCCACCCTCTCTCCTCTGCTGGACCGCCTGGGCCAGTCTTCTCCCCTCCTAGTCTCTGGCCAAGGAGCACGATCAGAAAGAGCCTCTGGGATTACACAGACGCGACCTCTCCCTTGTTTCTCACGGCCTCCCTGGAAGAGTCCATGAAAAGTTGTTGCAGACTGGCCACCTACTCTCTGCACAGGTGCTTTCTCTTCTCCCCGTGGGTGAAAAGTTGTTGCAGACTGGCCACCTACTCTCTGCACAGGTGCTTTCTCTTCTCCCCGTGGGTGTCGTCCCACAGAGGCCAGGTGGCCTCCGCTGCCCCACTTTCGCCTCAACAAATCCAGACTCGCACTTTCCTAATGCACAGCCTTCCCTGTCTTGCTCCCCACGCTCATGCCACACCTGCCCTGGCTCTCTCCAGCGTCCGGACTCCCTCCCAGCACCCCCACTTATTTCCCCTGGGACATGGTGTAGTGTAGGTGACAGGGTTCATGGCCAACCAGGCGCGTGGACAGCACCTCCAGTGCAGGATTTGCTGTCACTGTGACCCCTGGGCTAGTCCCCATAGGGTTCTACCTAGAAGCCCCCCCGGGGGGGGCTGTCTCTGATCCGGTGAAGCAAGGCCAAGAGGAGGGGAGGGAAAGCCCTTCAGGAGTGCTACGGGCGGGATGTGCAGGGGGAGAGGAATGCCTCGAGGAAGGCAGACAACATTTGCAAGTAGGTGATGTGTGTCCTTGGTCACTTTTTCCTGGCCCCAGGTCTCCCATTCCTTATGAGCCTACTACCTCTGCTAGACAAGACCCTGTTCCCCCAGATTTGATAGGTGTCGTGACTACCGTGTGCTCTATGATATCTTTGGGTCAAGGTTTCTGGTTTTACTTCCTTCCTGCGGGATCCCCTCCCCTGACTATAAACACTTTCGCTGGTGCCACAGTCTGGAAGGCAGCTGTGTTTACCTTCCATCTTGGCAGAGAAGTTGAAGCCAGAAGCACAAGTACCAGGACACCCCCACCCCCACCCCAGCCACATAGACCCGTGAGAACCCTCAGATCTTTCCTAAATGCCCACCTCCTCTACTGGGCTCTGAGTTCCCAAGGGAAGGAGCTCTGCCTCTCTCCAGATCTTAACACCCATCCCTGCGTCAGCACACAGCACGCCCCACACACAAGTGTTGGCAATGGACGGCTAGAGAGATGCCTTCTACTCTTAGCCAACTTAAAGTGTGTAAGAAGCAGCACTTTTGGGACTGGTGAGTAAATCATGGAATATCTGACACTGGAGAATTGCCCAGCAGTGAAAGGAGTGAGGCGGTTTTCTCCGTGTATTGAAATCGTTGTAAGCATGTAGAAGAACCTGGGAATCCTAAGTGCTGTGGAGGGAAAGGACATTAAGAGTAGGAGGGAGCCCTGCTTTTTCACTGTATTACCTTTCATACTACTTAAATATTTGTCATGTTGGTAATATTTTTCTACAACTTTTCCAGAAAGGCTTCATTAAAAAAAAATTTTTTTTAAAGTTAAAAAAAAAGAGGAAAGGACTTCCCTGGTGGTCCAGTGGTTAAGACCACGTTTCCAATGCCAGGGGCACAGTTCCCCTGGTTGGGGAACTAAGATCCCATATGCCGCACCGCACAGCCAAAAAATGAACAAAATAACAATAAGAACAATAAAGTAATTTTTAAAAAGAAAGAAAAAGAGAGGAGAAAGAAAGAATACAGAAAGGGGCCCCAAGCTATGGCAAAGCAGGGGAGAAGCCTGGAGGAATTTCAGGGCAGCTCCATCTCTTGCAGTGCAAACTGCTTCCTTCCCAAATGGGGCTGAATTACTCAGTACCACTGTAGGGGTTTTTTTGTTCCCTTAGGAAGGAGGCAAATATTTTCTCTCTAACTTACTAACAAGGATGCTATGAGCCAGGAGGTGACATGCAGGGCTTTGCTCAGGGTCTGAGCAAGAGGGACAGAATTATTTTTATTTTATTATTATTTTTTTAATTTTTACTTTTACTTTGCAGTACTGTATTGGTTTTGGCATACGTTGACATGAATCCGTCATGGGTGTACATGAACTCCCAAACATGAACCCCACCTCCCACCTCCCCAGAATTATTTTTAGAACCCAAGTTCTCTGCTCCTAGCCCCTGAAGTCACGCTTCTCCCCTCCCTCCCACTCCCAGCTTTCTCGGTCTGCTCAAGACGACAGAACGCTCCCCTCTCTTTAGCTCTTCTTCCCCTCCAGGAACTTCAAGATAACTGGGGCCTCTGCACAGAGGGAGGTTTTCCCCCTCAGTCTCTTCTTGGAAAACTGATCACCCTCATCCTTGATGTCTGTGGTCACTGTGGTTAGAAGTTAGATTAAAACGGGTCAGTTTTTCTTTTCCTTCTCCAACTTTGAGCCCTTTCCTAACTATGATGACATTTACTGGAGAACTTCATTCATAGCAAGTCATCTGCTTTTGCCACGGGCTCATGTATATACATCTTATTTTGCGAACTACACGATAAACTTCTGAAGGGCAGGGAATTGCTTTAACCCCCAGAGGGCCTTGCTCGATGATGAACACATTGGAGAAGCTCTGTGAGAACTGTTATTACCAGTAGCTCCTATCTATTGAGCATCTGTCTCCCACGTAGAGACATTATCTGCCTCCTTTTTTGTTCTTTTCCTACCACATGGGTAATATGCATTTTTTCAACCCTTTGGCTGTATTTTGTGTTATTAAAAATAGATTTTAGTTTTTCTCCTTTTTGAGCTGTGACCTTTCCCATTTAATACATTTCAAAAGCTTTTCAATAAAGATGGTGTGGAGACTGAGACTCAGAGAGGGTCGGTGACTGGTCCCTGCCCTACATGGCTCCAAGGGGCTCAGCCAGCCCTCTTGCCTGCATCCAAAGGTGCTGGCATTCTCCCTCTCCTGGGCTTTTTCTTTTAAAAATAGTTTTATTTACGTTGGTCGTGTGGGGCCTTGGCTGCTGTGCGCAGGCTCTTCTCCAGCTGTGGAGCGCGGGGGTAACTCTAGTTGAGAGGCACGGGCTTTTTACTGCAATGGCTTCTTTTCTCGCAGAGCAGGCTCTAGGGTGCAAGGGCATCAGCAGTCGAGGCTCCCTGGCTCTGGAGCACAGGCTCAGTAGGTGTGGCGCATGTGCTTAGGTGCTTCGAGGCACGTGGGATCTTCCTGGACCAGGGGCTGAACCCGTGTCTCTTGCAATGGCACGTGGATTCTTTATCATTGAGCCACTGGGAATCCCTGCTGGGCTGATTTGAAGCCAGAAAGGTGCAGGTAGTGAGAAAAGTGAAGAAAACCTTGGAGGGTTTCTACCTCCCTCTTCTACTCCCCTAAGGCCAGTCACCCTGAAATCTAGACCTTCCTGTTGAGCACTGACGTACGAAGATCCACAGGGGCTTTGTTCTCATTCTACTTGTCCCTCCTGAGCAAGTTAGTGCGAAGCCCACTTCAGATGTATACATAAACTTTAACTGAATACAGCTGTCAGAATATAGGGCATTTTCCATCAGTCAGTCAACAATATTTACCATGAGCCAGGCTTGTGAATACAGTGGCGAGTAAGACAAAGCCGCTGCCCTTGGGGAACTGACAGGAAGAATCGACACATAAACATAGAAACAAACAAGAATTTCAGAAAGTGATAGAAGTGAAGGAAATCGATCCCAGTTATCGTATAGAGGCAAGGGTAGAGGTGGTGGAGGTGGTGAGGAGGGGCCAGCTGGCTACTCAGGTGAGGCAACAGCCCTGATGTTTGAGCCATGACCTGAATCATAAGAAGCCAGCCTTTAGGATGAGGGAACAGTTTTAGGGTGAGGGAACAGCTCGGAGGTGGGAATGCGCTTGGTGGATTTGAAGGACAAAGTGGGAGTGGGGTATGACTGATGCAGGGTGAACAAGAAGGGAAGGGAGGAAGTTGGGTCTGGAGAGGTGGGCAGGGGCCTCAAGGGAGGAGGCTGTGTGCTCCTGTCACTGAATGTGTCCATGTAGAACTTCAAGGATTCCTTATCCATTTTGGAGAAGCCTAGACAAGATGACCTCTAAGGGCCCTCTTGGGTGAGAGGCAAGTGGGCTGTAATTTAAGTCAAGCACACTCTGATACTTTCCACCGTGTACCCACCCTGTCTCAGCCACTCCATTCTTCTGCAAAGCAGATAATTAAAAAAAAATAAAACATTGACTTAGGATAGGCTGAGAGATGGTTCCAGAGCCCACCCCATCCACACAGTCCTGTTTGCAAATACCTGTGGCTGCTATGAATAGGACACTCCCCCTCTCTCTTCCTTTCCCTTTGTGGTCATGTGTAAAGGGTTTGAATTTTGAAAAGGAAACAAGAACAACTCTGGCCAACTGATTCCCAGTTTTCAATCAAATTGTGTCACAGACCCCAAATTGTGTCAAGGAAGTAGGGTCATCTTCATGAAAAGCAGCAATGGTTCTGAACAAGCGGTCTCAACTATGGGGATGCCCATCTGATATTACTTACAAGGAAAGAAAACTCTAGCCTAATCAGTGACTGTGGCCAGTCAGCAACAAGTTTCACCCAGGCCACACGATCAAAGAAGAGGGAATGATTCAAGTGCCCTGGCGCTGCCAACAGCAAATGAGAATTCAGTGGCTCTTTGACAAAGCCGGAGCACGCTGATGGATCCACAACCACATCCTGGAGGAATGATGTCTCATTATCAGGTCCTGGCTTCTTGGATGTGTAGGGTCAGCATGACTCTACATGTCTCAAGAGGGTTCCTGGAGCTGGCAAGGACCTTCCAGAGGTAAAAGTATCATTGGAAGAGCGACAGGAAGACAATTCACACCTTCTCAATTCCCAGTTCACCAATCACCCAAATGTTAGCAAGTTCTTCCAGTTCAGATGGCTGGCTAAAACTCTGGCCCATTTTCTGTCATCTTCGGTAGAGAAGACATACCCTCCATCCTTTATGCTTCTCTCCACAGGATCCTAATTTTATTTGGAAAATAGCTTCTATTCAATATCTGGTAATGGAGATTATCTTTTATATATCTGGATTCGGTTAGTAATATTTGGTTAGGAATTTTGCATCTCTTTACGGAGGAGATTTGCATGTACTTTTTTCTTTTTTTTTTGTTAGGGTTATGGCAGCCTCATAAAATAATCCTTTATGCCACAGAATAGCTCTTTATGTCTTTCTTAACCTAATCGAAATTCCCCAGAGAACACTTGCAATCTCTGCACACTAGGGCTCTAGAAGCCCAGTATGGCCGAGGATATTCAAAATGCAAATGCCCACATAGGGTACTTTCATCTTCAGCTCAGTTTCTGACCTCCAGGCCATAAACTAGTTTTCTCTATGGAGAATAAATCTTGAATTGGTGCCTGCTGAGAAGGGGAGGGGCAAGCACCTAGCTACACAAGGCAGGGAGGGAATCTAGCTTTCAGTAACCCTCTGATGCTAGCATATCTGAGCTTTGGGGGTAGGGGGGTCGGGGGAGAGGGTTACACAGTGTAAACTGGTTTGCCTATCACTAGCTGTCTCCACTGCCAAATCAGGATTCAACTTTTTCAGCTCTGCTAAATCTTTCAATGTCTCACTCTGCTTTTCAGTTTGTTTCTTCTCTCCCTTCTTCCCGGGGTTTGGGGATATATGTCTTTCAAACAGGTCCCTTCACTGTCACTTCTGACAACATTAAGGGTATCTTATATTTTCTTATCTGCAGTATAATGGTATCCTCCTCTCAACTTCTTTTGTGTGTTTGTCTGTACTTTTGAGGGGGATCAGTCTTACCCAATATTTTAATTTGCTTTTTTTTTTTTTAAGAGCCACTTGTAATACAAATGCAAAAGAGACAGTCTGTTTAGCGAATGGTGCTAGGAAAGTTGGACAGCTGCATGTAAATCAATGAATTCAGAATACACCCTCACACCATGCACAAAAATAAACTCAAAATGGCTTAAAGAATTAAACACAAGACACGACACCATAAAACTCGAAGACAGCATAAGCGACACATTCTCTGACATAAATCACATCAATGTTTTCTTAAGTCAGTCTCCCAAGGCAATAGCAACAAAACCAAAAATAAACAAATGGAACCTAATCAAACTTACAAGCTTTTGCATAGCAAAGGAAAACCGTAAATGAAAAAAGAAAAAAAAGACAACCTAAAGAATGGGAGAAAATATTTGCAAAATGATGCAACTGCAAGAACTTAATCTCCAAAATATACAAACAGCTCATCCAACTCAACAACAAGAAACAATCGACCCAACTGAAAAATGGGCAGAGGCCCTATAGAGACATTTCTCCAAAGAAGACATACAGATAGCCGACAGGCACATGAAGAGAGTCTCAACGCCGCTAATTATTAGAGAAATGCAAATCAAAACTACAAAGAGCTATCACTTCACACCAGTCAGAATGGCCATCATTAAAGTCTACAAGTAACAAATGCTGTAGAGGGTGTGGAGAAGAGGAAAGCCCTCCCTCTCACACTGTTGCTGGGAATGTAAATTGGTGCAGCCACTGTGGAAAACAGTATGGAGTTTCCTCAAAAACACTAAAGAGTTGCCATATGATCCAGCAATCCCACTCCTGGGCACGTAACCAGACAAAACAATAATTCAAAGAGATACAACCTAAGTGTCCACTGACAGATGAATGGATAAAGATGTGGTACATATATACAATAGAATACTCAGTTCAATTCAGTTGCTTAGTCGTGTCCGACTTTCTGCGACCCCATGGACTGCAGTACGCCTGGCTGCCCTGTCCATCGCCAACTCCAATAGAATACCACAGTAAAATACTACTCAGCCATAAAAATGAATGAAATGGTGCCATGTGCAGCAACATGGATGCCACGAGAGATCATCGTACGAAGTGAAGTCAGAAAGAGAAAAATACTGCATGGTATCATTTATATGTGGAATATGGCACAAATGAACCTACGTACAAAACAGAGACAGACTCACAGACATGAGAGAACAGACTTGCGGTTGCCAAGGGGAAGAGCAGAAAGGAAAGGGACGGACTGAGAGTTTGGGGTTAGCTGATGCAAACTATTACAATTAGAATGGATAAACAACAACAAAGGAAAATAAAATCCATCAGTAAAAAAAATATTCCATTTGACAATTTGTTTTTTTCTGAAACATTTAAGCCTTTTATGGACACTGAAATTATTGACACGTTTAGGTTTCTATCTTATTTTGGTACTTGCCCTGTGTTTTCTTCTTCTCTACTACTTGTTTATATATATATATATATATATATATATTCTTGATGGGAAAGTACATCCTGTTTTATTTTAGTAGTTCTGGAAACTTCTAGCACATACAATTAAGATACCAAAGCCTAAAAGTTAATGTACTTATCTTCTTCCTGAATGACATTAAGGACTTTAGAGTATGTATGCTTATTCTAATCATCTCCCTCGTTACCTATTTTTATGTATTTTGGTTTTATCTTTTTTGGAACTGTGTAAGACTACCCATAGTCACTTCCTGTTTAGATGGTGCACGTTTATCACTTTCTTCAATTCTACATTCCTCTGTTGAATTTCAGAACTTCTGTATTAAAAGATCACTGTTGTTCTGTTTGGGAAACAATTTTTGACTGAAATAGTCTTTTATTTCACCTCTGTCCTTCAAAGACAGTTTTGCTCAGTATAGAATTCTAGGTTCATGGTTAATTTCTAATTGTCCTTTGAAGGCACTTTTCACCGTCTTTTGACATACATAGTTGCTGATGAGAAGTCAGCAATCTCATCTCATCATCTTTTCTTTGGAGGCAATCTGTGGTTTCTTCCTGGATACTTTTAAAACTTGTTCTGAGGTTTCACCATGATGTGTCTGGAAATGGATTTATCCTGCGTGGAACAGGATTACTAGAATATTGTAAACACCGATTAACACTTGAGCCTGTAACTAATGTTATCTTGGGAAGTCCTGTGAGAAACAATATTCCATGCTAGAACTGAGATTCTTTGAAAGCCTGTAAGGTAGGGGACTCAGGCACTGACAGAAACGTTGATTAGGATGCTGTATTTCTTTGCTTTCAGTGAAAGAGAGGCCAGTCTTAGTAAAATACATACTCTTTNAGAGTCTCAACGCCGCTAATTATTAGAGAAATGCAAATCAAAACTACAAAGAGCTATCACTTCACACCAGTCAGAATGGCCATCATTAAAGTCTACAAGTAACAAATGCTGTAGAGGGTGTGGAGAAGAGGAAAGCCCTCCCTCTCACACTGTTGCTGGGAATGTAAATTGGTGCAGCCACTGTGGAAAACAGTATGGAGTTTCCTCAAAAACACTAAAGAGTTGCCATATGATCCAGCAATCCCACTCCTGGGCACGTAACCAGACAAAACAATAATTCAAAGAGATACAACCTAAGTGTCCACTGACAGATGAATGGATAAAGATGTGGTACATATATACAATAGAATACTCAGTTCAATTCAGTTGCTTAGTCGTGTCCGACTTTCTGCGACCCCATGGACTGCAGTACGCCTGGCTGCCCTGTCCATCGCCAACTCCAATAGAATACCACAGTAAAATACTACTCAGCCATAAAAATGAATGAAATGGTGCCATGTGCAGCAACATGGATGCCACGAGAGATCATCGTACGAAGTGAAGTCAGAAAGAGAAAAATACTGCATGGTATCATTTATATGTGGAATATGGCACAAATGAACCTACGTACAAAACAGAGACAGACTCACAGACATGAGAGAACAGACTTGCGGTTGCCAAGGGGAAGAGCAGAAAGGAAAGGGACGGACTGAGAGTTTGGGGTTAGCTGATGCAAACTATTACAATTAGAATGGATAAACAACAACAAAGGAAAATAAAATCCATCAGTAAAAAAAATATTCCATTTGACAATTTGTTTTTTTCTGAAACATTTAAGCCTTTTATGGACACTGAAATTATTGACACGTTTAGGTTTCTATCTTATTTTGGTACTTGCCCTGTGTTTTCTTCTTCTCTACTACTTGTTTTTATATATATATATATATATATATATATTCTTGATGGGAAAGTACATCCTGTTTTATTTTAGTAGTTCTGGAAACTTCTAGCACATACAATTAAGATACCAAAGCCTAAAAGTTAATGTACTTATCTTCTTCCTGAATGACATTAAGGACTTTAGAGTATGTATGCTTATTCTAATCATCTCCCTCGTTACCTATTTTTATGTATTTTGGTTTTATCTTTTTTGGAACTGTGTAAGACTACCCATAGTCACTTCCTGTTTAGATGGTGCACGTTTATCACTTTCTTCAATTCTACATTCCTCTGCTGAATTTCAGAACTTCTGTATTAAAAGATCACTGTTGTTCTGTTTGGGAAACAATTTTTGACTGAAATAGTCTTTTATTTCACCTCTGTCCTTCAAAGACAGTTTTGCTCAGTATAGAATTCTAGGTTCATGGTTAATTTCTAATTGTCCTTTGAAGGCACTTTTCACCGTCTTTTGACATACATAGTTGCTGATGAGAAGTCAGCAATCTCATCTCATCATCTTTTCTTTGGAGGCAATCTGTGGTTTCTTCCTGGATACTTTTAAAACTTGTTCTGAGGTTTCACCATGATGTGTCTGGAAATGGATTTATCCTGCGTGGAACAGGATTACTAGAATATTGTAAACACCGATTAACACTTGAGCCTGTAACTAATGTTATCTTGGGAAGTCCTGTGAGAAACAATATTCCATGCTAGAACTGAGATTCTTTGAAAGCCTGTAAGGTAGGGGACTCAGGCACTGACAGAAACGTTGATTAGGATGCTGTATTTCTTTGCTTTCAGTGAAAGAGAGGCCAGTCTTAGTAAAATACATACTCTTCAGCCCACTCTAAGGCTGGACCCAGCCGGGCCTTACTTCCCACTTCTGCGGCGACCCTTTTGCTTGGAGAAATGATGGTTAAGCAGCAGAGGCACCAGCTCTCCTAAACATGGTGCCCAGAAGCCCTCTGCAGAAGCCAGCCAAGGATCCGCACAGGCTGGGAAGAACCACACATCCCACAGAGAAGGCGGAGACGCTCTGGGCCATCTTGCTGTTTCTTCACTTTCAAGAACACGAGCCACCTGGCTACTTTCCTTTGTAACCAAATAAACACACACCTCTTAGGTCAAATAAGCCAACACACTCTCATTTAGCAAAGTGTTTTATTCAAAAGCTTCTCAGCACCATCTAGTTGTCAGAAAGAATGGATATCCCTTTTGTGCCCACCCAACTCCCAATTCCAGAGGCAGAAGTTGAACCGTTTGGTGAGAGCTCCCTCTAATGATTATAATTCAGATCATGATAAGGTTTTGGTTGGTCTCTCACCCACTGTCCCTGACCCTCTACTTAACCATGACTCAAGTAGAGCCGTGTTCTCCACAGTTCAGAACAACTGGAAGGAATCATGTCAGTTTTGATCAACCTCCCATTCCTGGGCTATTCGAGGCACACAGAATTACCTAGACAAAAACTGAATTCAGTGACTGCCACCTCGGGGGAACAGTGATACTGCCAGGCAGCATGCAGTGTTGAGAGCTCAAATATCAGGGCACCCTCCCCCCACGCTACTCTAGGAACAAGGAGCACTAGGACTGCTTTCTCTCCACACGCCTCAATTGCTCAGCCTCTCCTGCCTTATCAACACAGACACAGAACCAAACCGCTGTGACAGAGTCAAGACAAACAATTACATCTGATTAAAATGCTAAGAGATCCTGAGCTGCTGGAGATGAGGAGAGTAGATAGTGTGACCTGATCTTTCCCTTTTTTTCTTTAAGAATATTTTGTTTCAGCATAAAGCACACTTTCCCAAAGAGGTTCCTGGAGTAGAAATCCAAGAGTCTGACTGTGTCCCGTGGGAACACACAGTCACCTATGTCACTTTGGCTTCCATCCCTGGATCTGTCCTTTGCAGCTACTTCAGGTCCCACGGGAAGAGGAAAAGCTGGAGGCAACGTCACTTGGCCAGAGCACCCATGGGGTCCCAGGCTGGCAGGACAATGGGTTCCTGCTCTAGCACAGCTAGCACCTCTTCAGGGACATGCTTCTTGTCCACCACCACTTCATAGACGTACTCAGAGAACCACTCATCCGTCATGCACAGGTAACCTGGAGAAGAGAACAGGAGCCTCATGAGTCCAGAGGGCAAGGGGCAAAGAGCAAAAACCTTACTGGCACTATGAGAAAATCTTTTACAAAGCTATCATTTGTACACGTTTTTCAGCTTTCCCATCTGTAATTTCATTTAATCTGATTATTTTTAAAATGTTTATTTATCTGTTTTTGGCTACACTGGGTCTTGGTTGTTGCACGCAGGCTTTCTCTAGTTGCAGCAAGCACGGCTACTGTTTGCTGTGGTGTGCAGGCTTCTTGTTGAGATGGCCTCTCTTGTTCTGGAGCACGGGCTTCGGGTGCGTGGATTTCAGCAATTGTGGTCCTCGGGCTCTAGAGCTCAGGCTCAGTAGTTGTGCCTCATAGACCCAGCTGCCCTGTAGCATGTGGGATCTTCTCGGACCAGGGATTGAACTCCTGTCCCCTGCACTGGCAGGCAGATTCCTAACCAATGTACCACCAGGGAAGCCCCCTGATGAAGTCTTATTAGCAATCTACAAAGCAGACAGGACAGCAGGCTAATGTTTTTACCAGTTAGAAAAACTGGGGCTCAGAGTAATTAAGTGATGAGCCCAGGTTACATGGGTGAAGTTCAGAGCTGGGCCTTGGACCGAAGATCCTGTGCTATTCCACTGCTCAGGCTGCCTCACTGAGGGCGAGTCAATGACCCTGAAGGTAGGTAGAAATGTTTCTTGTTCACACAGCCGTATGTCAGGGGTTAATCTCTAGGATCAGAAGGGCAAGCATACCCATGCCACCTTCTCAGCATCACTGGCTGTTTCCTCTCACTCCTCTCTACCATAAATTTCTACCCAACAATCAGCTAAGCCTTCAGGGGAATCCTGACGGGGTCTGGTCTTCATACCCAGGGAGCCATTTATTTGCAGATGATACTGTCTGAGTCTGTGCTTTCTTAGGAGGAAATCTGTGGTGAAGAAGAGAGAGTCGCTTGACCTATATTCCTTGCTGAGGCCCTGGGATTTAGGGATCTCTCCAGTGGTAGGAATGGACAGGGGCACAGCAGTACTAACACCCCTGACTGAGGCTTATCTGAGAAAAAGTGTGGTGTCATCAGGTATCTGGTGACAGATACCTGCCTTTTCCCATCAGGGAGACTATCCCAGGCTCCACTAGTGCTGGTAGGCTCAGTTGCTTTAATCATGTCTGAGTCTTTGTGACCCTATGGACTGTAGCCCACCAGGCTTCTCTATTCATGGGATTCTCTGGGCAAAAATACTGAAGTGGGTTGCCATTTCCTCCTCAAGAGGATCTTCCTGAGAGGATCTTCCTGACCCAGGGATCAAACCTGTGTCTCTCATGTCTCCTAGCATTGGGGGGCGGGTTCTTTACGACCAGCACCACCTGGGAAGCCCGTAGGCTCCACTAGGACAACATAAATGCCTCTTCAGGATCATACCACTACCAAACCGAAACGGGAAAACATTTCACCTGAGTGACATTAAGGCAAGAGATGAAAGTGTGTGTATTTAAAATAAGGATGGGCCATGGAGAAAGCAGAGGACCAAAGTGTGTACCTACAGAGGTTACTACCTACACGCTGAGCACTCACAGTAACTAGCGATCTTCATCATCATCTTACCATAGCTGGCACCTGCTATAAACTATCTATATACTAGATACTTGGGCCATTTTTTCCCTGCAAGTGTGCAAATCTAGGTCTATGCTATATCACTTTCCACTACAGAGGACCGAGAGAGAGGGAGAAGAGGTAGGTATTCCTCAGGTGGTCCTCTAGTATACTGGTTCTCAAACTTCTTGGCCCCAGGCTCATGACTGTGCACTTAAAACTATTGAGGACTCTAAAAAGTTGTTGCTATGGGTTATACTTAATGATGTTAACCACATTAAAAATTAAAATTGAAAGCTAAAAATATTGATTCACTTAGGAAAAAATAATTATATCCTCCAATACAAAATAAATTTGAGTAAGGAAAGTGGCATTACTTTGTGATGCAGAAGACAGCTGAATTCTTATATTTGCTCCTGTGTGCAGTCTGCTGCAACTGTTCTTTTGGATGAAGCAGAAGCAGCAAATCTGGCCTCATGCAGATATGCTGTCAGAGGAAGGAAGACCTTGTAGATGTCCTAGGAGGGTCCCAGGGACTGGGCAGGGGTCCTCAGGGCTCACTCTGAGAACTGCTGCTCTAAAAGCAAGGCTGATTTAAATAATTAAAAGGCAATGTGATGGTAAGTCTACTTTTATAAACTAAATGGTACGACAGAGGACATTATTTAACTTGAAAACAGGACTGCTTCGGGGAGCTTGTCTCTGCTGCACTCTGCCCCTCCCTGACAGGAGTCAAGGCAGCTCATCCTGACATGGCACTGCGTGTTTGCCCTCTCCAGAAAATGCCAGGAAAAGTGCACAAGCACTCATGCCAAGTCAGATCACGACGATCCCCTCATGATCCAGGGCTCCATTCTCAACAGGAGACACCGGGAAGCACACACACAAACATTCCCAAGTCCCTGGCCTCTCACGTCACCCACGTCACTGCCACTGAGTTCCAGCAGCCAAAGCCTGGTCAGTTGAAGGGCCAGCCGGTACCATTTCTTGCTGCATCCTAAGTAAATGCTTTCTGAGAAAAAGTTTCAGCATCTGCCTTGCCCATGAGGAGTTTTCAGTGGGCAGGAGACCAGGCTACTAAGTGCCACACCATCTGAGACATTAGGCATCCTTCCCCTCACCCTAATGCTCGCTGAATAAATCCTGAGAGGGGCTTGGGGCAGGCAGAGAGGCAGGTGAAGGATGGAGGCAGATTCCTGTAATAAAGTTCTGTGTCCTTTCAACAATACTATCATCACACAATCAAATGAGTCTTCAAAAAATGCCCGGAGAAAATGGACAATAAGTACATCTATGCTATCTTGTTCCAAAAGCAGGAGATAAGATTAAGTCCTCACAAATTAAAACTCCTATCGACTGTAATCCACCCTTTCAGGGTCCCCGCCAAGAGGACCTGCCTTGATTAGTCTCTCTCTTCAGGATATGAGTTCTCTGGGGGCCCACAAAACCTCACAGTCTAGGTGGCTGCTGAGTAATTGCACCCTGGGTAGATAATGACCTTGTGGCTGCTGTAACTGTTGATACTGCATGTCCTGGAGTTTGACTGAGAAGATTAGGATCAGTGTGTCTGAAACCCGAGGGAGTGCTGTGGAGAGGAGCAGCAAGGTGCCCACTCAGGCAGGATTAGAGCGACCATCTTGATCTGAGGAAAGTTGCAGCTTCTAGCCCTCATGTACCTTGGCCATTAGAAACTGGCGTTCCCCAAAGACCAAAGAAACAAACAAAAAAGGGAAACAAAAATCTGCCCCAAGGATCCTGGCGTTGCATTCAGGGAAACAAATGGATAAACAGATAAAGAAAGTCAGCTTTAGGGACTAAGGTGAAATTAAATTTTGTTTAAACATTAAATGTCTTGCTTACACGCAAGAAATAAAATAAAGAAAGGAAGAGGAAGAAATAAAATAAGTGAACAGTCCCTCAAAGGCACTGGCAGTGTTTCCACATCTGTTAAGAGAAAGAGCAGCATGGGTCTGTCAAGGCAGAAGCAGCATCTGCAGATGCAGGTCTAGACAGGTCAGGCCTAATGCACTCGAAACAGAAGGGGTTCCAATGGGGTCACTTAAGGGAAAGAAAACTGTACCCTAAAAAAATCAGTTTTCTGAAACCCTACTAAAGATCTAAGTTTTAAACCTTTCAGACATAAATTAAGGTGATAAATATATTATTATTTATAAATGAGCAATGTTTTGCTTTGTTATATGAAATATTTCACCTCACTAACAAAACTACTTGTGGTTCAGTTTTTGTTGTTGTTGCTATTTTTAAAAAAAGGTATGACAAAATCAAGTTACTGTTTTGCTGTGATGAATCCGTCTGGCAGCCTGAACCTAAGGAAGCCAGACGACCGAGGCCTCATTAAGTCACTGCCAATCTTTCACTTGATGCTGATAACTCAAGGCTGAAGAAAGGCTCCCAGAAAGGGAAGGAAAGCCTCACTGACACTTGTCTCATATTTCAAACTTCCTAATAAATAGTGAGAAATCACTCCACAAAATATTAGTCAGTCATTTAAAATGAAGTTGCAAAGACTATGCAGTAACATGGAAAAATGTTTAAGTGATAAAAGTATATAAAAATAGTGTATCCTTTATAACTATGTTAAAACTCCAAATACACAGGGGGACAAAACATGAAAAACAATAATAACTTTAAATCCCTGAGTAGGTGATTTTCCCTTCAAAATTCTGAAATATTATATTGCTTTGTTACTCCTTAAAGATTATCCAAATAATTAATGTTCGTTATAAAAAATCTTGTAAGGACAGAGGGAGGAAGATGATAAAATGAAGGAAGAGGAGCAGAAGGAAGAGGTGGATGAAAAGATGACACACACACATTTTCAAACTGCCTACGATCCCACCTCCTGGGTTAGACCCTGTGCGTGAGTGCGTGCCAAGTTGTTTCCGTTGTGACCGACTCTGTGTAACCCCACGGACTACAGCTAGCCCACCAGGCTGCTCTGTCCCTGGGATTCTCCAGGCAAGAATCCTGGAGTGGGTCGCCATGCCCTTGTCCAGGGGATCTTCCCAGCCCAGGGATCGAACCTGCGTCTCTTGTATCTCCTGCATTGGCAGGCAGGTTCTTTACCACTAGTGCCACCTGGGGAGCTCAGGTTAGGCCCTAGTTATATTTTTATGTCCTGGAGAAGGAAATGGCAATCCACTTCAGTATTCTTGCCTGGAAAATCCCATGTACATCCTCTGATAAAAACTATATGTGTAAACGCTATATGTTTAATAAAAATGAGATAGCATAATGTTCTTATACCACAGAGTATCACATATGCTGTTTTCCAGTATTGCTCTTTTCATATTAATAAAAAACTATCTACACTATAATTTTTAAGTGCTGAGTTTATGAGTAAACCCAAAATGTGTTTAATTCCCTATTGTTGGAATCTGAATTATTTTTTCATGCTTAGAAACAACACTGCTATAAACAATTTTGTAATTAAACCTCTGTGTACATCCTTAATCATTTACTTAATTTATGTCCTTATCAATAGTAGGTATATATAATTACAACTTTCTTTTTGGGTCCAATCTGAACTTTTGTCTGTGGGTGCTTGCTATTCAGTTTTCTTTTGTAAAGAGTCTGTTGGGGACCTCTGCCGAATTTTAACTGGTATGTTTGCCATTTTCACAGTGATCAGTAATAGGGCTCTCTATATTAATATAATGATTGCAAACATTTTTCCTATTATGTAATTTGCCTTCTAATTTAGTTGATGCTGTTTTCTAGTGTACTAAATTTTTTTTGTTTTTTTATGAAGTCAAATTTATCAATCTTTTCCTTTATGGCTAAGTTTTTTTTTTGTTATGTTTATAAACATTTTTGTTTGATGTTTCCACATCAGTAGTTTCATTGTCTTACACTGTCTGGATGTACCATAGTTTAACCAGTTTGGCCACCAACACTTTGGCCACCTAATACGAAGAACTGACTCCTTAGAAAAGACCCCAAAGCTGGGAAAGATTGAAGGCAGGAGGAGAAGGGGACAACAGAGGATGAGACAGTTGGATGGCATCACTGATTCGATGGACATGAGTTTGAGCAATCTCCGGGAGTTGGTGATAGAGAAGCCTGGCATGCTGCAGTCCTTGAGGTCACAAAGAGTCGGACACAACTGAGCAACTGGACTGAACTGATAAACATTTCCCTGCTATTATAGTGAAAAAAAAAAAAATTGAAAGCAAAGTAGGGTAAGTGGTAAGAAAACATAAGAAACACAGTCTCGATGAAAATCACTCATTAAGGCCTTGACACAACTATGAACACACACAATTTCATAGGTAATTAAGTAGCAACAATCTGTCAACCACTTCTGTTAGTTACCCACTGTGTAAAGCATGCCTTACATTTGTATGGACTGTGCTACAAATATACAAAATGACACAACTCCTATGGAATGGGAAGAATTTGAGTGCCTCTGCCCTCTTCACTAAGCAATGCCATTTCTGGAATTTCATCCTACAGACACACAGTACCTGCATGCACACAATATGCATGTAATTATCTACAACAAAAGCTAACACTTATTCACCTTGGGCTTCCCTGGTGGCTCAGTGGTGCAGAACATCTCCGCCAATGCAGGAGTTGCACATTCAATTCCTGCGTCAGGGAGATCCCTTGGAGAAGAAAATGGCAACCCACTCCAGTGTTCTTGCCTGGGAAATCTCATGGATAGAGAAGCCTGGTGAGCAGCAGTCCATGGGGTCCAAAAGCCTGATATGACAGCAACTAAAAAGCAACAACATTCAGCTCTTTCTATTGTCAGGCACTGTTTTGAGCACTGTACGATAAACTCAGTGCAATACTGTTTGTAATAGCAAAAGCCTGGAAGCAACCCAAGCTCCATCAGTAAGGGAACTGGTTAAGTAAACTATGGTACATCCAGACAATGCAAGATAATAAAACTCTACTGATGAGGAAACGTACTGACAGGCCTCCGAGACACACTAAGTGAAGTGAGAAGGAGATGCAGAGCAGGGAGATAAGATATGCTACCTTCGGTGCACTAAAACACACTGGAAAATCATATCAGAAATGAAGAGAATGAGAACCTGAAAAACGCAGGAGGTGAAAGGAATACAGAGGGACAGAGATGGAAACAAGATTCCTCTTTATATATTTCTTTGTATTTTGATTTTGGAACAGTATAATTTTATTATTTAGTAAAAGAATTATACCCTCGTAAGCAAAATGAAACAAAAACACACAGGTAGCTCTGTAGGGAACTTACACTTCAAAGTGCAATTTTATATCCACTATCTATTCTTATTTCAATTTTAACCCTCACAGTGACACTATGAGCTAGGCGGGGTTGGTATGAGTTGTTTAAAGTCACAGCTGGTAAGTCAAGCCCATACTCAAATCCAGGTCTTAACTTCAAATTCAGTCTTTTCCATGGGGCTCAGCTTCCTCCAAGAGTACTCAGTGACAGAGAGAGTGGTGGCAGGTAGGTATCCTCTGGCCAACAAATACCACGTAATCTAGTTTCTAATCCAGGCACTGTCTGGAACCAATTCCATCTGCCCACACACCCCACACTGATGGTCAGGCGCCCAGGTTTTGCCGGGTTTGTTTATGAGGCATTTTATCTCTTTAAATCAAAGAGATGTCATGTGTTTTAAGTGCATTTGCTTAGAAGGCTGGAGAACAGGATGGGCTGGACGTTTTGGAAAGAAAACCTACTGCTTGAGACAGATACCTAGACAGGGATCTGAGGAGAGGCCTCTTTTTCCTCCAGGCCAAACACCAAAGTCTGGCTCTGTGGTGCGCGTACACTCAGGATTCTGAACCTTTTGCTGAGAAGGGAAGGGCTACTCTTACAGCTGGGTATTTCCTGTGGCCTCGTTCAGAAACAAAGGCTACGGAAGATTCCATCTCCCTGGTAAGAAGGCAGAATGGAAAATGTGTTTGGGAAAGAGGGGTGTTTTGGTTTGTGGGTTCCATTTTTTTTAAAAACCATCAAACCACAACAAAGTTCAGTCTGCAGAAGTGCACACTTCCTGAGGAACTGTCCGCTCCTAAGGAGCCCAGAAGAAGCCTGTCCACCTCTGGGCTGAGGAGAGAGCACCAGCCAGTCTGACTGTTTTGTTTCCCTGGACTGTGAGCACTATCCAGGCTCACAGTCACAGTCTGAGATCACACAAAATCCTGCCAGCATCTCCGATATTGGACAGGAGCAGAAAACACAAATTCAGGTGTCATCCAAGGGTCTGTTTTCTTGCCAAAACTTAATGACTTCTCTCTGACCCCAAACATTACTACTCCTATTTGTTTCAGGCAAAGCCGGCTTTTTGCTCTTTCCTCAAAAGCTCCATGGATGACAGGCCACGTTATTTCTTGGCCCCACGCCTTGGATCTGCCTGAAGCACTCTACAGGTCAAGAGCGATGCTTCTCAGCCCCCTTCTCCTTGGCTGGCCTCCCACTTCCTTTCCCAAAACACCCACAACGCAAGCATCTTTCCTAAAACTCTGCTCACCTCTGAAGGATCAGTAAGGAGCCTCCCCAGTTCCAATCACTCATCGTCCCTCCTGTAGTTTATCCCCTATGTTACTGTGCATTCATTCACATATTTGTGTTTTACATGTGTTCTTATGGTCAGTTACAAACAACATACGGAGCAAGATTTACAGCCTAATGGTCCCAGCTCAATACCCAGCCTGCCCACTCCCCATTCTAGCATGTGGAGGAAGCAAGTACACTGTGTTCCTGGCACGGCACTAACAGCACAGTGGGCGTCTTCCCTCCCTCCACTAAAGGATCCAAACCTGCTCTCAAGCCCAATCCCAAAGCTTCCCCGCTTATTTCTGGCTGCCCCACGGCAGCGCTATGTCCCACCAAGTTTTCCCTGACGTCACCTAGTCCTGTGACTTTAGTCCTCAGCTTCAATGTCCTTCCATTGTCTCCCCACTGAGGGGCTCTCCCCAGCTCCCCCTCTTCTGTCATCTGCCTTCTGGGAGAATCACCCCACTCTGGCTTTTCTTGGTCTGCTTATCCTGTATCTTACAGTCTGAGGAGCACGCCACGACTGCCACCTGTCACATCACAGCCCTCTTCAAATCCCCTTCCAGGTCCCAGGTGGAGAAGCACCAACTCCTCTCAGGGTCAGAGACGGTCTGTGTGCGGCTCCCTGCATCCCGTCGATAAATGCGAGCTGACACTGTTGCTAATGGGTTTCCTTGGCACGAGGTGTCTTCACCTCCGCTGCTTTCTCTCATGAAAGACTAAGCCCACATGACGAGTCATCCACCCAGTAAACTGGAGATGTAGTCCAACAGTCACCAATGGTCTTGAATTCTTAAGAGACCCGATGTTAGAATGGTGGGCAAGTGAGACAGCCCTCTCCCAGAGGGAGGAGATCTTATGTCCCTGCTCTGCTGCTTTCTTGTCTACAGAGAACATTAACAATGGCACCAACGATGGCTAATGTTTCCGGGCATTTCTTACATGCCCGGCATAGTTCTCACAAACACCTTATGAGGTAGGTACAATCACTATTCCCATTTTACAGATCAGAAGACTAAGGCTTATAAACGTTAAACACCATGACCAAGGCTACACAGCCAATAGGTGGGACAGCCAGGATGTGTTCCCAGGCATCTGGTGCCGGGTTCTGTGTTTAACCTCTATCCTTCTCAAAGCAATGCAAACATACCTTGGAGATCACCTGAGAAAATGACAAATCCTCTCTACAGGACAAAGGAAATACACGCCAATCTACATTAAACGTGAAAGGATTTCTCCCTGAAGTCGACTTCAGCCTGTAGGCTAGGAAGAGCCTTCTCTCCTAAATGGTAGGCAGGTGGCGCTAGTGGTAAAGACCCTGCCTGCCAATGCACGAGACAGAAGGGGTGGGAAGATGCCCTGGAGGAGGGCATGGCAATCCACTATAGTATTCTTGCCTGGAGAATCCCATGACAGAGGAGCCTGCCAGGCTTACGGCCCACAGGGGCGCAAAGAGCCAGAGGCAACTGAAGTAACTCAGCACGCAGGCACAGCCCTGCCCCAGCCACATGCTTGGGTAAGGCAGCAACCGTCCCCCGAGGGCACGAGCTTCCCCTCCCAGTCACCGTTTTTTAGCTTGCGTCAGCCAGGCTCAGTGGTTAATGAAGATGGGTGAGGAGGAGTCCCTCCAAGAGAACTCAGATACCTGAATTTGAGGGTGTCCGAGAGAGACAGGAACGCCTGGAGAGACACGAACACCCCAGGTGACAAAACAAATCAGAAGCCTCTGCTTTTGGCTCATATAATTTTCTTATTTTGGCAAGTTCAGTTCAATAATGTCTACAATTTACATTTGTGCTAGAAATTGAAACCAAATCTCAAACTCACCTGCAAGTAACTGGTTATCTTTAGTAGGTAATATACATTCTTAGGGAAGCTGCCTGTGTCAAATTAAGAAATCTCAGTCCCAATTCTATCTCCAACACTGGATAAGTCAAAACCTCTCAGCATGTTTTCACTTATTCCCATAAAACATGGGTGCAATTATCCATGTTCATACCGTAAGTTACTCTAACTGATGCCGTGAGCAGCGGGGTAGGGGTGGGGGTGGGGGGACAGGACAAATGCATTAGCAAATGTTGAATTCTTATGAAGCAAGCAAGATGCTATGAACTATATGTCCTGAGCACCTCTGATAGAAATACAGACTATTCATTGAACTCTTCAGAGTCATGTAACAGTGTACAGTTAGATGGCTACATATAAACTACAGGACCTCATAAGCAAGACGGTTGTTATCCATGTTATTGATAGAGAAATGTGAAACCACAAGGAGACAAATTGCTGTCCAGGATCTATAATCAAGAAAGTAGTAACTGTCTCTCTTGGTTCTACCATATAACATTATGTGAAGGATATGATGAAACTTGTGCCTAGCTCTGAACATTTTGTTCCCAAAATCATACGGTGAGGCAATTGAAGGCCATGCTTTTGGTTTTTACGAAGCAGCAGAAGTCCAGATGTAATGTGAATCAGTCTCGTTAAGTTTCTTTCCAGATTAGTCTCTAACATGCCAAAGCCTCATGAGGAAGTCTGGAAATTTTACTAAAATGAAATCAAGAACAGGCTTACATGTAAGAAAAGATGAAGAATGCGAATTAAAAACAACTTCAAAGTTGAAGCTGAAAGGCAAAAAAGCAATTTGAAAAATGAAAAACTAATCTTGGTTCAAAATGAAAACTTAGAGAAACAAAATTTTTAAAAGATAAAGATTTTCCTTCAGTGACCATTGAAGAGTCAGAAAATTATATTCCCCCTAACCTCACTAAGAAGCTGTGTTATTTAGCATATTAAGAAACTAGACTAGACAAGCATAAGAAGTATGTTATGATAATTCTACCTTCAGGGCTCTGATGCATCAGACTTTAGAACTGGAATACCATCTCATGACTAAGTGAACCAATCATAAAAAGAAGTTCCATAACAAGACTGGTTCATTAGGGCGACCATCCAAGAATTCAATTTATTGACTATAAACACTTTGTTACATGCATGGCAGAATGTTTATAACTACTGAAGCTGGGTGATGAACATGTGGGGAATTTCTAAGTACTATTCTACTTGTATAGGCTTGAAATTGCCCATGATAAAAAGGGGGAAAAAATCAAAGAACTAAGTTATAAAAAAAGTTAACGAAAAAAATCAAAGAAACATGGTATAATCATGTTATTTCTATGAGCAGACCAGATACTACTGGAACAGAGAAGCTAAGAGGAAACAGAGTTTAGTGATAAAGAGTAGGTTCTAATGTCAGACTGTCCAAATTATAATTCTGGATCTTCCATTTAGTGAGATGACCTGTAGGTCACTCTGGCATAAAGATTATGCTCTTCTCAGATGAATTTCTGACTAAGAGCAAAAAGCACCAAAGGTTATTTCCCCTATTTTGAATTCTTAAACATTTTACAAACTACTTAACTCTAACAAGCCCGTCAGCTTTTCAAAATGAAAGATAATGTAACAGGTCCCAAGGTCTGTTCCCTCATTCAGCTATGGAATCCATTTCTAATATGATCCATAAAGAAGGTACAAGATGCATAGTCAAGTATTTCAAGAAGGAGGGGAGAAAGTTAGGTAGGCTGTATGCCATCTCAGATATGTATCCAGTTTTCAGTCCAGCTGACTAAGAATACTAGTGTTCACCAATATGAAGTAACTCAATGGATTCAGTAAGATAAGAATTGATTTCTTCCTTTATGTCTCTTGCGGGCAGAAGTAAAATTTATTCCCTTTGGGAAACAGTCAGTTTACTGGACTTCATCACTGATACTAGACTCTGGGCAGGAAGGGACATGAACATGACCAGTGGGGAAGACCAAAGCCAGAGGTGTGCGGTGCTCGGTCACTTAGCTGTGTCCGGCTCTTTGCGATCCCACGGACTGTAGCCTGCCAGGCTCCTCTGTCCATGGGGATTCTCTAGGCCAAGAACACTAGAGTGGGTTGCCATGCCCTCCTCCAGGGGGTCTTCCCAACCCAGGGATCAAACCCCAGGTCTCCTGCACTGCAGGCGAATTCTTTAACGTCTGAGCCACCAGGGAAACCCAAGAATGCTGAAGTGGGTAGCCTATCCCTTCTCCAAGGGGAACTTCCCGACCAGGAATCAAACTGGGGGTCTCCTTCATGGCAGGCAGATTCTTTATCAGCTGAGCTAACACAGAAGCCCAAAGCTAGAGCTGGGCAGAGGAAAAAGGCAGCCTGCCCAAGTATCTGTGCTCTGCTTACCGCCAGCTTGTAGTATTACCAACACTGCTTTTTGAGAAACCATCAATCTTAACAAGCAGAAATCCCCTGGAGCACAGTAACAAACCGCTAACAGTGCTATCTACAGATACAAAATCCTCGCAATGTTGTTTAAGGTTGTCACACCTCCTAAAAGAGCACAAAGGGGTTCTGTATGGGACATGGTGGCCAATGCCCACCAGGGTGACGGACGGGAGGGCCCCACGGAGGCAAACACACATCGCCAGCATAACAACAGACTACGTACTCTCCCTAAGGTCAGGCCAAGGGTGCCGATTAAATTAGATCATGTTTTCTTTCCTTCCTTCCTGTTAAGTCAAAAAGAACATTACCAAGAAACACAGGAGAATGATTTATTTTTGGCTTTGAACAAACTATACACTACACCCACTCAGTTCAATTTCTTATCTTTTGGCTCTCTACTGAAATGCTTTAGTCTGTATAATCTCAGGCATTTCACTTTTTCAAGAACAACAACAAAAGTTAGTTTAGTCCTAACTTGACAGCTGCAGGTTTCACTAGGAAGGATTACAGGCACATTAGGGGGATCAAGACCCCAGGTCTCTCAACATAATAACGGAATTAGTAAGTGAACAGAAATAAAATTTTTATTGAGTGGGGCATAACATAGAGGTACAGTTGAATGGGGGAAAAAAAAATTAGCAAAGTAACCTAGAATCCCCTTTAAGAGTAGGTATTTAGGTTCAAAGTAATAAAGACAGTAACTCGCCCTATACAAAACAGAATATCTGCCTGACTTTACAAGTGTTTGTCCTCTCTTAAATGGATATCACTACTATCTACAAACTCAGTGACTCTTTTAATAGATAGAAAAATATCTCAGAAACAAGCCAATGGCCCAGGCTGGTCTAAACAAACCATAATTTTAGTCCTTTTCCTAGACACTAATCTTTATGATAACAAACCATTTACAGGGACCAAATAAGACCAAAAGTGAAACAGAAGCTACACAGTTTCATCTGAAACAATCTTATGTTTTAAAATGTTGTTCAGTCACCCAGTCATTTCCAACTCTTTGTGACCCCATGGACTGCAGCAAACCAGGCCTCCCTGTCTCTCACCATCTCCCGAAATTTGCCCAAGTTCACGTCCACTGCATCAGTGATGCCATCCATCAATCTCATCCTCTGACACTCTCTTCTCCTTCTGCCCTCAATCCTTCCCAGCATCAGGGACTTTTGCAATGAGTCGGATGTTCTCAGATGACCAAAATATTGGAGCTTCAGCTTCATCATCAGTCCTTCCAACAGGTATTCATGGTTGATTTCCCTTAAGACTGATTGGTTTGATCTCCTTGTTGTCCAAGGGACTTTCAGGAGTTTTCTCTTTTACCACAGTTCAAAGGCATCAATTATTTGGCATTCTGCCTTCTTTACAGTCCAGCTCTCATAACTGTACGTGACCACTGGGAAGACCACAGCCGTCTCTGTACGGACCTTTGTCAGCAGAGGAATGTCTGCTTTTCAACACACTGTCTAGGTTTGTCACAGCTTTCCTGCCAAGAAGGAATTGTCTTCTAATTTCATGGCTGCACTCACAATCTGCAGTGATTTTAGAGCCCAAGAAGAGGAAATCTGTCACTGAGTCCATCTTTTCCCCTTCTATTTGCTATGAAGTAATGAGGCTGGATGCCATGGTCTTGGTCTTTTTAGTATTTAGTTTTAAGCCTACTCTTTCACTCTCCACCTTCACTCTCATCAAGAGGCTCTTTAGTTCCTTTTCACTTTCTGCCATTAGAGTGGTATCATCTGTATCTCTGAGGCTGTTGCTATTTCTTGCACCTACTAGATTCCAGTCTGTAACTCCTCCAGCCCAGCGCTTCTCACGTGTCCAGCATACAGATAAAACAAACATGGTGACAGCAGACAGCCCTGTAGTACTCCTTTCTCAGTACTGAACCAATCCGTTATTCCACACGGGGTTCACCAAATTCTTCCAGTTCAGGCTTTTCCTTTGCATTCATTTCTTAACTATCATCAACTTACCTTATAACTGAATTCTGATTGCTTATTTTAAATCTTTCTGCTAGCTTTCCTAAAGTTCATAACCCATCTCTACCCAATTCCAATGTTTTGTGTCCTAAAATGAGCTCATCTCATAAGAAATCACCAATTAAAATACATGCACAAAATGCACTTTAATTCATAATAGTTTAGCAAGTGTCCCCTAATCACAAGAACAATGACAGAAATCACAGAAGGGGAACATGCAGCTACATGATGATGAACACAGTAATAGTGCTGATATGTGTTTACATATAAACACTGAGCTGCAGAGTTCCACAGCGGACCCCAGGGACAGTTAAGCCAAAATCAATCCACGATCATTTCACAGGGAGATGAAAAGACCTGGAATGACCGATGAAATGGCCTCTCAGTGTCGGCTATCACAATTGCCTGTGCTGCTCAATCGGGGCATACACAAGCCTTGTCAAGGCTCTTCTAAGGCAGCAGTTTTCAAACACAAATGACTGAAGCTCCATGTGCCCACTTCCAAGCCTCTACATCCCTCCTTCTTCCACCTTTTTACCCCTGAAAATCCTAGAGCTCTAAAGGACTTAGCTGGGAAATCATTTAAACAGAGAGGGAAGTAACAGAGAGTTGTTGAGATCTCTAATTTCTTTTTCTTTTCTTTCCCTTTATTTAATTTCTAGTTGATTCCTGCTTGGGTGAGATGGCTAAAGTTTGATTCCAAGTGTCTGGGTTATCTCACTAGATTCCCTATCTACTTCCTCCCAGCCTTCTAGCTAGTCTAGTAAGTAAGCTGTGGTTAACATGTCCTTCCTAGCCGGAATCCACTGGCTAAGGTAAGGAATGTGGACTCTGGGAAGAAGGGGCTATAAGATGCACACAGCACCCAGGCAAACATGCTGACATGCATCATGTTCTAGGGCAGTTGCCACTTTTTGGTTTGAAACCCTAAAAATTAAAGCACACCACCACCTTATTATCTACCTTAAAAGTAGATAATAATCTACTTAATGATCTACCATGAAAAACAGTCTTAAAAAATATGGTCTCAAAGATTTGCAAGAATACACCCTAAACAGTTAATCAATGGTGATCTCTGGGGTGGCAGGATTATTAGAGGGTTTTTTTTCCCCCCGACTTTGGGCTTATCTATAGTTTTTATTTTGCTACAACTCACATATTATCTGTGTTTGTTTGTTTTTAAAAGCCCAATTACTAGAATTTACTTAAAACTTCTGCCTGGCTTTTGATTGTCAGAATAAAACAGTTCTAAATGGTAACCACAACATTCTCTTCCTCTTTAGACCCCACAACTTCTAATGAGTCTCCAATAAATGCCTCAAATTTCTTGCCAGGCCCATTCTCCTCCTTGGAAGGCTTCTGATCTTCTAGAGTTAGTGCAGCCAACAAAAAGGCACCAAATGCTGTACAGCCAACAGTCCTGGCAAAGGACACTCAAGTTTCTTACTGGCCAAGGGATTCCGGTACAGAGAGGTGTAGGAGGGTCACTATGGTCTGGAACAAATGCCAGCACATACTGGTCTCAGAGCCAACCATGGCATTCAGGCCTACCACAATGCTGGCAGGGATGCTGGGGGCAAACGAGATCCTCAGATTTTTTTCTACAATAGTCCAGCTAATAATTTAGCTAACTGGACCAATTACTGAAAAATAAAAATGATTCACACCAGGGCAGCTCTTTCTTCCCATATCTCTGAGGAGGCAGAGAGTAGAACAGAGCCCGGTCACTTTGAGTCTGGCAGTATTACCAGCATAAGCTTACCTTTGTGGCCATGGTCTTCACCCCAAGAATTTTCCACTCTCCATTTTATGAAAGCACCCTCCTGATCATCCTGCAAAAGAGTGGATGACAGCGTAGAGTCTGAAATGAGATCTGTCCTGATGAGGTGTCATGTAATTTTAGCTTATTCAGCCACTCAGAAGAAACAGCCTTCTCTATACAGCAACACTATACATGACCAGGGCCATATATCTTCTACTATAACTAAGAGAATGTTCTATTAGAGGTGGATTTTGAATCCCTTCAGGTGAAAATACAATAAACCCAGCCAAGCAATAAATATTACTATTTTCTCCTTTACATTTTATGGTATACAGAAAATAAGCACATTAAAATGCCTTTTAGCTAAGAAAAACAAAATGTTAAAATTACAAAAAGCAGTAAACACCGTCTGAAGCCAGGGACTTGCTTTCAATTAGCATTCTTTGCAGAGGCACCTCACTGTATTTATTTTAGCAATGAATCTCAGACCTAGTCAAGAGTTGAAAAAAGAAAACAAACACATTCCCATCATATAGCCTACTTTTCTTACTTAGGAGAACCAAGAAATGATATCTCCCAAATGTGTCTTTTTACTGATTTGGTTACACAAATATTGAATTTAATACAGTATAGATGGAATGGCAAAGCAAAACACTATTTCCATAAAACAAAACCTAGGCAGTTCTGTTCATCTATCTTCATCAATAAAATGATACTCATCATGGTAATTTTCATTTACAGTCTTTATTACAGTGATACAGAGAGGGATAAGAAGGTTCCATTTGGGAAAAGACTGTTCTCTTTCATGTTTACCCAGAGCATTAGCTGATGTCAAAACAACTTAAATCTTTGTAGCCTGAGAAGAGAACTGGCTCCTGAATTATCTCCTAATGATTTCATCTGTCAACTCCCACTTGCATAAAACTGCACGAATCACATCTAAATGGGATTCAATTTTACTCCTGACAGTTTTCTTGAATCTCAGGAATTTTCCATCTCAGAAATAGTCAACAATCAAACCCAAAAGTTTCAAATACCCTTATCTGGACTACCCTTTAATCTTAGCCCCAGAGATTTTCAAAACCACATCAATAAACTATACATTCTGGGTCAAGCTTATTGAATGTTTTGGTTTTCTACTCCCTGCATTGCAGTACATCTTTACTTTCCTTTTAAAATATCGGTGTTCGACTCTACATCACCTAAAGTCATTTATTACAGTAAGTCTGAAAATGCTTCCTCTTCTTGCCTTTGCCAATGAATTCCTACATGACCTAGATCAAGCCACGTCATCTACAAATATAGAATAGTATCTGGAACTCCCTCTCAGGGATTCCAAGAAATCAGCAACAAGAAAGGATATCCCAGAATACTTACAAGCATTTATCTCCGCATTATCATTCAAAGGCAATGCAAACTAGTTTTATAGAGGTCAAAAGTGGAGAGAAGAGAAAAATCTCAATATAAAATTCCAGTTATGATAACATTAATTCTGCTTTATAATATTAACATGTAATGCAGCTCCATTTCCCAGAGGGAAAAACAGCATATTACTAAACCATGCCTATTAAAGAATGGAACTTCCAGAGAAAAAGACATGGAATATGTATGATTTTTATTTTTGAAAGGTAGTAATACTCTATAACAGAGATGGAAAATGATAAAAAGCCAAACTCTCTTGGAAATTATAAAGTTTTTGTTTTCCTTTTTAATAATCCACTAAATAGTTTAAAAGTTTAACTTTAAGGAGCTTAGTTGCAAATCCACTAAATTTTATAATATAGCAGGTCCAAACATAGAATAAAATACCAAGTTGTCCATATTTAAGTGGCTTAATAGTATTTTATTCTAGTTTATTTACGATTGCATTTTATCTCAACATTTATAGTACTTTCTGAAAAGCTCCTTCTAATATTTTGCTTCTAATGTCAAGACAGTTATTCTATAACACTCTTTCCAGTAATTAGATAGTCTTGGAAAGAAAATTTTTGCTTGTAGTGGTAAAGAATTAATAGTTTGATGTCTTCTTTATGATCCCTGAGCACAGGAGTAAAACTCTCTTCTACAGACTGGGAATGAGGAGGCTTATTTGTGAAAGATAATACTGCAGTTGTTTCCAACACTGTATCCTAGAAACAGTTACTAGTCAGAATATTCCATAGGGAAACCCAAAATACTCTACATCCCATTTCCTGAAACTCTGAATAAACTCAGTACTGGGCATGGAGTCCACCAATTACTGTTACTGACATTTTACTGCAGAAGAATCTGAATGACAAAAGTGAGACTGAACATAAACCATCAAGATATGAATACTTTCAGGGCACACTTTAATTCCTTATTAAACTGAAGTGGTCTTCTTCCAAGTTTCCTTGCTGACTTCTTTTCACACCGAGAATTTCCAAAGTTACAGAGAAGCAGTTACTTCCTTACTCCCTGCTGACCCAAATTTTGTTCCTCATGAAAAGTTCCTATTTTTATGACTTCTGAAAGCATGCAGCCAACCCCCCAGAGAGGTGGGTACAATGTCTCGCTTGGAAGCTAACTTCTAACAGGAAGCACATACACTGAAGAAGCTCCGCTGGATTAAATGGCCCGCAGGGGAATGGAGGTCCCCCTGTGCAGACACCAGTGTCTGCATGCTGGGGGTCATACCTTTTCTGAGACAGCAGTGAAGGTCATGGCGTGGGTCATAAGTGACTCGCCAAAAGTCAGCCTCTCAGCTTTATTCATGTTCTTCATGGAGACACCGAACACCAACTCATGGTCATAGCTGTTAAAAACAGAATAGCACAGAATACAGGAAGTACAATCATGGGGGATAATTGGCTTCTGGCTGTGAGAAGATCACAGAAGAAACGGAAGGGGCTCAGCAGCTCCAGACAAATCTGGGCTGCAGCTCTGCTGAGAACATGGGACGTGCAGAATCTAGTCTCTGGGACTGGGTTCTATTCTCTCTGTGTCACAAGAGCACTCAGAAAAGTAAGAAGTTATTAACATAAATTCCCCTAACCAAAAAACTGACGAAAGGCTGCACTGTCAATCTGGAAAGAAAACAACAGCAAAAAAAGTTTTTGAAGTATTTCTTTAAAAAGTGGTCTCTTTTGAGCTGGTTGGGCTTCCCCGATGGCTCAGCTGGTAAAGAATCCGCCTGCAATGCGGGAGACCTGGGTTTGGTCTATGGGTTGGGAAGATCCCCTGGGGAAGGGAACGACTACCCACTCCAATATTCTGGCCTGGAGAACTCCATGGACTCTACAGTCCATGGGGTCGCAAAGAGTTGGACGCAACTGAGTGACTTTCACTGTGAGCTGGTAGAATTCAGTTTCTGAATTCACGTAGACCATGGCTAACTGTGAAATTTAAATGAATGTCAAAATACTGGAGAATATTTTCAAAGTTTAGAAAATCTCATGAATTCTTTTAGCAGATTTCCTTTCTCCTACTGTTAACTGTCAAGATATTTATTCAATTTCCTACAAGTAATAATTACTTAAAAATAACACTAATGTGATAAATTTTAACAGTCAAGGATTTAGTATGATTTGGTTCACAAACGAACCTTCGTTATCATCAACAACCAGAAGGAATGCTTTAAAGTGTGTATCCAAATTAGTCCTAGTTGTCATAAAGACAAAATATATAAAGTATCAAAATCATGGAAGTAGTAAGAAGAATCAAACATCAAACAAGAGACCTAGAAAACCTTTTGTTACATCCCAGATACACTTAACAGATTTACACATTAATCAATTTTTTTTAAACTGTCTTCCTCAAGGAGAAATATTGTATTATATCCCTTATATGTGGAATCTAAAAAGAAATGATACAAATTAACTTACAAAACTGAAAGAGACTCAAAGACTCAGAGGAAGGACTTGTGGTTAGCAGGGGAGAAGGACTAGTTAGGAAGTTTGGGATGGACATGAATATATTGCTGCATTTAAAATGAAGAACCAACAGGGACCTATGGTACAGCACAGGGAGCTCTGCTCAATGTTATGTGGCAGCCTGGATGGGAGGGGAGTTTGGGAGAGAATGATACATGCAGAGGTATGGTTGAGTCCCTTCACTGTCCACCTGAAACTACCACAACATTGTTAATCAAAAGTTTTTTAAAAAGTTTCTTCCTCATGTAGTATAACTTTTTAGGAGCATCCAACAATTTCAACTCAGATATGATCTTGACTTCCCAGGTTAGAGCATATAAATATGTGGCGTTCCAGCGTTTCAGCTATGAATCCGCAAGCTCTACAAAATGGAAAGAAACAGGCCCACCCCCAGGCTTAATCTCTGAATGAACCTCGGCTGAGTCACTTCGTACCAACAGTGCACGCCAACAGCCACAACCCACAAATGATTTTCTATTTTAAATTTCTTGTACTCACACATTCATGTCACTGAGGCCCAGTTTGCCATTGAAGTGTTTCCCAACATCACAGCCAAACCATACAGCCTAGAAACAGAGGAAAGAGGAAGACAGAATGTCAACATATGTCCTATCTTCCTATTCCACCAAAGATTTGGAAGAAGAGATTTTAACTCTGCATGTAGAAGACACAGAAATAATACCAACCTCTCCATCTTTGATGGAGGCAGCAACCATCTTTTTCAAGAAGTCAATGGGCTGGTTGTTATACAGGGTTTTTCTCCCTCCGACCATATTGCTTAAATAGTCCACTGTGTAAAGTTTGTTGTACTTGTGCTGAGGCCGAGGGTCATTCACTAAACAAATCTAGGAGATCAAGAATATGTTGATCAGAACATAACACCAGGAATATCAAGACAGAGACCTCCCCTCCTAGTTCATAAATTTGTATCAAGCTTATCACCTCTGCCTACAAGAATAAGCATTACAAACACACTGTTAAATAACCAAGAAACAAAAGGTGGCAGGGTCCTTTTGAGAGAGGTCCCTGTATATTCTGTTTAGTTGAAGGGAGACATTTGGGAGCTGCATCACCATTTTTCCTATTGGCAAAAGTCACCCCAAAACTAATCCTGAAGAATTATGTGCACCAAGTAAGGCAAAATGATGATTCAGGAGCCCATCATTACAAGACCCCTGCTCTCAAGTTTCAAGACAGGCTCCATGTCTGGTAGTACAGTTGCACTGGGACTCCAATGATAAACAAAGCCATTTGCTTTTAAGAGGGTGAAGTGAAAAGGGAAGGTGTTAGTCACTCAGTTGTGTCCAACTCTTTGCAACCCCATGAACTGTAGCTCGCCAAACTCCTCTATCCGTGGAATTCTCCAGGCTAAGAATACTGGAGTGGGTAGCCATTTCCTTCTCCAGGGGATCTTCCCAGGGATTTCCCAGGACCCATGGATCAAATCCTGCATTACAGGCAGATTCTTTACCATCTGAGCCACCAGGAAAGCCCTTTAAGAGGGTCAAGATGCCAAGAAGGCAGGGAAGACTGGCACCTGCCAGGCAGGTGGAGGAGTCCTGAAGTTAGTGGGACAAATCGGGCTGAGATATTGCTCCTTTCCACGAAAGAGTCTCCAGAGGGCCCACAGTACAATGATGCTCTGAACCCATGGTAAGAAATGCCCAATAGACTTTTATTGTCTTTGCACTGGAGAATGAATCAGGGCCCAGATAAGGGGAGCTGATGGGAATTAAACTGAATGTGGACCCACAGTTAGAAAAGTCTTTGAGGAGGAGTACTGGGAATCCTGAGTGGCCAACTGAACTGGTATATAAAATACTTCAGAAGAAGAGGAAAAATTTGGTTTAGTGTCTTGTTGGATGACCATGCATATTAACCTTGGAATTGGATACTCTTTCTTGTAGTCAACAGGCATTTGAAAATAAAAAGCCAGTGGCTGCCATCGCCAGTTTCTAACCTTATCTTCCATATTGAAGAGTGGCTTGACATGTTGCCTGTAAAACTTCAAGGGTGTTATAGGGCCAATCTTTTGATAGTTTTTATCTTTGTCTCGATACTCCCAGGTGAACGTCTCTGGTGGATTACCCAAACAGATGCACACCACTCTGAATATCTGGAAAAAAGGAGGACAGATGAGCAATGGCTAGAGGGAGGCAGTATTTTTACCTCTTTCCTTCAAGTTTCAAGCTTGGGGAACACAAGAAATCAGAGGCTATATTCAAGTCAGAGATTTCACAGGAAACTTAATATTGCTCCAAAAATTGGAAGGTTGATGTCCAGGATTTGGTATCAGCAAACTTCTGAGTTCTTAAATAAACACTCAGAACAACACAATTCTGAAATGATAATATTTAGTGCTTCGTATTTGCCCTGCAAGTCAAACATCCTTAGCCAAGGAATCACTCACCACTGATCCACAACAAGATCTAGGTTGCTGCTCCGCTGATTGTATTTCAAGTGACAAATAATTACATATATTTTATAAATAGATTTCCTTCCCTTTATGCTTCCAGGTTTTGCTTTGATTGTGACAGGGGTCTCTACTCCCAGAAAAGTCACTAACTTTTTGGTGGAGTTTAGATGACAATGTCTATCCAAAGTAATATTAGAACAAGAATACACTGAGTAGAAAGGTACCATTTCTGGGGTTGAGACTGTAACATACTCTCTAATGATGTCACAAAACCTTCAAGTTAGCATCATTACAATCCAAGAATACATTTTATATTATTTTCATCTTACAGAATGACAGAAGTATAGAGATATACCCTGTATAAGGTCAGAGCACAGAAGTACTTTCTCTTTTGTATCAAATTTTCTTTACTTTTGAAAAAATATACACCATGATCTGCCTCTTCTTTCTCCACCCCAGTCACCACCCTGATCCAGTCTCATCACTTATTACCTGCATTATTTGCTCCTTACATTTGTATACTCCACTACAGTTAAAAGAAATGGATCCTGAGTGTGACTGTTTTGTGCTACCCATTATATATCTGCTAGGTTAACTTAATTCTCATAGAACTCTCTCAAGGTATAATTTCCCTCTTCCTCCCTCCTCCAAAATACTCAAAGAAATTAAGCACTCTACTTAAGATCACATAGCTAGTAACTGGCAGAATCATGATCTGAAGTCACACACTGTCCAAAAAAAAAAAAGGATTGCTCCACCGGTTCAGGGTTTAAAACAAAAAATGAAATACTGTCTACTGTGCTGTACCACCATCTGTGAATATCATGTCTCTCAGTCTTCTCAACAAAAATGGTAGATGCTATTCACATTTGACAGATAAAGAAACCAAGGTTCAGGAAAACAAATAGCTTGACTGAAGTCCTGAAGCCATTAAATTGCAACAATCAGGCCTCAAAAAAGCCTTGGGACAGATACCCTGATAAGCAAGGTTCAAACTTCTTCTCTGAACCAAAGCTAGAAAATTAGAAATAGGCCTGCCTATGACTTCAGGTCTATAATTAAGGATAAAAAGACTCTTATGTCATATGGAAGACAGAGCCTGATTCTACCACCTTAACAGACACACATCAGCCTACAGATGAAATGTGTGCCTTTCATTCTATGCCTGTTTTCCCAGGAGTCTTCCTTTACTAGGGTTTACTTTACGTTTTATGAGCCTGAACAGCTGGTCCTTAAACCGCCACCCTCTCTTTTTAAAGTTATTTACTTATTTTTGGCCATGCTGGGTCTTCGTTGCTCTGTGGCTTTTCTCCAGCTGTGGAAAGCAGGGGCTACTGTCTAGCTGTGGTGCTTGGGCTTCTCACTGCAGTGGATTCGCCTGCTGTGCGGCAAGGGCACACGGGCTTCAGTAGCTGCAGCCTCCAGGCTCTAGAGCAACTCAGAAGTTGTGGCACACAGGCTTAGCTGCTGTGTGGCATGTGGGATCTTCCCGGACCAGGGGTCAAACCCATGTCTCCTGCACTGGCAGGCAGAATCTCTACCACAGAGCCACCAGGGAGGCCCAGCTGCCTCTCTTTTAACATATTCTCAGGCTAGTTGCTAATACAGAAAAGCAGCAGCAGGGCATCACATGAGCAACTGTGACTGAGCTAATCTAGCCATGGTTTAATGAGCTCTTTTTGAGATTCATAAGGACCAGACAGTCATTTTGTATTTCCTCAGCACCAAGGCCACAAGTGGTAATTTTCATCATGAGGACCCTGCCACTGGTTAACTATGGTCAAGACAATTAAAGGGTATAATAAGAATATGTTTAAAAAAGGAAGGCTTTATAGCCTTAAATGATGTGTATTTTCAACTAATAATCACTGTCACATGTGTATGAACATTTTATACGGGGTCATTTTAATTAATCCTCAGTCATCCACTTGGTTTACCCAGTTCAGTTATGCCCTGGGGAAAAAATGGGGGAGACTAGGGCTAGGCCCAATGAAAATTAAGTGAACTTCTGATTACTTTTAAACACATTCTAAATATAAATATGAATGTTTTACACTATGATTTACATATACCTTATTGGGCATCTGGCTCCCTCTCTATAGTAAAAAGTGTGAAATCCTTCCTTCCTTCTCATCCAAAATGCACTAAAGGAAATCTGCATTTTAGCTATCTAAATGAATTCTATAATTCATCTTTTTTTGTAATAAAAATATTTATGCCCTACTGCATATATGATGGAGGAGCCTGGTAGCTTTTATCGTCCTGCAGTCCATGGGATCGCGAAGCAGTCGGACACGACTGAGCGACTTCACTTTCACTTTTCACTTTCACGCATTGGAGAAGGAAATGGCAACCCACTCCAGTGTTCTTGCCTGGAGAATCCCAGGGACAGGGGAGCCTGGTGGGCTGCCGTCTACGGGGTCGCACAGAGTCGGACATGACTGAAGCGACTTAGCAGCAGCAGCAGCATATATTTTATAAAGCTGAATTTTTATCAAAGATATATACAAGGGATGAATGAGGATAAGAGTGACATCTCCTTCTCTTGTATTTTGGTAAAACTGTAATCTGAGACAATGTTGCTTTGTTTTATATTATTTGTTTACCATGACAATAAATTATCCAAAGCCATTCACATTCATGTCAGTTTAAAACACTCTGGAAGGAAATTTTGGCTCCAAGACAACTAACAATAGTGAAAGAAGCTCTAATTTTAAAAAATTCTCTGAATTATAATCTCCAGGGCCCATGATACTTCAATTCTTGATAAGAGACCCTGCTGTTCTGAAAAACTATTCCCTATTCCCAAAATACAAAGCTGGCAGTGCGCTTTGGGTATCTGAGACTGCTCTCTGGTGGACAACTCGGGAGTTGTGACCTGTTTCTCACAAGATGAAGTTGACATTCAGGATAAAAGATACTGGACATTGAACAGTCTTTATACAGAACTGAATACTGGTGAATAACAGAACCCGAAAGGCAATGGAAAAAAGACGAAAGACACAGAAAGCATGAAATACAGGACACAGGGAAAGAACATATGGACCCCAATTTAAAGACAAATGATGTTGGACAGAGTCAATTCCCATCCTCATGGCTAAAGTGGAAGACAGACACCAAGTGAGAGGAGGAAGGCAGGATGCAATAGTTGAGAGTCAGTCATGAATGCTTAGAAGGGTGAGAGTTTAAAGCCATCTACAGGCAGACACAGAATGGAGGAAACCATAGTAATTAGAAATGTTACTGGCTTGGCCAAAAAGTTCGTTCGGGGCTTTCCATAGGATGTTACGAAAAACCTGAATGAACTTTCTGTTCAACCCAAAAGAATGGGAAGGTAGTGCAACGGTTACCAACCAAGCTACTTGCAATGGAGCAACACTGGTAATGCTAAGAGTTCAGCGGCTGGTGCCACTGAACAAGTGACGGAGTCTTGGAATCTTCATTTGTATTTACAATACTGGATTGTCCAGTAAAGTCTGAAGCACTGTAGAAATATGATTTCCTTCTGTTGTAAAAACACAAAGCTACAGTGCCACTAAGAAATCATCTACTCTGACCTTTTAGTTTCACTGATGGAGAAATTAGGTTCAAAGGTAACGTGACCTATTGATCACGGAGGAGAATGACTGCCAGGACACAGAAAATAGCTGAACTTTGGAGAAGGTTTGGTGCCGAGGGTAAATGAGTCAGTCACATGAGAAGAGTGGAGACCTTGGTGACTGCTGACAATGCAGAGAAGGGGAGAGGAGACAGCTCTCTACTGCTTTCTGATGGGGAATGAAAGAAAGGCAGGGATATGCTTTAAACACAAAACTCCTACTTGTGCCAGCAAAAGCAGGTGGAGGAGGAGAAATTTCCTGGAGGCATTAGATATATTTTAGGTCAGGGAAAGACATAAAAACCTATACTTAAGAGGTGTGTATCTTTTTGTGATGTTAAAGAAAATGAGCTCACAAAGATGATAACTAAGAGTCAAATGATTACCTTCAGATTAGTTTTAGAGTCTGTTTAGATCAAAGAAATAGTGACGAATTCAGATTCTCCAGCTCCACCCAGATCTACTGAGTCAATCTGCACTTTAACAAGATCCCCAAGGTATTTGACTGTAAAGTTTGAAAGCGCTACATTAAGCACATTTACTCTTTCCCTCCTCCCAAATTCTGCTTCTTCAATTATTACTTCTCTCATTCACACTGCTATCCCTGACCACATACAGGTTCCCTTATAATCACTTAAAAGCCTTCTCTCCCCCACCTGGAAGGAAGGAAATGGCAGCCCACTCCAGTACTCTTGCCTGGAAAATCCCATGGACGGAGGAGCCTGGCAAGCTACAGTCCATTGGGTCGCAAAGAGTCAGACACAACTGAGCAACTTCACTTTCACTTTCTTTCATGACCCAGCAATCCCAATCCTAGGCATATACCCTGAGGAATCCAAAACTGAAAAAGACACATGTATCCCATTGTTCACTGCAGCACTACTTACAATAGCTAGAACATGGAAGCAACCTAGATGTCCGTCGACAGATGAATGGCTAAAGAAGCTGTGGTACATATACACAATGGGATATTACTCAGCCATAAAAAGGAACACATTTGAGTCAGTTCTAATGAGGTGGATGAATCTAGAGCCTATTATACAGAGTGAAGTGAGCCAGAAAGAGAAATATAAATACTGTATTCTAACACATATATACGGAATCTAGAAAAATGGTACTGAAGAATTTATTTACAGGGCAACAATGGAGAAACATACACAGAGAATAGACTTATGGACATGGGGAGAGGGGAGGAGAGGGTGAGATGTATGGAAAGAGTAACATGGAAACTTATACTACCATGTGTAAAATAGATAGCCAACGGGAATTTGCTGTATGGCTCAGGAAACTCAAACAGGGGCTCTGTATCAACCTAGAGGGGTGGGATGGGGAGGGAGATGGGAGGGAGGCTCAAAAGGAGGGGATATATGTATACCTATGGCTGAGTCATGTTGAGGTTTGACAGAAAACAACCAAATTCTGTAGTTATCCTTCAATTAAAAAGCAATTTAAAAAAAGCTTGCTTATAAAAAAAACTATAGGCACTAGAGAAACAAAGAAAATGAAAAAAGGAACTTATTAACAGTGCATAGGATCCCTTCTTTAAGCTAAATTTTATATGATCTTAAATGAAAAAAAGTACATAAGGAAAAGTATCAGAGTTAGCAGTGATAACCTCTAGATCACAAGGACTTCCTATGTCATCCTGCCCTGGGTTAGTTAGTACGTAATTTCTTATATTTATAAAAGTTTAAAAGTACAAGCCTTATTCATGCTCCTGGTATAACACTCAAAAGCCTCTAATGTGCAACAAGGTAGGATTAGCAAATTTAATTCAAATATATTATATGCTTCAAACTAAGAAGTTAACTGTTCAGTTGAAAAAAATAAAAGAAACAGGTATCCCTCCAGAAGAAAGGAAGAAAGATAAAAAGAGATACCTAGGTGTGTGCTGTGCTGTGCTCAGTCAATTCACTTATGTCTGACTCTTTCTGACCCCATGGACTGTAGCCCACCAGGCTCCTTTGTCCATGGGATTCTCCAGGCAAGAATACTGGAGTGGGTTGCCATTCCCGTTTCCAGGGGACCTTCCCAAGCCAAGGATCGAACCCGAGTCACCTGCATCACAGAGGCAGATTTTATACCCACTGAGCCACCAGGGAAGCCTCCTTAGAAAGAATGCCTTTAGCATAAACACATCTCATTCAAAGCTATGTGAGCTTCATGGCTGTTGATTCAAGTCATCATTCTGATGTGCCTACAAGGCTAGGCAAATCACAGGTACTAATTTGTGGCTTTAAAACCACAACTAGACTCTTCATTACCAGAAGAATCAGGTTCACTAATGAGAAGTCATCTAGAGAACTGTAAAAATCTAAAGCCCTACCACACAGAATTCTGTAGTCAACAGTTTACAGAGAATCATTAAGTAAATAATCCTATAAAACATTTATATTCAGGACTTGGCAAGGTGGTGTTTTACTTTTTTCCAAGGTTAGGAAAGGAGAGAAAAGATATGTAGAATATATCTGCCCTCTCAGCAGCTAATTGCAGGCTCAGATAATGGACTTTAGATACATCATTTAAAAGATCATTAAAGCAAATATCTTGAGTCAACAGGATGCCTGTGATCTGCAGTAAGTACCATCTGAGACTATTTCCATAACTCTTTACAGACCCTTCCTCCCTACCCCCTATACCCTACCATCTTAGTATAATCATAAAGGCAAATTATGCAAGAGACATGGCCTTAAGAAGAGAGATCATTCTAAGGAAGAAACAAGAAAACTACCACTTACTAGACAACTGCTATATACCAGGCACTAGGACTTACACTCAGATATTTAATTCTTTATGTGATCCCCACAAAAATCCAATGAGGAATGCATTTTAAACTCAAACTGAATCTGAGACAGGTTAAGTATTTTATCCAAGATCACAGAGCTGTTAAGTGATAGAGGTGAAACCCATGTCCTATTCCAAAGCCTATTTCTTTTACTACAGATACCTTTCTTAACAAAGAACACTTAAGGAGTAGAGAGAGAAGTAAATATGAGACAATTTAAATGTTCAGGCAAAATGACACCTCTGTATTCAGCCACTGAACAATATTTTAGAAACTAAATTGTATCAAGCCCAGGGACGGGGGAGCCTGGTGGGCTGCTGTCCATGGGGTTGCACAGAGTCGGACACGACTGAAGCGACTTAGCGGCAGAGGCTGTAGAGGCATTAGAGAAACAGGAGAATATGAGATAGTTTAAATGTATCAGGCAAAATGACACCTCTGTATTCAGCCACTGAACAGTATTTAAGAAACTAAATTGTATCAAGCGAGAGGGTAGAGGCATTAGACATGAACAAATTGAGACGTGAGTCTGAGGAATGGCAGAGGCTGTAGAGGCATTAGAGAAACAGGAGAATATGAGATAGTTTAAATGTATCAGGCAAAATGACACCTCTGTATTCAGCCACTGAACAGTATTTAAGAAACTAAATTGTATCAAGCGAGAGGGTAGAGGCATTAGACATGAACAAATTGAGACGTGAGTCTGAGGAACCTATCCCAGGTCACATGACTGTTAAATAATGAGAAGGCGAGATGGCCTGGCCTCAGAGACCATGCTCGGGACTACATTATGCAGCCTCGCTAAAATTTAAAGGAAAACACGAGTGAAGCATAACGTTGTCCACTGCAGTAAAAAAAAAAAAAAATTAGACCATTTTAATTCCACAAAAATAGTCCTGAAAGAACTGTTAGTTGAATGATTTTGAGTAATGGGTCCACTAGATGAAAAACAAATATTTGTACTTTTCTTAAAGCAATTTCACAGTTTTATACATATTCATTTGGATTATGGATAGCATTAAATGTAATCACTGATGTAATTATATAATAAAGATTCTTAACTGTCTTGATAATAAATATTGCAGCCTGGTATTTGTTTAATGCTCTTTAAGTTTTCCAAAATGTCTTCACACACATTGTTTTAACCACTATAACCATCAATAGTTTCCCATTTTTACTGCTACAGAATAAAGCCAAAAGATCTGGCATCTACCTAAGATCCCTCACAGCTCTGCCTTTCTAGCTTAATTTGCTACCAAACACATTCACAAAATGTTATGTTTCAGGTACTCTGTTGTCTGAAGATTCCACCTTTGTTCATGCCACTGTACATGCAAGTCCTGTGTCTGGAATGGTTTTCCCAGTTTTCTACCTGGTAAATCGCTACTGCTCTTTCAAGAACTGGTTCAAACATCTGTCCCATGAGACCTTCAGTTCACTGACTTATTCACTCCCTCCTCTATGACCACCAAGTCCTTTAGTATGTGGGGCTTTCATTCCCTGGCCAGGGATTAGAACCTGGGCCCTCTGCAGTGGAAACGTAGAGGCTTAACCACTGGGCCAAGGGGGAAGTCCCTAAACATCTCCAGCAAAAGATTTATTATAATTATTTCTGTGCCTTTTTTTTTTTTTTTTTTACCAAGGGATTGAGCTCCTTGAGAGTAGAGACTGTCTTTCTCATCTCTGTATTCCCAGTGCCAAACTCCTAGCAGGTATTCAATATTTATGAAATGAATAAAGAATGAAATTATACAGAACCCTAAATTGGGAAACAGAGGATGCAAGTACAAGTCCCGTGTGTACGCATACTCAGTTCTTCAGTTGTGTCCAACACTTTGCGACCCCACAGACTGTAGACCGCCAGGCTCCTCTGTCCCGGGAATTTTCCTGACAAGAACAATGGAGTGGCTTGCCCTTTCCTCCTCTCAGTGATTTTTCTGACCCAAAGATCAAAACAGTGTCTCTTGCGTCGGCATGTTGATTCCCTACTGCTGAGCCACCCGGGAATCCCACAAGTCCCATATTAAACTGCAAAGTTTATACCTCAGCCTTTTTAGCTGTAAAATTAAGTAATTTTCAATTCAACATTAATGACAATGACCATGCTTCCTAATCAATTTAACAGATAGGAACATTCTCAGAGTTCTTTAAAAGGGTCACAAAAAATCCAGTAATTGTTATTACCTCCTCCATCATGGAGTCCTGTGTGGCTGAGATTTCTTCTTTGGTTGCACCACTGTGTACCAGGTTCCGTAGTCGTATGCAGAATTCTCTCATCTATGACAGAAATTTATTTAGCATTCCAACAGTTACCCAAATTCAACTGTAAAGGAGACTAACAGACCAATGCTAGCTCCGTTCTGAAGTACGACTCAGTCAAGACCCAGGGCAAAGTTCATAAAAGCAAATGTTTTCCCCAACAACTCCACTTACACATAGACAGAAAAACTTTCTCCATAAAGAGAAAAGACATGGATGATTCCCCTAAAATACTAGATGGAACTGCTTCTGCTCTGCAACTGATGGTACCCTTTGTGATGTGTCCAGGAATGGGGAAAACATGTGATTTCAAAATGCCTATCACAAAAAAGCGGGAGACAAGCTGATTATGCCACTAATTCATTCTAATAGGTTTTAATTTAGAATCTTCCTGGTTGTCTATTTCCTCTCTGTAAAATCATTATGGTCATGGCTATGTCAAACCCCAATATACTTTTCATTTTTGTTGTTTTCAATTTTGGGAGACGCCTAAGATAAACGTGAGTCATAAACCTAGCCACAGGGCTAAAGAGGATCTTGTTCCACCTGAAATGGAATCTGATGCCTTACTAATAATGATCTTTTAGTCTGTGGATAATACTCCCCAGAGTTTCCTGAGTGGAAAATAACCTACTTCTCATATTGGGGAAACACATTTTACAGTCTATTTTAAAATGTAGTCTTTCTTCCAAGGATGACAAATCCAATTTTCAGCCTCATAGATCAAGACAGCAGATTTTGGCAACTCCCAGTTCTTAAAAAAGAAATCTGGCAGGCAGAGCAGCATCCCTGTAGGATTCACAGTCCTCCCTGGGAAAATGGGTTACGTAGAGAAGACAGAATGATTCATTAAGATAACTAAGGCAATAAAAAGCAGTTAAAGGACCACATCAGATGTTTTAGAGTGGATAAACTACACTTGAGGTAGTCTGGGGAAGCCTAAGAACTCTGCCTCGTCTTTAAGGAGATCTTCCAAAGAGTTGTGTTTGGTTTTACTAGACCATAAAGCTGTCCCAGTCTGCCTCCACTAGAACCAAGTGAGAGGCACAGCACCCCATGTGCATGTCCCACACTGAGAACGGGGCTTTCATTCCTCAGAACTCATAAGGAAGAATTAAAACCAACAGAAATAAAAGTGGGATATTTTTAAAGAGAAGGAAAAAAACCACTCTACTAATCGCCATTATTTTTAAAAATAATTGTTTTTTTTATTTTGGCTGTACTAGGTCTTTGATGCGGTGGGTGGGCTTATTAGTTGCCCCACAGCATGTGGGACCTTAGTTCCATGACCAGGGATCAAACCCTTGTCCCCTGCATTAGAAGGTGGATTTTTAACCACTGGACCACCAGGGAAGTCCCATCAGTTACTTTTAAAGTTAATATGCAGCTACACTGCCTTGGATGGACAATGAGTAGCTATCTTATATATAGCCTGTGTACACTGCAATGCCCAGGAATGCCCCTGGAAAATCAGTTAGGAGTTCTAAGGTAAACACATTACATGCAATCCCGTCCTGCTCCGTATGTTGTACCTTGTGATTCAGAATATCATTCATCCTTCTGGTTGCCTCTGTTGTATAAGTTTCAGGGAAGCACTTCTTAGGGATAACACCATATTTTTCTAAAAGAAAACAAATTTTAATGTTCCACAAAGTAAACGTAAATTCCAAGTGTCAGAAATTCGGACAAAAACAGCTATTGCTTTTAAAAATAGGCCATATTTTGCTAGTCTAACGGTGACTGCAGCCATGAAGTTAAAAGACACTTGCTCCTTGGAAGGAAAGCTATGACAAACCTAGACAGTTATTAAAAAGCAGAGACGTCACTTCACCAACCAAGGTCTGTATCGTCAAAGCTACAATTTTTTGAGTAGTCGTGTATGGATGTGAGAGTTGGACCATAAAAGGGACTGAGTGCCAAAGAATTGATGCTTTCAAATTGTGGTGCTGGAGAAGAGTCTTGAGAGTCCCTTGGACAGCAAGATCAAACCAGGAAATCAATCCTAAATATTAACTGGAAGGACTGATGCTGAAGCTGAAGCTCTAATACTTTGGCTACCTGATGAAAAGAGCCAACTCACTGGAAAAGACTCTGATGCTGGGAAAGATTGAGGGCAAGAGAAAGGGGTGACAGAGGACAAGATGGTTGGATGGCATCACCAACTCAATGGATATGAATGTGAGCAAACTCCAGGAGATAGTAAAGAAGAGGGGAGCCTAGTGTGCTGCAGTCCATAGGGTCACAAAGAGTCAGACATGACAACAAAAACAAAACCCAGAAAACTGAACAATCTCATGATATTATTAAACAGGTCATTTAATCTGCATATTTATCCATCCATCTTGGAATTAATTCTGTTTTTAGTCTAACACACTTTGCAAAGTACTCAATATGAGGGAGTTTCCCCTAAAGACAATTTTTTGAAAGAGGATATTTTCAAACAGTTGCAGTTTTCAATATGTTTCTTGATTACACCAATAGATAAGAGAGAAACTTTTTCATAGAAAGTTAGTTATACTTAATACATTTTCTTCTCTAAACTTTAAAGTACCTATCTCTTTATCTCCAATTTAAGAAAGGTACTTACTAGGTAAGAACGTGAGATAAAGGTTCTTAGAGCTAACTGCATACCCTTCTGGGGACCAGTTCTACACTATACTTAAACACCAAAGAAATGGCCTATGCTGAACTACAGAGCCTTGTTTCATGAAGCTGGGTTTCAGTTCTCTTACAGAAAGGCTCTTACCAACAATATTGACAAGCATATCCCATTGTCCTCCATCATTGGCAGGATTCATAAGCAAATACTGCACCAGCCTACCATCCTCAGGCTCCTTTTTCTGAGCTGTGTCCACAAAAGCATTTAAGAAGAAATAACAGCGTTCAACCTAAAGTAAGAGAAGTTAAATAAAATTAAAGGAGAAAAGAGCTAATATCTTTAATGGCATTAGCGATGGAACAGGAGTCCTGGAACTACTACAGACCCAACAGACTAGGTATTTTTAAACTAAAGTTGATATCTAAATAGCACTATCTCTGGGACGTCCCTGATGGTTCAGTAGTTAAGACTCTATGCTTCCACTGCTGGAGGCATGGGTCTTATCCCTGGTTGGGGAGCTAAGGGCTTCCCTGATGGCTCAGTGGTAAAGAATCTGCTTGGAATGAAGGAGACACAGGAATTGCAAGTAGCTAAGATCCAACATGCAGCACGGTGTGGCCAAAAAACAACAAAAAAAGGAATATCTGGCTTCATAAGAATATGTGAAGGATTTTCTTTTAATGTGTGGACACATTTTAATAGTTTATCCTGAACAAGGCAGTGCTTTATTCTGAAAGAAAAATCTGATACTTAGAGCCTTCAATCAATAAATATCTAACAGACACATACAATGTACACTTTAAAGATTTTTTTTTAAAAAAGGAATAAAATTATTTACTGTTTTCAGACAAGTACTACCCAGAGAAAAGGAATTAGGTCCTACAAAGACAAATGACCTACATAAAGATGCTAAAAGGAGAAATTATTCAAAACAAAAAGTTTTAAATAAGAAAGACACAAGGAAGTAGTAAGGTAAGTCATCAGACTTATTATTTCACTGCCAAAAAGCCACCTACCAACTCAGTGGTTCTGCCTTTGAAAAGAATCAATTTTTGATACTTTGGAAATCAGAACAAACGGTGTTGCATCTATAAAGGAAGGCAGACGACAACTGGAAAAGCAAGAAATGAAGAAACAGTCCCTACCAAAGCTGATGCTGAAACAAAAAGACTCTTGAAAAATCAGTTCCATACCTTGTCCCAGAAAAAGAGGTAAGACTGACTAAATTCAAATTCTTCAATATTGAATCTTCTCATGAATGGAAGTCTCATAACATTCAGACAAGAAAAGATCCAGCATCGCCCTAAAAGGAGAAAGCAAATCAAGAAATTAGGGTGAGTGTTCACATAGATTACACTGTTCTAATTCTATTTCCCAACACTGAATATATGATAACATCTTGGACAATTTAAGACCAATCAAAAAGCAGAAAGATACAAAAATAAGAAAGGTAGTTTCTTTTTGACTATTTGCAAAATATATACAAAGTTTTATATCCTTAATATATTTTTTAAAATCTCTTTACATATCACATAAAGAATCAATTACAAATCACCTAAGAAAATTAGAAAAAGAAATACTGATAGAGAAATATGAGTAGAGACCATGAATAACTAATTGAATAGTCAAAAAAGACACAAATAGCCAAGAAAAAAATTTTTTTAAGTCCATCATAAGATACTTGTTAAGTGGGGAAGCATTATTTTATAATTAGTAACGCCCAGTATTGGCAAGGACCCAGGGACACAGCATTCTTACACACCTTGGGTAAGAATCTGAACAGGTAAAAAACATCTGAAGGCAATTTGGCAGTATATGGCAAAAGTCTCAAAAAATCCCTAACCTTTAATCTGGAATACATAATTTGTGGCCTCAATATAAGGTGACCCTAACATAAGTCAATCCCCATGCCTCCAAGGAGAATTTTTTTTAAGTTATTTAGTTAACTGGATTATATGAACCCTTAAAAATATAGATGAAATAGTAACTACCTATAATATTTAACTTAGTAGCTTAAATACATATTTAAAATCATGTCACTACAATAGATTGACATAGAAGCACTGCGTTTTCCACATTCACAGGTCGCTGTCACACTACTCCACACTCTTCACGTGCATCTTGGCATCAGTGCCCTTGCCATCATGTTGTTGCTGTTCAGTCGCTCAGCTGTGTCCAACTCTTTGTGACTCCATGGAGGACTGCAGCACACCAGGCTTCCCTGTCCTTCGCCATCTGCCGAAGCTTGCTTGAACTCATGTCCATTGAGTCAGTGATGCCATCCAACCATCTCATCCTCTGTCATCCCCTCTCCTCCCACCTTCAATCTTCCCCAGCATTATGGTCTCTTTGCTTTCAATGAGTCAGCTCTTCGTATTAGGTGGCTAGAGTATTGGAGCTTCAGCTTTAGCATCAGTCCTTCCAATGAATATTTAGGGTTGACTTCCTTTAGGATTGATTGGTTTGATCTTCCTTGCCATCCATGGGACTCTTAAGAGTCTTCTCCAACACCACAGTTCAAAAGCATCAATTCTTTGGTGCTCAGCCTTCTTTATGGTNCATCAGTCCTTCCAATGAATATTTAGGGTTGACTTCCTTTAGGATTGATTGGTTTGATCTTCCTTGCCATCCATGGGACTCTTAAGAGTCTTCTCCAACACCACAGTTCAAAAGCATCAATTCTTTGGTGCTCAGCCTTCTTTATGGTCCAACTTTCACATCCATACATGACCAATGGAAAAACCATAGCTTTGACTATATGGACCTTTGTCAGCCAAGTAATGTCTCTGCTGTTTAATACACTGTCTGGGTTTGTCATAGCTTTTTCTTTTAATCAGAACACATTATCTTCCTTCCATCTGCTATTTTTGAGACAGCAATGTTTTGAATCTATGCATAAAGCTGGCTCTAAAAATGTTATGCTACCCCTCAAGCATATAATCATATTGTTCATTTGTCCTATAAGTGGATAACCACAAACTCCACAACGTCACCATCTTCTGTAATGACTTAAGTGATCTTTGTGCTTCAGTCATGTTCGACTCTGTGATTCCATGGACTGTAGCCTGCCAGGCTCCTCTGTCTATGGGACTCTCCAGGCAAGAATACTGGAGTGGGTTACCATGCCCTCCTCCAGAGGATCTTCCCTACCCAGGGATCAAACCTATGTCTCTTATGTCTCCTGCATTAGCAGGCAGGTTCTTTACCACTAGCACACATACAGTGTTTTTCAAAATCACTAATGACTTAGCATACATAAATTACTAATGACTCAGTTACCTCTCTCATACATACAATATTATTTCCTAGTGAGGAAATCTAGATGAACTGTTAATGTGAAAACTGCATGAAAATAAACTACATAGCTCATGTGCTATCTATATCTTTTCTAAGTAAAAGTGACACCACAGAATATAAGAGACCTGATTTGTTGCAGATGCACATTTCCAGGCTCTTCCCTAAGAGGTCACTGCAATTCAACACCATGTAAGACCACTGTGACATTACTAACTGAATAATTTGTGGCTTGACAGGCCACACCACCCCAAGCATTTTCTGATGACAAAACATTAATTATTCCAAGGTCATAATTTTTTCCTTAAAATTTAAAAATCAACTTTACTGAGGTATAATTTACATACAGTAAGATACATCTATGTCATAAATGTACACTTTTGAGCTTTGGCTGGCTTCAAACAAGCACTGATCTGCTTTCTGCCAAAATAAATAAGACTGGGAGAAGTTTTTAAATGGATAGGCAGGCTACAGTCCATGGGGTTGCAAACAGTCAGACACAGCTGAGCAACTAACATACACAGGCTTTAAAAAGTTCTTTTAGTATAATTCTGCTGTGAGAATGTCCTCCTTATTTAGGTTCCTAGATAACCCATCTTTCACTGTAGCTGTCCCTCTTGTGGTGTCAGACTATAGAACAAGAGCTCTTGACCAGCAAGGCATACAAACTGGTCTCTGAGTGAGAACTGAGCCTTTAGCACATTTGTTCACTTCAGTTCAGTCGCTCAGTTGTGTCTGACTCTTTGCGACCCCATGAATCGCAGCACACCAGGCCTCCCTGTCCATCACCAACTCCCGGAGTTCACCCAAACTCATGTGCATCGAGTCAGTGATGCCATCCAGCCATCTCATCCTCTGTTGTCCCCTTCTCCTCCTGCCCCCAATCCCTCCGAGCATCAGGGTCTTTTCCAATGAGTCAACTCTTCGCATGAGATGACCAAAGTACTGGAGTTTCAGCTTTAGCATCAGTCCTTCCAATGAACACCCAGGACTGGTCTCCTTTAGGATGGACTGGTTGGATCTCCTTGCAGTCCAAGGGACTTGCAAGAGTCTTCTCCAGCACCACAGATCAAAAGCATTAATTCTTCGGTGCTCAGCTTTCTTCACGGTCCAATCCTAGATGATGCTTTGAAAGTACTGCACTCAATATGCCAGCAAATTTGGAAAACTCAGGACTGGAAAAGGTCAGTTTTATTTGTTCAAGTTGCAACTAAAAGGCATGCTTAAAAACATTTGATGATGTTTTGATGCAATTACATTGTGTCTTTTCCAACCCACACATGGCCTTCAGGGCAACATGGAGGAGTTCTCTAGGTTATGAATATTTTTACAAGTTTCTTTTTTTAATTTTTGGCTACACTGGGTCTTAGTTGAGGAGCATGGTTCAGCAGTTGTGGCACAAAGGCTTAGCTGCTCTCAGGCATGTCGGATCTTCCCAGACCAGGGATGGAACCCGCGAGCCCTGCATTGACAGACGGATTCTTATCCACTGCTCCACCAGGAAAGTCTCATTTTTGCATGTTTTGTACCAAGAAAAAGTATCTCCAAGACATCGGGCTGCAATCACATAATTTCAGGACAGAGTATCTGTGAAGTACATTCAAACAGATGACCTTGGACTAGTCAGTCACTTGAATGCTCAAATCAAATACACCAAGGAGCCACAGAGCAGCAAAACAAGTCACAATGTAGCTTCCTTGGACCTGCCTGTATCTGTGTCTATTCTCTTAAGAATTATACCAAGTTCTCTCGATCCAAACCTCTACTCCCTTTAAGACTGTTCTTAGGTAAGACGCCACAATGGTATGCTCTCAAGAGTCAAGAGAAGTGTGCAAGAAGTTTGAAAACCTCACCTGAACTCTTCTGGTTGGTGACGGGCTTGCCCTCCTGATGCACGGCGTGCTGGAACACATGCTGAGTACCCTGGACCGTGGCCCTCTTCAGACAGATGTCCAGCAGGTCGTGAGTAGTGCCGACATTCTGGGCCAGTACGAACTGAGGGTCGGAATTCAGTTTCTGAAGCAGAGCCGCTACCTTCTCCGTATTCAGTCCTGCTAGAATACCTGATAGGATTGTAACATCAGAAAGAAGCTGAAGAGGGCTTATCTCCTACACTCGGACTCTAACTTGGTAAGAGCATCCCGTGGTGACCATAGCGCAGCGGAGAAGCCCTTCACCGGCGTCCTCGCCCACGAAGCTGCCTCCCTCCAGGCCTCTCCAGCCCACCCAGAAAGCTCCATCCCCGCCGTCGCCCGGGGTCCCAGCCCCGGCCCTTCCCCGCCACCCGCCCTCCGGGACGCAGCGGAGCCCCTAGAGGGCCCCCGGCAGAGCCTCGGCAGGGAAGAGCGGCGCCTCACCCGCTCCGTTCATGGCGTCCACGCTGCCCGGCGAGGGAACGGTAGTTTCGGGGTCCTCAGGCCGGGGCCGGGACGGCACAGCGCTTCGCAGCCTGGGCGGTCCGACCTGCCTCTAGCACCCGGAGCGCCGGAAAGAGGAAACCGGCTCAGTGGCGGCGGAGGGCGAGAGAAACGGGGTCCGCGGAGGGACAAAACTCCCCCCACGCGTTGCTGAGTCAGCGCCGTCGGGGCTGGCCCCGCCCAGGGGAGGGCCGAGGGGGCGGGCTGCTGACGCGCTCCGAGCCCCAACCACCCGCGGGTCCCCCCGCGGTTCCGGCCCACGTGGGCCCCTGTGATTACGCTTCCCGACCCCCCGGGCGCCCTCCTCGGATCCGGTCAGCCCCGAGGAGGAAACCTTAGAGATTCCACGCTGGGCCTCGGAGGCCGAATACACTAGCATTGTGGATTGATCCCCCATTAAACCTTTTCAGAGGCCAAAAGAGGGCTCCAGGCTGTGGAGCGGGCTGAGGAGTCGCATAATTAAACACTGGGTTTAGGTTGAGTTGACTCGTCACAAAAATGAACCCAAAGGCGCTTCCAATAGGTCTCCTTTGCTGATCAGTCACCGCAATTTCAGTGGCAACTTGTTGCTTTGATTTTAGTAGAACCACGTTTTTATGTTTGAGGGGAAATTGGAATCCGTCCCTACCCTCAGTAGCTACCACGGTTCTACAAGCATCCAGTTACTCATTTTGAGGAAATACTCATTCTAGGCTTCATAGCGTCGGTGAGAGTGTCCTACCTAGACCAGAAAGAACTGTGGGGTTTAACTAAGGATGATGACAGAAGTCAGTCTGATTCACCTATACTGTTTTGCTCGGCTCTCTACAAAACCTGCAAATGAGTGGGTTTTCATCCCCAAGCTTGCAGGATAACTGAGAGGTTTAGCAAGGTTTTGAGATAGTGAAGTCATTCTTTTTGTTTTTCATGCTCTAAAATCTCAAACCTTAGTGAGATGTTGGGATGGGACCCACAGGAGATAAAATAGTAAATATTGATCTTTCGACCACTGAAGAAACTGCTTAGCTTCTTAGAATGGTGTGAGTGTTTGGTGAAACCTGGAATCTAGGTCCTAGATTGAAAATCTCTGATTCCAAGGAACTCTAATACCTGGGGAAAACCATACTCAGAAACCAGTCATTTGAGAAATCACAGTCTCTATATCCCTGGAAAGACCTGGCTAAAGTTTGGGAATATGACATAGCAACTGTCTCCAATAGGGCCCATGGACTATCTCATTCTGAGATTCTTCTGATGTCTGAAGAAAAGGAACAGGTTGAAAATTATACTGAGAGCAGTCATTGGTCCTTTCACAAAGTGATATTCAAGCATCCTGCCCAATTCAACTTATGAAATTTTATTCAGTATCTACCATGTACAGGTACTAGGCAAGCTGCTGATGATATGGAGATGAACAAGCTTAAACTTGCCCTTCAGAAACACAAAATGTAGTAAAAAAAAAAAAAAAAGAGCAAAATAACTTCTAGACAGTTCACACTAATACGCCAATAGTGCTAGAAGCTGTGAGAAAGGGGCTGCTAATTAGAACCAGAGGTGCCTGAAAAAAAGGGTCACTTGTGAGCATAGTCTTAAAGAGTGGATGATGGAATCTCGTAGGGGAAAACACAGAGGAAGGGCATGCAAGACACCACCAAATGCAGGGCCACTAAAGCACGTGGGAAAATCACATTCAAGAAAGTGATTTCATAGTCTGTTGTGGTTAAGATCAGGGAAGGTGTTAGGATCAGGGACAAAGTGCAGGATTGGAAAAGTTGGTTTGGGCCAGAATATGAAAGATTTTATTTGCCATTCCTGCATATCTAGACTTTGTCTTATGGTAAACTAGAAGCCAACATCGGTTTTTTAATAAGGGAGCAATATGCTCATTTCTGGGCTTCCCAGGTGGCTCAACAGTAGAAGAATCTGCTTGCAATGCAGGAGATGTAAGAGATGTAGTTTCAATCCCTGGGTCAGGAAGATCCTCTGGAGAAGGCCACAGCAACCCACTCCAGATTCTTGCCTGGAGAATCCCATGGACAGAGGAGCCTGGCAGGCTACGTACAGTCCACGGGGCCACAGTGTCAGTCACAGCTGAAGCATCTGAGCATGCATGCTCATTTCTATGTAAAGAAGGAAACACAGGGATTTCCTGGTGATCCAATGGCTAAGACTCCCCATTCCCAATGCAGGGGCCCTTGGTTTGATCCCTTGTCAGGGAACTAGAGCCCACAGGCCATGACTAAAAGATCCCACATGCTGCAGTGAAGATCAAAAATGATGCAACGATGATGGAAGATCCCACATGCTACAACTGAGACCTGGTGCAGCCAAGTTAAATAAACATTAAGTAAAAATGTTGGATTCTTAACAACAACACTAGTGGGGAGAGTGATTTGGAGAGAGAGCTTCTAAACATAGGGAAACTATTTAGACAGTTAATCCAGCAATGCACTTGGGGGAGTGACAGAAGCTTGAAACTGTGGAAAAGGAAGAGGCACAGATAATCTGGAAGTTTTCACTTGAATGAGTGGATGGATGGTGATATCATTAACTTGGGCATCCCAGGTGGCACTAGTGGTAAAGAATCTGCCTGCCAATGCAGGAGACATAGAAGTCCCTGCATTGATCCCTGGGTTGGGAAGATCCCTTGGGATCTTCTTGGGAAGATCTTCTTGGGAAATGGCAACCCACTCCAGTATTCTTGCCTGGAAAAATGCAAGGACAGAAGAGTCTGATGGGCTACAGTCCATGGGGCCACAAAGACTTGGACACAACTGAGCACATCACATCACTCATCATGAACTTAGAGAGGAATTCAGAAAAATTGATATGCAGGAAAATGTGAGTGAGCAGATAATGAATTTATTTTTGACCCTGGCAAATTTGAAGTACCCACAGGATACCTAGAAAGAGAATTTCAGGAGACAGATGAAAAGATGTCTGGAATTACATAGGTCTTTTATCCAATGACTGAAGTGACGCAGCAGCAGCAGCAGCTATCCAATGAAAGTCAACAAGATTGTAAAGAGAAAGAGAATAAAGCACACACACACAAAAAAAGATGAGCACCAAGAATTGCACCCTGTGCAGCTGCATGCAGTTGTATAGGGTGTTAATGGCACAAGAATGCCAGGTTGAGTGAGTGGGACAAATAAGGCTTGAAACCATGCATCCTGGCACAAGGCTGTGCCCAGCCAGATTATGGTGCACCTTTTACTATTTGTTACAAGGATGCCATAAGGGGGTGCCATTAACTCTGCAAATAGTGGCTTTAAAGAGTGGGTAAAGACAGAGAAGGCAACACTAACACACGGAAAAGAGCAGTGAGAGAGGGAGGAGAAGACCCATAGAGTCATGCCCTGCAATCCCAGGAAGACAAGGAGAACAAGGGGAACAGGACTGAAAGCTTCAGAAAAGTTTGGCAACTGAATCACAGGTGACCTGGGAGAGAACAGCTTTGGTGAATGGTGGGGTGGGCAGAAGCCACCACATTGCAGTAAGTTGAGAGGGAAGGAAGTAGCAGGGAAGGTCTTTGGGGAGAAAAGGAAAACTTAAGTCCACTGTGGAGGATGAAAGGCAGGAACCAGTACAGAAGAGAGATTAAATACATGGCAGAGATGGTGTGATTGATCGGATAGAAGCCCTGGAAAAGAAAAGAGATGGAATCACTGGGGAAGGTGGAGGGGCCAGTCTTACAAGCTCCTGCCACCCTTTTCATGCCAATGACTACATCTCCCCATCCCATGCCCCCAAATTACTATCATCATCACTTTGCCAGATCTCCTGCTCTGCCCTCGTTGCCAGGGTGTCACCCTCAGTACCAGCTTTCCACCCAGCAAGTCACACCCATACACTCGGCCCCTGTCTAGACATGGAGAAGAGCAGAAGGAAACTGGTTTTCCACTGGGTCTGCTCCAGACAACCTAGCCAGGCAGACATTTCCCTAAGAATAAGATTCTTCAGACCTTCCCCTCCATCTCCATCCAGAAGAGATATTGTTGAGCCCTGTGATACCTCATGAAACAAAGCTACTGGCAGCAGAACTCTAGCATGAAATTCACAATTTTTGAAAGGAGAATCCATGTGAATTCAGTGAATGACATCACCTGCCATTTCAGCTATGCCTTTTGCCTGTTGCTTCCATGGGGCTTCCCTAGTTAAACAAACAGATCTAGTGTCAAGGCAAGTTAAAAAAGAATACTAAAAATACGTAGAGAATTCCGAAGCATCAATAGGAAAAAGACAAATAACCCAATAAAAAAAAATGGAAAAAAGACCTAAACAGGCATTTCAAGCAAAAAGAAGAATGAATGGCAAATAAACAGTAATGTTGGAAATGCATAATAAAATTATAGTAAGATGCCACAGTATCTCTCTCTCTCTCTTTTTTTTTTTATTGGCGCTACCTCCCAGTCATCTGGGAAACTAGTCTGGTCCAGCCAGCTACCCCTTCTCCCAACCTGCTTTGGGGGAATGGCATAGAGTGACAGGCCACCTTCTGAGTGTACTGCAGCCCATGCACTCCTGCAGGGGAAGGGAGGCACTCAAAACTTATGTAACCCCCTGCCTCTGGATATAGGAGTGGGGGCGGGAGGCAGCACTCCTGGGACCTCCCTGCCCAGGGCGATGCAGGGGCTAGGTCGCCTGAATGGCCAGTCCAGGCAGGCCCCAGCTTGCCCTACTCCAAAGCACCGTGCTGCTCTCCCAGTAGACACCAGGGACTTATTTTCTAACTGGGGGAAGGGGCAGGGTCTGGATGGCGCCACACAGCCACCTCCAGCCTTTTTCTGCAGAGGCTCCGGAGACCACCCCGCTTCCAAAAGTTATGTCTGGCCTCCAACTCTAGCCAGGCTGAACCCTGGGGACAGTAACTAAAGATAAGAAGGGGTGGGGAGGGGAAACTAGGATGTTGGGGGAATTGGGTGGGTTCAGTTTTACATTTGTTGTTGTCTAGTTGCTAAGTCGCGTCCCAATTCTTTGTGACCCCATGGACTGTGGCCCTGTAGGAGCTTGCCAGGCTCCTCTGTCCAGGGGATTTTCCTGGCAAGAATACTGGAGTGGGTTGCCAGTTCCTACTCCAAGTATCTCTTTTTTTTTGTTTTATTTTTAAAAATGTATTTTTGGCTGTGCTGGGCTTTTGTTGCTGCATATGGGCTTTCTCCAGTTGTGGCGAGTAGGGCCACTCTTCCTTGTGGTGTACAGGCTTCTCATTGAGGTGGCTTCTCTTGCTGCAAAGCACAGAGTTTAGGCACCTGGGCTTCCGTGTTGGCAGCGTGTGGGCTCAGAAGTTACGGCTCGTGGGTTCTAGAGCATGCGCTCCGTAGTTGCGGTGTACCAGCTTAGCTGCTCTGAGGCACGTGGAATCATCCTGGACCAGGGATCAAACCCATGTCCCCTGCATCAGCAGGTGGATTCTTAGTCACTGAGCCAAAGAAGCCCCACATTATCTCCTGATAGGCAAAACTTTTAAAGGCAGTTATCAAAAAGGACTATTGGCAATTCTTACAAACTGCTTGTGGAGATATAAATAATATAGCCTGTTGGAGAACATTTGTCAGCATTTGTAAAGTTGAAGGTGCATGTACTCCATAGCTCAGAAACTTTATTCCTGGTTGTGTACTCGAAAACTACACCATCCGAAGTGGTAGCCACTAGTCACTTGTGGTTATTTAAATTTGTTTATTAAAATTAAAGTTAAAATTTTACTTTCTCAAGAGCGCAGTAAAATTCCAAATGCTTAGTAATGACAATGACATGTGGCTGCCAGATTGGTGAGTGTAGATATAGAACTCTTTCATCATCACAGCAATTCCACTGGACAGCCCTGCCCTAGAGAAATTCTCACACATGTGCGCTAGGCATCAGTCATGACTGTTTATGTGAGCATTGCCGGTGATTGCACAGAACCTGGAAAAAACTCAAGAGTTCATCAACAGGAGTATGCATGCCTTGTGACATATTCATCTAATGGGATACTACAGAGGAGATGAAGATCATCAACATGGGTGAATTTCAGAACTGTAACATTGAGGGCAAAAAGCAAATGGGAAGCAAATGGAACACAACCACATTTTAAAAGTTCAGCAATGAACAAAATTAAATAAGGTATTTTTTAGACATGCGAATATACATGGTAAAAGAATTGTCTTTTAAAACAAGGGAATATTAAACACCAAATTCAAGGTCTTGTTTGCCTTTGGGGGACAGACACAG
>SJYX01002044.1:0-11011 GCA_006410675.1 Oreotragus oreotragus
CAGTATTCTTGCCTGGAGAATCCCATGGACAGAGGAGCCTGGAGGGCTGCAGTCCACGGGGTCACAAAGGGTCGGACATGACTGAGCGACTAATATTCTGACTTTGACTAATCTTCAGTTCCAGGGTCTGAACTTCCTTTGGGGCCATGAGCCCCATTGCTTTAAGGCTAGTTCTCGGAATTGTGGCAGCTTGTGTCATGGATCCAGTCTGGTCATCATTAGTCAACTTCTGCCTGGCAGGGGGTTTCAGTAAATATAAAACAGCTCAAAGAATATGGCTCAGAATACTATCTACAGCCCTTAAGGAGGGACTGAAGGTCCTTGACTTGGCTTAATACTCAACTGTGATTATCTAGTCTTTCTGATTGCTTTCCTTTGCTTCTACATTTTCTCACTTGTAATTGAATTTACACTTTGGCTGGTTTTTGCACAGACAAAAGGCAGGCTGAAAACATGGGGTGAGGGACCCCGTAGGGTGTTGCTCCATTTCAGAAGGAGTCAGCTCTGATGGGCTAAGCCCATTCTGGTAAGCCCAGGAGGTATGGGAGAGGGGCTTTGGTACAGAGTCCGGAGATCTGAGGCTGAGATATCAACCTGGGAACCACCAGAACATAACTGGATGAGATCATTCAGAAAAAGGCAGAAGGAGATGCCTGAGCCTGGGGAAAAGGGGTGTACATTCAAACATAAACTGCCCTGAGATGGAGAGATCGGTGGCCCAGGAGTCCTCCCCTGCTTAAGTAGTGGACAGGACACCGCTGGTGAGCTCCTGTGATACAGAAATAATATAAGGCACTGGGCGCAGTTAATAGTGACACCAACTCTTCACTGGGGATCCCCAATTGAACAGAAAGGTTTTAAGAAGATGAAATGGAAAGTAAAGGTGTTAATAGAGCCACCAAAATGAATTACTGCAGCAGCTTCCAAATGCCCTTCATGTGACCTCAGTAAATGCTGCTGCTAAGTCGCTTCAGTCCTGTCTAACTCTGTGCGACCCCGTGGACAGCAGCCCACCAGGCTCCTCTGTCCACGGGATTCTCCAGGCGAGAACACTGGAGTGGGTCATTTCCTTCTCCAGACCTCAGTAAATAGGGCATTAATATTTTATTGAGTGATTATCTATTTCATACTTAAAAATTATCTATTTGGCTGGGAAACCTAAAGCTTAATCCCTTCTCTGAAGACCGCAGTGAGCCTTACACCTCTGAGCTGGATGATCCTAGACTTCTCCCATCTACCTAAGTGACCAGGGGCAATTTTCCAGCTGAAGTTCTTTGAGCCTCCTTTGATAAATGGAGGTAATATTACCTCCATCCTCAGCCGCTATGGGAGTTTGGTGAGACACGGTATGCAAAGTGCCTACCTCGTTGCTCACCACATGCGAGGCACTGAAAATTAATTGCTCTTGGAAGTAGGACAGGAAGAAACACCAGCTCCTAACAGCTAGGCCTTTGGCCGTCGGCTCCTCTGCCCACAGCCCCACCCGGGGCAGGACCCTTATGCTTTCGGCCTGTGGCAGCAAGCCCTGATCCAGTCATTTGGCTGTGTTCTTGCTTGTAAGTTGCTGGAAGAAGGGATGGTCCCTTCACGAACTGGAGTCCCTGGCCGGCATCACCTGAGCCTCGATTTCGCCTAGAATCCTGTTGACGTCTCAAGCAGTGAGCCTCGGTCCAGTCACCGCAGTGAATTTCTGTGGCTCTGCTGGCTGTTGTACACGGGAATTGTTTCCATGTTTGGCTTTAAAGGCAAATACGAATTAAAAATAAGAGACTTCAGTAGGGGAGGGGTAAACAGGGAACCGGGGGTGGACAGATACACACAACTATCTACAAAGCAGATAAACCACAAGGACCACCTTCAGCACTGGGAGGTATATTCAATGTCTCGTAATAACCTATAAGGGAAAAGAATCTGAAAAAGAAAGGCTGTGTGTGGAAATGAATCATTTTGCTGCAACCTGGAACACTGTAAATCAGCTATACTTCAGTTTTTAAAAAGGGAAAGTAATAAGCAGCTTATTCTCCCGGTAGGAAATGCGGGGTGGGGGTGGGGGATGGTCAGGGTGGAAAATTCTCTCCTCTTCTTAGAGCACTTACCTTAGAAAACTTGTCATTGTAAGCACCGTTTCATCTCTTTTGAAATACATTTTTTTGAAGCCCAGAGTGGCCTTTTGTCAGCTTTCTAACCCAGGATTGCCTTTCCTGGGACCCTGGGAGCCACGTCTATAAAAAGGCAACATTCAGGGAGACAGCCCAGATGCCCCACCATCTCCCAGCTCCGATGGGGGCAGGAATCTAATATTAACTGGTGGACACCTTGCTTCAACATGCAAAAGTCTGCCTTCCCTCTGAATGAAGCCAATAAACGGATGTCCAAGAGATCACCAGGACGAACACTGTCCCCAAAGGTGTCATCAAGGCCTCTTCCTTGAGGACTAGTTTCTGTGTATCATGAAAATCCATCTGGAAGGGGCCACACCTGTATGGTGACACAGAGATGAGAGCTCCTTCCTTCCTAGCGCTCATCCTGGTGGATCATCTCCCATGGGCATCACATTCTGGTTCCTGCAACCTCAAAGAAAAAAGAGTGCTTCCTTTCTCTGCTACCTTCGTGGAGAGGGTTTCTGGGGCAGGGGGTGGAGGGGGGAGACTCTATGTTTAAATTATATTTGCCCACAAGGCTCTAAAGATGCCACGTGGGGACCTGCATCAGTCACCTAAGTGGCATTCTTGCCTCAACCACCCTGTGCACGAGGCAAGCTCTCCACACCTCACCTCGACTGTGCTTAATATGAAGGAGTTCAAGGAAGAAAGAACGGAAGACACAGGGGTTGAAGGAGTGAGAACCGTGTCTAGAATAAGATGCTCTTGTGCCAAGACCCCATGCAATCTGAGTCAACCTAAGGAGAACTACCATAGCATCTGAATCTCTGTTCTCCAAACACACTGCAGGGTCAGCAGAGGAACAACAGGAATCTGAAGGCATAAACCAAATGAACGATGTCATTCCTATAGTCATTCTGTTCGGGGAACCGCTGACCAAAACTGCCCACCCTGGCCAGGTCTGACAGTAACCCCTTGCACAAGTGATCTTACAACAGGAGGTCCTGGTAAGGAAGGCAGAACAAGCCGCCACCAATTGGAAGAACCTGGAAAGGTCAAAAGGAGAGAGAGGAGACTCCAGTCCATATGTCCTGCCAACCTCCCAGAATCCTCTCCACCGGAATCCTTCTTGGCTGAGCGAGGCACGCACCACCAGGCAGGACCCCGAGTCAGAATGACGGGTCTCAGAAAACATGGAAACTAATCCCAAAGCCAGGGACTGAGAGCCACGTGGCAGAGCAGTTCTTCTGGCTTCCTTCGCCCTCCTGGCTCTCTCTGCCCAGGCGACCTTTCCCAGGAAAGTCTCTCGCTTTGTCAGTACCTGTGTCTCCTGGGACAATTCATTTCTGAATGTCAGACAAGAGCCCACTCTTGGACCCTGGACGGGGTCCCCCTTCCTGCAACAATTCCAGTTGGTTTGGGCAGAAATGTGACATTGTTCCCAGGAAGATGGTTGTTCAGTATCACCCCTGGACCTGCTTTTGTGTCTCCCCTTTCCTCACTTTTATCTTATTGGCTAAAAAGATGTACAACATGGGAGTCACAGTTTCAAGTTTTATCTGGGGGCAAAATAAATGAGGACTGCAGCCCAGGAGATAGCGCCCCAGAGAGCTCTGAGAGCCGGCTCCAGAGAGGCAGTGCGGGGAGGCCAACATATGAGATGCTGGTGGGGCGGGAGTTCAGTGCAATCAAGCGCTTATTTTGCAAAAGGTTTTCTGCTGGTTATGAGGATCTGATGTCACCATGAAGGGATTTAGTTCTTTTCTAGATATGAGGACATGCAAGGATTATCAGTTATATAATATATCAGTTCCTGATAGTATCTAACTATCTAAAGACCAGTTCCAACAACACAAGAGAAGACTCTACACGTGGACGTCACCAGATGGTCAACACTGAAATCAGACTGATTATATTCTCTGCAGCCAAAGATGGAGAAGCTCTATACAGTCAGCAAAAACAAGACTGGGAGCTGACTGTGGCTCAGATCATGAACTCCTTATTGCCAAACAGACTTAAATTGAAGAACGGGAAAACCACTAGACCACTCAGGTATGATCTAAATCAAATCCCTTATGATTATAGTAGAAGTGACAAATTAGATTCAAGGGATTAGATCTGATAGACAGAGTGCCTGATGAACTATGGACAGAAGTTCCTGACATTGCACAGGAGGCAATGATCAAGACCATCCCCAAGAAAAGAAATGCAGAAAGGCAAAATGGCTGTCTGAGAAGGCCTTATAAGTAGCTGAAAAAGAAGAGAAGTGAAAGGCAAAGGAAAAAAGGAAAGAGATAAGCATCTGAATGCAGAGTTCCGAAGAACAGCAAGGAGAGATAAGAAAGCTTTCCTCAGCAATCAATACAAAGAAACAGAGGAAAACAAAAGAATGGGACAGACTAGAGATATCCTCAAGAAAATTAAGAGATACCAAGGAAATATTTCATGCAAAGATGGGCACAAAAAAGGACAGAAATGGTATGGATCTAACAGAATCAGAAGGTATTAAGAAGAGGTGGCAAGAATACACAGAAGAACTGTACAAAAAAAGATTTGCACGACTCAGATAATCACGAAGGTGTGATCACTTACCTAGAGCCAGACATCCTGGAATGGGAAGCCAAGTGGGCCTTAGAAAGCATCACTACGAACAAAGCTAGTGGAGGCATTTCCTTCTCCAGGGGATCTTCTCGACCCAGGGATCGAACCCAGGTCTCCCGCATTCCAGGCAGATGCTTTAACCTCTGAGCCACCAGGGAAGCCCAGATGAAATTCTAGCTGAGCTATTTTAAATCCTAAAAGATGATTCTGTTAAAATGCTGCACTCAATATGCCAGCAAATTTGGAAAATTTAGCAGTGGCCACAGGACTGGAAAAGGTCAGTTTTCATTCCAATCCCAAAGAACGGCAATGGCAAAGAACTCCCCTCAAATACCTCACATCTGTACTCACTTCACATGCCGGCAAGATAATGCTCAAAATCCTTCAAGCTAGCTTCAACAGTATGTGAACTGAGAAATTTCAAATGTATAAGCTGGATTTAGAAAAGACAGAGGAACTAGAGATCAAATTCGCAACATCCATTGGATCATAGGAAAAGCAAGAAAATTCCAGAAAAACATCTACTTCTTCTTCACTGACTATGCTAAAGCCTTTGACTGTGTGGATCACAACAAACTGAAAAATTCTTAAATAGATGGGAATACCAGACCAACTTACCTGCCTCCTGAGAAGTCTGTATGCAGGCCAAGAAACAACACTAGAACCAGACATGGAACAACAGACTGGTTCCAAATTGGTTAAGAAGTACATCAAGGCTATATATTGTCACCTTGCTTATTTAACTTACGTGCAGAGTACATGGTGGAAAATGCTGGGCTGAATGAATCGCAAGCTGGAATCAAGATTTCCAGGAGAGATACCAATAACCTCAGATAAGGAAATGACACCACCCTTATGGCAGAAAGTGAAGAGGCACTAAAGAGCCTCTTGATGAAAGTGAAAGAAGAGAGTGAAAAAGTTGGCTTTAAAATTCAACATTCAAAAAACAAAGATCATGGCATCCAGTCCCAACACTTCACGGCAAATAGATGGGGAAACAAAGGAAACAGTGACAGATTTTATTTTCTTGGGCTCCAAAGTCATTGCAGACAATGACTGCAGCCACAAAATTAAAAGATGCTTGCTCCTTGGATGAAAAGGTATGAGCAACCTAGACAGTGTATTAAAAAGCAGAGACATTACTTTGCAGGCAAAGGTCCATAGAGTCAAAGGTATGGTTTTTGCAGTAGTCATGTGTGGATGTGACAGTTGGACTATAACGAAGGCTAAGTGCCGAAGAATTGATGCTTTTGAACTGTGGTGTTGGAGAAGACTCTTGAGAGTCCATTTGACTGCAAGGAGATTAAACTAGTCAATTCTAAAGGAAATCAACCAGAATATTCACTGGAAGGACTGATGTTGAAGCTGAAACTCCAATACTTTGGCCACCTGATGGGAAGAGCCAACTCATTGGAAAAGACCCTGATGCTGGGAAAGATTGAAGACAGGAGGAGAAGGGGACGACGGAGGATGAGATGGTTAGATGGCATCAACGGACATGAGTCTGAGCAAACTCTGCGAGTTGGTGGAGGACAGGGAAGCCTGGCGTGCTGCAGTCCATGGGGTCACAAAGAGTGGGACAGGACAGAGCCACTGAACCACAACATCAAAGACCTGTTTCCCAGTTTCCCTGGAGCAGAGCCTGCCTCGCCCTCCACCCTGAACTCCCCTCAGGCAGTGCTGAAGGTCAGCAGCTGAGGCAGCACAGGGCTCCGTGTCCACAGAGGCAGCTGGCACATGCCCTTGTTGCTGCTATTCAGTTGCTGGCAAAGGCTCTGGGCAAGCGTCGCTTGTAGTTAGCCCTCTGGTTTGCTGTATGAAAACGGTTCCCCTTCTAACCACTGCAGTGACCGTTCCTCCCGAATTCAGAAGCCACTCCACCATCTGGGGGAAAAGCGTCCACAGAGACCTCTGCATTGAGCTACCCAGAGCCTTCAGCTCTTTGTATTCCCTCAGATGCACACAGCGTCCATTTTTCAAGGAATTAATCTCCATGAAAAATTCCACTGCTTCTGTATTTGCTTCCCTGGTGGCTCAGATGGCAGAGTTCGCCTGCAATGCAGGACACCCGGGTTCGATCCCTGGGTTGGGAAGATCCCCTGGAGAAGGAAGTGGCACCCCACTCCAGTATTCTTGCCTGGGAAATCCCATGGGCAGAGGAGTCCATGGAGTCGCAGAGAGTGGGACAGGACTGAGTGACTAACACTTTCCACTTCACTTTCTCCTTCCTCAAACATTTCTAAGCACTTTGACTATTTTGAAGCCCAGGGAAGCTTTGGGATGCATTAGCTGTCATTAGCATTGTTAATGTCACAGGGAGTTTTAAAATTTGCATAAGAGCATTTTAACATTATCTCCTTTCCCTGTACTGAAGAGGGAAAAAAGCCTTTGTGGTAGGCTTTACAATAAAGGCTTATCTGCAGTAATTAACATTTCCTAGATGTCTGAAAAAAATGAATCATTTAAAGTAATTATAGCCAAAAATAAACTTTAGGGAAAAGTGGGAAAAGACCCAATTCTTTCTTAAAGACAAAACTCAGAAAACGAAATTCATCCTTTTATCCTAATTCTGCCCCTGTCAGTCCCCCATTTTAAAGTGAATTAGTTCCACTAAGAAAATAAAGTTACTTGGGATTCATAACTCACAGATCTGCTAGCTACCATAAAGCATACTATTAAAAAGAAAAACAATAAGACATGACACCTTCAGATTTTAGGAGTATAAGTGAGTGCTAAGCCGCTTCAGTTGTGTCTGACTCTTTGTGACCCTTTGAATTGTAGCCCACCAGGCTCCTCTATCCATGGGATTTTCCAGGCAAGAATACTGGAATGGTTTGCTATTTCTTCCTCTAGGGGATTTTCCCAACCCAGGGATCGAACCTACATCTCTTCTGTCCCCTGCATTGGCAGGCTGTTTCTTTACCACCAGGAATAAGGAGCTTAACACTCTTCACTGCAAATAAGGAAGAGACATTCCTCCCAGCCCCCAACCCCCATTTTTTTTTCAGAACTTCTTCCTTTGTTCTTTCAAATCTTGTTTGTAAATCTTTTGAGCAGTTTTCGAAGCATCTGGCCAGTCTCATAACTCAGAAGTTTTCCTCCTAGTCCCCCCCACCCCAACCGGGAGCCATTTCTAAAAAGTAATTAGCAAGAAAGAAAAAGGCCCACCTCCTGGTCTCCTGGGTAGTGAAGAGCCAAAGATGTCACCAGACTGCACGGTGCAAAACCACGTGACACGCAACCTTTTAGACCCACTTAGCCATCTGTGGGGTCGCACAGAGTCGGACACGACTGAAACGACTTAGCAGCAGCAGCAATACAGAAGAGGGAGGCTTCAGTCTGTTTCTGCGGTGCTATTTAACACTGGTGTCATAACAAAACTGGCTTCTTTCTCTTTGGACTCTGGGGCGAGATGTTCTGGGCTAGGAGAATTTTTGTTTTCCATTTTATTTCCCACCAGGCATTTGGACAGATAACAAGCAACGCTACCCATCGGTGAGGCAGGCTTTCCAAGGTCCACCAGGGGATGGCTATTCTGAGCATGGTCTGTGAGTAAGCGCCCCTGGGCAACCTCTTATCACAGGCTCTCTAAGAGCTAAGTACAGAAATTGAGAGCCTGCCAGTTGGAAAGATTTATGGCAATTTGACAGGGTAATTTTAGATCTCTGGATATAAAACTACAAACCCTGGGTTTGCACTTTATATATGAATCTAGAAAATTATTTCATTGTGATTGCCTCATAAAAGTACTGATCTATGACAGCATGGACATTTAAAAATAAAATAAATTGTCCTCCCCACCCACCCCCCGCCCCAGAAAGAACTGGGCTTAGAACTAAATTTTAGCATCCTAGAACTAAATTTTAGCATCCACCAGAACTGCAGGACCTAGACTCCAAGTGCTTGTAGGACTGACCTGTGTTTAAGAGTTTATTTAAGAAAATCACATCTCCCGTGTGTACTTGGGTAATATTCTCTTCTGCACAGTCGAATATTTGCAATTATATTCGATGTTGGGATTTCTGCTGCAAAACAATAAAATCAGGACACAGGAGAAAAAAACAGTACAGATGCCAAACCCATCCTCAGAGTTTCCATTTGGTTAGGTCTGGGTGAGCACAAGCGCTTCCATTTTGAAAGCTCCCAGCGAAAGCTGGCCCAGGCACCACGCTCCGAGAATCACTCGCCAGGATGACCTTCTACGCAGGGTGAACAAAGAACAAAGAACGTCCAGTTCAGCACCTAGCTCCACAGGGCTAAGTCCCAAGTCCTTCCAGGGCTGACGAAGGCACACCCAGAGAGGAACTCAGGATGAAAACCGGCTAAGGCACTGGGGCTGAGGGCCAGCAGGCCCCTAGTGAAGAAACACATCTTTCTAGGAAGAATTCCAATGAGCCCGGGTCCTGCATCTTCCCACACACTGCAGAGCGCTGAAATCATTAACCTGAGATCTCTGTGACTAGCGGCCATCTCTTACCAAGATGTAACCTTGATGGCGTGTATTTCCTACCAAAAATCATGTACAAACTGCCCTCTCCTGAAGAGGGAATTCATAGCGCCTGGACCCCACCTTAGGCCTGTTCGTGCTGATCATGCTCGGCCACCTCTCTAATGGACTCTGAACTCTGTGTTTAGTGCCTATGGAAACGACAACAGAAGGATCAGACCCTCTCCGGACAGGCCATAAAAATTTCCGTACCCATCGGGGTGTACGTTCTCCCATCGGAGTGTACGTTCTCGTATCAGAGAGCAGTTCTCCTGGGTTCCCTTACCCTCCTGCTCTCCACCCGGCTGCCCTTTCCCAATAAAATCTCTTGCTTTGTCAGCACTTGTGTCTCCTCGGACAATTCATTTCCGAGTGTTAGACAAGAGCCCAGTTTCAGGCCCTGGAAGGGGTCTGCCTTCCTGCAACAAATGGCGACTCTGGCGGGGACTCTTCGCTGATACTGACTTTCTGACCACTCGGGATACTCAGGGGCCAGCTGGCCTGCCAACAGACCCAGCGGCCACAACTGGGACCCTTTTGTCCCTGGTCTCCTCCTGATATGGACAACTTCCCAGAGTGCCCCGACTGGGGAGAGCGGTGGCTGCGTGGGCGCAGGAGGGCCTAGAGGAGCTACTCCACGTTCAAGGTCAGGAGGGGCGGCGGGGAGGAGATACCCCTCTTCCAAGGAAAGGAGCAGCGGCTACACTCTGATGGAGCAGCCGTGAAGAGATGCCCCACGTCCAGGGTAAGAGAGACCCAAGTAAGATGGTAGGTGTTGTGAGAGGGCATCAGAGGGCAGACACACTGAAACCATACTCACAGAAAACCAGTCAATCCAATCACACGGACCACAGCCTTGTCTAACTCAATGAAACTAAGCCATGCCCTGTGGGGCCACCCAAGACGGGCGGGTCATGGTGGAGAGGTCTGACAGAACGTGGTCCACTGGAGAAGGGAATGGCAAGACACTTCAGTATTCTTGCCTTGAGAACCCCATGAACAGTATGAAAAGGCAAAATGATAGGATACTGAAAGAGAATCTCCCTAGGTCAGTAGGTGCCCAATATGTTACTGGAGATCAGTGGAGAAATAACTCCAGAAAGGATGAAGGGATGGAGCCAAAGCAAAAACAATACCCAGTCGTGAATGTGACTGGTGATAGAAGCAAGATCCAATGCTGAAAAGAGCAATATTGCACAGGAACCTGGAATGTCAGGTCCATGAATCAAGGCAAATTGGAAGTGATCAAACAAGAGATGGCAAGAGTGAATGTCGACATTCTAGGAATCAGCGAACTAAAATGGACTGGAATGGGTGAATTTAACTCAGATGACCATTATATCTACTACTGCGGGCAGGAATCCCTCAGAAGAAATGGAGTAGCCATCATGGTCAACAAAAGAGTCCAAAATGCAGTACTTGGATGCAATCTCAAAAATGACAGAATGATCTCTGTTCATCTCCAAGGCAAACCATTCAATATCACGGTAATCCAAGTCTATGCCCCAACCAGTAATGCTGAAGAAGCTGAAGTTGAACGGTTCTATGAAGACCTACAAGACCTTTTAGAACTAACACCCAAAAAAGATGTCCTTTTCATTATAGGGGACTAGAACGCAAAAGTAGGAAGTCAAGAAACACCTGGAGTAACAGGAAAATTTGGCCTTGTAATACGGAATGAAGCAGGGCAAAGACTAATAGAGTTTTGCCAAGAAAATGCACTGGTCATAGCAAACACCCTCTTCCAGCAACACAAGAGAAGACTCTACACATGGACATCACCAGATGGTCAACACCGAAATCAGATTGATTATATTCTTTG
>SJYX01002047.1:0-11838 GCA_006410675.1 Oreotragus oreotragus
GATTGGGGGCAGGAGGAGAAGGGGACAACAGAGGATGAGATGGCTGGATGGCATCACTGACTCGATGGACGTGAGTCTGAGTGAACTCCGGGAGTTGGTGATGGACAGGAAGGCCTGGCATGCTGCGATTCATGGGGCATGACTGAGAGACTGAACTGAACTGAACTTTGACAGAAAACAGCAAAATTCTGTAAAGCAATTATCCTTCAACAAAAAATAAATTAAATCAAACAAACAAGCAAACAAATGAAGGGGTAGTGTTTCATAGTGGGTGAGGCCATGGGTTCTAGAGTCAGAGATAGCTCATGTGTGATTTATTAGGTATGTGACTGTGGATCATTCACCTAACCTCTCTGATCTGAAACTTAATTATCTCTATGGATTCCAATGCCAACTTCGTAAGATTGTCAGAAGAATTAAGCCTGAGAAAATCTCTAGAATACATAATCCAGACTATGACAGATACTATCCACAGTTAAATAAGGACATTTGTGATTAGTTCCATCTATGTGTGCATCTCTGTATATGTGTGGCCTCTGCTCTATGACTAACAGTGTGTGACTAGTCCAGGGCATCTTTCATTCCTTAACCATGACTTGGTTTACTTCTCTGCCTGGCTGTCCTCTCATTCACCTAAAACATAGGTAAATAAGTCCCACTTTTTAAAAAGTGATTTTTCTGATTGGATATCAGAAGACTTTCCCCAATAGGCAAAAAAGCCACTGCATGCATTCTCCCTCACTTCAGCAAAATGAGTATTTGGAGGGATCGGAACCCCACCCACAGCTTTGATAGTTTCAGACATATCAAGGGGTATGAGAGAAGTCACCTGAAAGTTGAGGCACGAGCTTAACATCAGGTGATAAGTGTCTTATTTATGATCCCTAATGCTTGAGAAAAAAAAGAGGCATAAAAACTTAGCACAGAGAGGCTAGCTCTATTGTCAGCTGTTACTCAGCTGCTAAACTATCACCTGGATGCAAACTGAGGTCTGTTTAGCACAACAGCCATGCTTTCTGCAAGATAGTATCTTGCTGACTCCTAGTGCATGGTTTTTGAACTGTTTCGGTTTTTCCTCTTTCTCCCTCTACATACGCTATTTTGCCACCTGATAGTTTCCACTTTAGCAAACTTCTGCTTCTGTTAAAATATGCAAAAACATTACCTAAATGAACTCTTCCACAAACTCCAGGACAAAACTAAGCACTTCTTCAGTTTGAAAGCACCTTTTCTTAAATCCATATTAAAGCATATAACACAGTGTTCATGGCTATATTCCCGGTACCACCTGGAGCAATGCCTAGCATATAATACATGGTCAATAAATATTTGTTGGATAAATGAATTGCATTTTAATGATTTATATACAGCCTCTCTCTCTTTATCGACACTGAACTTCTTTAAGAATAGTGTAACACTCATTTGCTAAAAATGCTGAACTAGTTAGTGTGAAATCCTGGAAGAGTATTAATATATTTTCTGCTCCCAATCTCAGATATTGACAAGCCCAGTGCAATCTAATAGCAACACTTCAATTTAATTATATTATTCAGTTTAAGGCTTCTCCACTTCTTGCCACAAACCTTGGCAAGATCCAGACCTCAAAAATTGAAAGTGATAAGTGAACATGTTCTGGGAATCAACATTTTACCTTACTCCTACATTACTAATTGTGTCTTCTCAAGGGTTAGTTTTAGTTGAGAGTGAGAATTAGAGGGACAAGAGTTAAAAACCTTATTGCTTTGGTGTGGTTTTAATCTAGATTTGATGTCCTCAAAAGATTGGATGCCCAGATGCTGGTTTTTTCCTCCTAAAAGAAATTTTGTGGGCTCTTTTGTGGTACTGCATGGATGCCTTAATTGTCTGCTATAACAAAGTACCATTAATGGGTAACTTAAAAGAAAACATTTAACCTTCACAGTCTGGAGGCTAGGAAATTCAAGATCAAGGGATCATAGATTCAGGGTCTGGTAACAGCTCACTTCCTGGTTCATACATGGCCCTCTTCTCACTGTGTCCTCACATGGCAGAAATAGCATGAGAGAACAGTCTAAGGTCACTTTATAAGGGCACTGATCACATTCATGAGGACTGCACCATCATGACCTAATTACCTCTCATCCAAAGGTCCCACCTCCTATACTATCACTTTGGGGGTTAGAATGTCAACATGTAAATTTGGGTAGAACACAAGTATTTAGTCATTGCACTGAATTTTTTTTTTTGCAACATTTCATATATTTTAGTACACTTTCTAGCTTACCACCTATCAGCTCACTCTCAGAGATTTTCTGGCAGTAAACTCTGACCTCTCATAGAGAAGATATGCACAGATTTTCAGTTACCCTTTCCAAAGAAATTGTCATTATTAATCTTTTTCATCTGTTTGTCTATTTTAATAATAAGGGTGGGTGGCAAATACTTATCAATTATTTTTGACCACAGTTCCAAGATTTATATTTCCCATTTTTTTCCTGTTTGTTTCAAAATTTACCAACTGGCATGTTGAAAAGATGCCATACATATTAAATGATTAATAAACAGATAAATTGATATATAGAAGAGGAAGGAAAATATATAACCAAAAGATTATATATTTATACAGAAATATAAATATTCTGTATATAAATCCTTCTGACAGAAAGGGGTTGAAGAAAGGGGGCAGCTGGGAATAAGACTGATGCTACTGAGGAAAGTCATAACTATCCATCCTTAGTTCTCATACACACAGGCTCAGATTAGTAGTGCATGTAAAGAGTTGATTCTCCAAATGGACAGAAAAGAAGAATACAGGACTCCAATCTCAATCTAATGAATTTGATGTATGAGATTCTTAGTTGAATGGAGGGAAAGCTCAAAACTCCAGATATTGTTAATCGAAGAACAGTTGACTTACCATATTAGTTTTAGGTGTGTAGATAGTGATTCAATATTTTCATACAATTTTTACATTTATTTATTTATTTTGGGCTGTGCTCTGCCTCCATTGCTGTGCTTGGACTTTCTCTAGATGTGGTGGGTGAGGGCTACTCTCCTCATGGTGCGTGGGCTTCTCATTGTGGTGGCCTCTCTTGTTGAGGATCAAGGACTCTAGAGTGCATAGGCTCAGTAGTTGCAATGCATGGGCTTAATTGCTCCAGGGCATGTAGAATCTACCAAGACCAGGGATCGAACTTGTGTCTTCAGCATTGGCAGGCAGATTCTTAACCACGGAACCACTGGGGAAGTCCTTTTGATACATTATAAACTGATCACAATTGTGATGCTTGTTACCATCCATCACTGTACAAGGTTATAATATCAAGTATATTCCTTAAGCTGTACATCTCATCTCAGTGACTTATTTATTTTATAACTGGACATCTGTAGTGCTGAATTCCCTTCACTTGTTTTGCCTGCTGCCCCTCTGGCAACCACTAATTTGTTCTCCACATCTGTGAAGTCTGTTTCTGTTTTCATGATTTTTTCTTTTGTTTTGCAGATTCCACATGTAAGTGAAATAATTAGGTATTTGTCTTTCCTTGTCTGACTTATTCCACTTGTATAATATTCTCTAGATCCATAAAGACTGTTGCAGATAGCAAGATTATATTCTTTTATATGGATAAGTAATATTCTATTCTATGAATGTATTATATATATGCATCATATATATGATATATCTCATTTAACTTATATACAGAGTCCATCATGTGAAATGCCAGGCTTGATGAAGCACAAGGTGGCATCAAGATTATCAGGAGAAATATCACTACCGCAAATACACAGACGACACCAGCTTTATGGCAGAAAGCGAAGAACTAAAGAGCCATGAAAGTGAAAGAGGTGAGTGAAAAAGTTGACTTAAAACTCAACATTCAAAAACCTAAGATCATGGCGTCTGGTCCTCTCACTTCATGGCAAATAGATGGGGAAACAATGGAAACAGTGACAGACTTTATTCTTGGGGGCTCCAAAACTGCGGCCATGAATTAAAAGATACTCCTTGGATGAAAAGATATGACCAACCGAGACAGCATAATAAAAACCAGAGACATTTAAAGGTCCATCTACTCCAAGCTATGGTTTTTCCAGTGGTCATGTATGGACGTGAGAGTTGGACTAGAAAGAAAGCTGCTGAATAACTGATGCTTTTGAACTGTGGTGTTGAAGACACTTGAGAGTCCCCCGGACTGCAAGGAGATCAAAGCAATCAGTCCTAAAGGAAATCAGTCCTGAATATTCATTCGAAGGACTGATGCTGAAGCTGAAGCTCCAATACTTTGGCTACGTGATGCGAAGAACTGACTCATTGAAAAAGACCCTGATGCTGGGAAAGATTGAACGCAGGAAGAGAAGGGGATGACTGAGGATGAGATGGTTGGATGGCATCACCAACTTGATGGATATGAGTTTGAGCAAATTCTGGGAGTTGGTGATGGACAGGGAAGCCTGGCAGGCTGCAGTCCATGGGGTTGCAAAGAGTCAGACTCCACTGAGCAACTGAACTGAACTGATGGTATATCTTCTTTATTCAATCATGTAATGATCATCATTTAGGTTGCTTCCATAACTTGGCTATTGCAAATAACCGTACAATAAACAGAGGGGTGTTTCTTTTCAAATTAGTGTTTTTGTTTTTCTCTGCTAAATATCCAGAATTGGAATTGCTGGATTGTAAGGTCGTTTTATTTTTAATACCTGAGGTACTTCCATACTCTTCACTGTAGTGACTATAGCAAGTTACAGTCTCACCCAATTTACAACAGTGCATAAGGGTTCTTTTGCTCTGCATCCTTGCCCTCACTTGTTACTTCTTGACATTTGAATAATAGTAAATCTGACAGGTGTGATATGATATCTCAGTGTGTTTCTGAATTACAGCTCCCTGATGATTAGTGATGTTGAGCATCTTTTGTTTGGGTCTGATGGCCATGCTTCTGCTAAGTCACTTCAGTCATATCTGACTCTGTATGACCCATAGACGGCAGCCCACCAGGCTCCCCAATCCCTGGGATTCTCCAGGCAAGAACACTGGAGTGGGTTGCCATTTCCTTCTCCACTGCATGAAAGTGAAGTCACTCAGTCATGTCTGATCCTCAGCAACACCATGGACTGCAGCCTTCGAGGCTCCTCCATATGGTATTTTCCAGGCAGGAATCCTGAAGTGGGGTGCCATTGCCTTCTCAGCTGATGGTCACAGGTATGTCAATTTAGGTCTCTACACAAGGACTCAAAGTTTTAGATTAGGCTGAAGTGAGTTTGGAAGAGGAAAATATTAAACCAGAATTCCAGAAAATTTCAGCTACATTGTGGGTTGGAATAACTATTTTTGGCTTAAGGTAATATTAAATTATGATTTCATACATACTTTCATTTGCTGCTTGTTTGTTGAGTTCCCAAGAATGCATTCTTAGCTAAACATTTGCCATTGCCATCTTTTGTTTTATTTAGAGGACATAAATGTTTCCTTTCCTTGGGCAAAAGCGTGACAAGGTCCATGACTTTTCAGGCTCCCTATTCAATAATAGCAGTAATAGGATCAGGAGACAGGGATCAAGATCATCCCCATGGAAAAGAAATGCAAAAAAGCAAAATGGCTGTCTGGGGAGAACGTGAGTCTGAGTGAACTCCGGGAGTTGGTGATGGACAGGAAGGCCTGGCATGCTGCGATTCATGGGGCATGACTGAGAGACTGAACTGAACTGAACTTTGACAGAAAACAGCAAAATTCTGTAAAGCAATTATCCTTCAACAAAAAATAAATTAAATCAAACAAACAAGCAAACAAATGAAGGGGTAGTGTTTCATAGTGGGTGAGGCCATGGGTTCTAGAGTCAGAGATAGCTCATGTGTGATTTATTAGGTATGTGACTGTGGATCATTCACCTAACCTCTCTGATCTGAAACTTAATTATCTCTATGGATTCCAATGCCAACTTCGTAAGATTGTCAGAAGAATTAAGCCTGAGAAAATCTCTAGAATACATAATCCAGACTATGACAGATACTATCCACAGTTAAATAAGGACATTTGTGATTAGTTCCATCTATGTGTGCATCTCTGTATATGTGTGGCCTCTGCTCTATGACTAACAGTGTGTGACTAGTCCAGGGCATCTTTCATTCCTTAACCATGACTTGGTTTACTTCTCTGCCTGGCTGTCCTCTCATTCACCTAAAACATAGGTAAATAAGTCCCACTTTTTAAAAAGTGATTTTTCTGATTGGATATCAGAAGACTTTCCCCAATAGGCAAAAAAGCCACTGCATGCATTCTCCCTCACTTCAGCAAAATGAGTATTTGGAGGGATCGGAACCCCACCCACAGCTTTGATAGTTTCAGACATATCAAGGGGTATGAGAGAAGTCACCTGAAAGTTGAGGCACGAGCTTAACATCAGGTGATAAGTGTCTTATTTATGATCCCTAATGCTTGAGAAAAAAAAGAGGCATAAAAACTTAGCACAGAGAGGCTAGCTCTATTGTCAGCTGTTACTCAGCTGCTAAACTATCACCTGGATGCAAACTTAGGTCTGTTTAGCACAACAGCCATGCTTTCTGCAAGATAGTATCTTGCTGACTCCTAGTGCATGGTTTTTGAACTGTTTCGGTTTTTCCTCTTTCTCCCTCTACATACGCTATTTTGCCACCTGATAGTTTCCACTTTAGCAAACTTCTGCTTCTGTTAAAATATGCAAAAACATTACCTAAATGAACTCTTCCACAAACTCCAGGACAGAACTAAGCACTTCTTCAGTTTGAAAGCACCTTTTCTTAAATCCATATTAAAGCATATAACACAGTGTTCATGGCTATATTCCCGGTACTACCTGGAGCAATGCCTAGCATATAATACATGGTCAATAAATATTTGTTGGATAAATGAATTGCATTTTAATGATTTATATACAGCCTCTCTCTCTTTATCGACACTGAACTTCTTTAAGAATAGTGTAACACTCATTTGCTAAAAATGCTGAACTAGTTAGTGTGAAATCCTGGAAGAGTATTAATATATTTTCTGCTCCCAATCTCAGATATTGACAAGCCCAGTGCAATCTAATAGCAACACTTCAATTTAACTATATTATTCAGTTTAAGGCTTCTCCACTTCTTGCCACAAACCTTGGCAAGATCCAGACCTCAAAAATTGAAAGTGATAAGTGAACATGTTCTGGGAATCAACATTTTACCTTACTCCTACATTACTAATTGTGTCTTCTCAAGGGTTAGTTTTAGTTGAGAGTGAGAATTAGAGGGACAAGAGTTAAAAACCTTATTGCTTTGGTGTGGTTTTAATCTAGATTTGATGTCCTCAAAAGATTGGATGCCCAGATGCTGGTTTTTTCCTCCTAAAAGAAATTTTGTGGGCTCTTTTGTGGTACTGCATGGATGCCTTAATTGTCTGCTATAACAAAGTACCATTAATGGGTAACTTAAAAGAAAACATTTAACCTTCACAGTCTGGAGGCTAGGAAATTCAAGATCAAGGGATCATAGATTCAGGGTCTGGTAACAGCTCACTTCCTGGTTCATACATGGCCCTCTTCTCACTGTGTCCTCACATGGCAGAAATAGCATGAGAGAACAGTCTAAGGTCACTTTATAAGGGCACTGATCACATTCATGAGGACTGCACCATCATGACCTAATTACCTCTCATCCAAAGGTCCCACCTCCTATACTATCACTTTGGGGGTTAGAATGTCAACATGTAAATTTGGGTAGAACACAAGTATTTAGTCATTGCACTGAATTTTTTTTTTTGCAACATTTCATATATTTTAGTACACTTTCTAGCTTACCACCTATCAGCTCACTCTCAGAGATTTTCTGGCAGTAAACTCTGACCTCTCATAGAGAAGATATGCACAGATTTTCAGTTACCCTTTCCAAAGAAATTGTCATTATTAATCTTTTTCATCTGTTTGTCTATTTTAATAATAAGGGTGGGTGGCAAATACTTATCAATTATTTTTGACCACAGTTCCAAGATTTATATTTCCCATTTTTTTCCTGTTTGTTTCAAAATTTACCAACTGGCATGTTGAAAAGATGCCATACATATTAAATGATTAATAAACAGATAAATTGATATATAGAAGAGGAAGGAAAATATATAACCAAAAGATTATATATTTATACAGAAATATAAATATTCTGTATATAAATCCTTCTGACAGAAAGGGGTTGAAGAAAGGGGGCAGCTGGGAATAAGATTGATGCTACTGAGGAAAGTCATAACTATCCATCCTTAGTTCTCATACACACAGGCTCAGATTAGTAGTGCATGTAAAGAGTTGATTCTCCAAATGGACAGAAAAGAAGAATACAGGACTCCAATCTCAATCTAATGAATTTGATGTATGAGATTCTTAGTTGAATGGAGGGAAAGCTCAAAACTCCAGATATTGTTAATCGAAGAACAGTTGACTTACCATATTAGTTTTAGGTGTGTAGATAGTGATTCAATATTTTCATACAATTTTTACATTTATTTATTTATTTTGGGCTGTGCTCTGCCTCCATTGCTGTGCTTGGACTTTCTCTAGATGTGGTGGGTGAGGGCTACTCTCCTCATGGTGCGTGGGCTTCTCATTGTGGTGGCCTCTCTTGTTGAGGATCAAGGACTCTAGAGTGCATAGGCTCAGTAGTTGCAATGCATGGGCTTAATTGCTCCAGGGCATGTAGAATCTACCAAGACCAGGGATCGAACTTGTGTCTTCAGCATTGGCAGGCAGATTCTTAACCACGGAACCACTGGGGAAGTCCTTTTGATACATTATAAACTGATCACAATTGTGATGCTTGTTACCATCCATCACTGTACAAGGTTATAATATCAAGTATATTCCTTAAGCTGTACATCTCATCTCAGTGACTTATTTATTTTATAACTGGACATCTGTAGTGCTGAATTCCCTTCACTTGTTTTGCCTGCTGCCCCTCTGGCAACCACTAATTTGTTCTCCACATCTGTGAAGTCTGTTTCTGTTTTCATGATTTTTTCTTTTGTTTTGCAGATTCCACATGTAAGTGAAATAATTAGGTATTTGTCTTTCCTTGTCTGACTTATTCCACTTGTCTAATATTCTCTAGATCCATAAAGACTGTTGCAGATAGCAAGATTATATTCTTTTATATGGATAAGTAATATTCTATTCTATGAATGTATTATATATATGCATCATATATATGATATATCTCATTTAACTTATATACAGAGTCCATCATGTGAAATGCCAGGCTTGATGAAGCACAAGGTGGCATCAAGATTATCAGGAGAAATATCACTACCGCAAATACACAGACGACACCAGCTTTATGGCAGAAAGCGAAGAACTAAAGAGCCATGAAAGTGAAAGAGGTGAGTGAAAAAGTTGACTTAAAACTCAACATTCAAAAACCTAAGATCATGGCGTCTGGTCCTCTCACTTCATGGCAAATAGATGGGGAAACAATGGAAACAGTGACAGACTTTATTCTTGGGGGCTCCAAAACTGCGGCCATGAATTAAAAGATACTCCTTGGATGAAAAGATATGACCAACCGAGACAGCATAATAAAAACCAGAGACATTTAAAGGTCCATCTACTCCAAGCTATGGTTTTTCCAGTGGTCATGTATGGATGTGAGAGTTGGACTAGAAAGAAAGCTGCTGAATAACTGATGCTTTTGAACTGTGGTGTTGAAGACACTTGAGAGTCCCCCGGACTGCAAGGAGATCAAAGCAATCAGTCCTAAAGGAAATCAGTCCTGAATATTCATTCGAAGGACTGATGCTGAAGCTGAAGCTCCAATACTTTGGCTACGTGATGCGAAGAACTGACTCATTGAAAAAGACCCTGATGCTGGGAAAGATTGAACGCAGGAAGAGAAGGGGATGACTGAGGATGAGATGGTTGGATGGCATCACCAACTTGATGGATATGAGTTTGAGCAAATTCTGGGAGTTGGTGATGGACAGGGAAGCCTGGCAGGCTGCAGTCCATGGGGTTGCAAAGAGTCAGACTCCACTGAGCAACTGAACTGAACTGATGGTATATCTTCTTTATTCAATCATGTAATGATCATCATTTAGGTTGCTTCCATAACTTGGCTATTGCAAATAACCGTACAATAAACAGAGGGGTGTTTCTTTTCAAATTAGTGTTTTTGTTTTTCTCTGCTAAATATCCAGAATTGGAATTGCTGGATTGTAAGGTCGTTTTATTTTTAATACCTGAGGTACTTCCATACTCTTCACTGTAGTGACTATAGCAAGTTACAGTCTCACCCAATTTACAACAGTGCATAAGGGTTCTTTTGCTCTGCATCCTTGCCCTCACTTGTTACTTCTTGACATTTGAATAACAGTAAATCTGACAGGTGTGATATGATATCTCAGTGTGTTTCTGAATTACAGCTCCCTGATGATTAGTGATGTTGAGCATCTTTTGTTTGGGTCTGATGGCCATGCTTCTGCTAAGTCACTTCAGTCATATCTGACTCTGTATGACCCATAGACGGCAGCCCACCAGGCTCCCCAATCCCTGGGATTCTCCAGGCAAGAACACTGGAGTGGGTTGCCATTTCCTTCTCCACCGCATGAAAGTGAAGTCACTCAGTCATGTCTGATCCTCAGCAACACCATGGACTGCAGCCTTCGAGGCTCCTCCATATGGTATTTTCCAGGCAGGAATCCTGAAGTGGGGTGCCATTGCCTTCTCAGCTGATGGTCACAGGTATGTCAATTTAGGTCTCTACACAAGGACTCAAAGTTTTAGATTAGGCTGAAGTGAGTTTGGAAGAGGAAAATATTAAACCAGAATTCCAGAAAATTTCAGCTACATTGTGGGTTGGAATAACTATTTTTGGCTTAAGGTAATATTAAATTATGATTTCATACATACTTTCATTTGCTGCTTGTTTGTTGAGTTCCCAAGAATGCATTCTTAGCTAAACATTTGCCATTGCCATCTTTTGTTTTATTTAGAGGACATAAATGTTTCCTTTCCTTGGGCAAAAGCGTGACAAGGTCCATGACTTTTCAGGCTCCCTATTCAATAATAGCAGTAATAGGATCAGGAGACAGGGATCAAGATCATCCCCATGGAAAAGAAATGCAAAAAAGCAAAATGGCTGTCTGGGGAGGCCTTACAAATAGCTGTGAAAAAAGAGAAGCGAAAAGCAAAGGAGAAAAGGAAAGATGTAAGCATCTGAATTCCAAAGAATAGCAAGAAGAGATAAGAGAGCTTTCCTCAGCAATCAATGCAAATAAATAGAGGAAACAGTAGAATGGGAAAGACTAGAGATCTCTTCAAGAAAATTAGAGATATCAAGGGAACATTTCATGCAAAGATGGGCTCGATAAAGGACAGAAGTGATATGGACCTAATAGAAGCAGAAGATATTAAGAAGAGGTGGCAAGACTACACAGAGGAACTGTATAAAAAAGATCTTCACAACCTGGATAATCACGATGGTGTGATCACTCACCTAGAGCCAGACATCCTGGAATGTGAAGTCAAGTAGGTCTTAGAAAGCATCACTACGAACAAAGCTAGTGGAGGTGATGGAATTCCAGTGGAGCTATTTCAAATCCTGAAAGATGATGCTGTGAAAGTGTTGCATTCAATATGTTAGCAAATTTGGAAAACTCAGCAGTGGCCACAGGACTGGAAAAGGTCAGTTTTCATTCCAATCCCAAAGAAAGGCAATGCCAAAGAATGCTCAAACTACCGCACAATTCCACTCATCTCAGAAGCTAGTAAAGTAATGCTCAAAATTCTCCAAGCCAGGCTTCAGCAATATGTGAACCTTGAACTTCCAGATGTTCAAGCTGGTTTTAGAAAAGGCAGAGGAACCAGAGATCAA
>SJYX01002049.1:1818-17684 GCA_006410675.1 Oreotragus oreotragus
CCCCGGCGGGCGGGCACCCCTAGGAGCCGGGAAAGGGAGCCGGGCACCTGCGGTCTGGCCGGGAGAGCCCTGTCCCTGGACCGGGACCGGGGAACGGATGGCTTTGCACTCCCCAGTTAGAAATGAAGGCGGGGGGGCGGGGGTCTGGCGAAGACAGAAACGGGGGGAGCCAGGCGATCCAGCCTGAGGCGCGGACGGGACCGGCCCCTTATTACTGACTCTTCATTCGACTTGTTACTCCCTTTGTTGCTGTCGTCCTGACTGTTTTCGGTTTGGGGAGTATAGACGCCAAACGTAGCTTCCCTCCCGCGTCCTGAGCGTCAGCCCCGGCGCCTTCTGACGGGTCCCAGTCTCAGCTCAATCTCCTCTTCTGCCTCCGGCTGCGAGGAGATAAAGCCTTCTGCTTCCTCCCAGGGGCCTCCGGTTTTTAAATCCTCAGAACAGAAAAGGAGAGTCCGTTTTCTCCCTCCCTTTCTTTGCCTGGCCTCTGTTGCTCCTCATGGAGGCTTGAGCCGATCAGACCTATAGAAGGAGGTCGAGGGGGCAGAAAATGCGGAAATGTGACGGGCGAGTGTCTCAGGGGGCGGGTGGTGGCGGGGGGGGGGCAGCCGGGTCCCCCAGACCGCTTCGGGGTTCAGGGGGAAGGGCACGGCGTGGCTGGGCGGCGCCGGGCTGGTGGCCGCGAGGCTGTTGGGAGGCAGATGGCTCTGGGGTCGGGTCCTGACTAACTGCCCCCTCCCCTGACAGATGCCAGCGAGGGCTGCACCGTGGTTGGTGGGGGCGTCCAGCCCTACCTATAGAAGGGCCGAGACAGCAACGCAAGTAAGTGGGCTCCCTGGGGACCCCCTCCCCACACCCCTTGCGGAACCTTCCGGCACCAATTGCCCAGCAAATTCGCTTCATGTGTATTTCTTGCTTCTTGTCACGGGGTCTGAGGACAGAGCCTTACTTCTCTCTTTTCTTTGAGTGGGAGAGCATTATGCTCTTTTTGAGAGCTCCTTTTTTTTTTTTTTGCTCAAATTCTGCTTTAAAAAAATCACTCCTTCAACTGGAATGTATTCCTTGCACCACTGCTGCTGTTTTCTCTTTGGAAAAACAGATTCTTAAAACCTGGGGATTTGTATGCAATTTGGAACCTTAAAAAACGACAGTAGACACTTAAAAGGCACTTGCTTTCATGAGCTAGTGCTCCTGAAACTGGGGGTATCAGACCCCTTTTTAGATGACATTTGCAGTCAGACTGGAGAGACACAGAAATACGAGTCTTTTATCAGGCCTGTCCCCATGTCCAGATGGACTAGATAGTATCAGCAGTTTGCCTGGCTGACAGTAGTATCTCAAAAAGAAAACTACTCTACAAGTAGGCAAAATTACTCATCACAGATCTTGAAGGTGGGCAAGAATCGAACCCTTTTGAGATGGACCCTTTTTAGAATGTGGTGACTGATACTGGTGGGGGCTGAAGGATTTGGGGGATGACTTGGTTTTTTCCTTGGTCCACAGGTAGGTGTCACAATTGCTTTGGAAAAAAAAAAGTCAGCAGGCCATTCTGTCCTCCCAAGTTCATAAATATACAGAGATATATATATATATATGTAATGACCTCTAAATCCGGACCGCAACTTGTGCCACTGTAACAAGGAAGGATCCACAGGGCACTGCCAACCCACAGACTCTTATCGGAACAGACTTTTGTTGGACATACGTGAATTTGTTGGCATAGTATAGCTTCCCCGATGTACGTGTGACTTTTGAAAACAATCTTTTTTCTCAGGATATCTTGAATTGATCACTTCATTGCCACGGTATATATTCTATAGGTGTGATAGGATTTACTGTAAAATTTATTTGTAAAAGATGTACACAGTAGAAATAAAACGTGATTATAGAACTTGAGTACTTAAGAAGTGGAAACAAATTTGATATTTATTTTTATAATGATATAAAGCTTCTAGTAATTTATGCAAGTTGTATTGCAATGGAATCTAAACCTTTTGTAAATAAATTCTGCCTGGTTTTTATTTGAACATTGCTGGTTATACAATCTTTGTTGGTTGTTTAACAAGAATTCTTTACTAATTTATATCTTAAATTGTAAATAAAAACAAACTAGTCTACAACCGTGTAGTGTTTGGGGCTCATTTGTGCTGGAAGAGTCTTTGGGTAGGGAGCCCTGGGGACAGCAGCCCCTCCCCCCCGGTGATCTGACCTCAGGCTTTTCCATGAAAATGTGTAAAATAATCCCTCCCTTCTGCTCCTGCAAGAAGGCAGAGGCAAGTGAAGTACACAGTAGGGAGAGACCATGGTTTTACATTATTTATATGCACATGCATTGTAAGAAAATCTGGATTTTGTGTTCTGAATATGCAAATGGCTTGTTAGTGTACTTTTAAAAAACTTGGCAAAATAAAATGATCTGATACCCCATGCATTAGGATCCATTGGACATTTATTTCTGGGCTTACTGAGCCTCCTCAGTAACTAGAGTATTGTGAGTGGATGATGTGGATAATATGGGGTATAAATGATGCCCCCACCATAAATTATTGAGTGAAATAATTGTTTATTGTTTATTTGAATTATCCAAATTGGCGTAGATTATTCAGATTTAATGAACGACTTCTTAACTCTCCTTTTCATATAACTCACGTTAAACTTAACAAGACGAAAACCTGGGGAGGAGAGATTTATTTTCCTTTCAGTGGCTCTTAGCCTTACCCTGGGGGAAAAGAAAAGTTTAAAGAACCCTAGACTATTGCCTCGTTATTGTGTGACTCACTACCTAATTCTAGGACAAGTCTACAATTTGTAGTCAAGGAACATATTCCCTTTGATTAGTATCATAAAAGCAGCAAAACTGTCACTTTAATTTTCAGCAAAATTATATGGATACCCATATAATATAATTTCAGAAAAGAAATGAACAATCATTTATTTCCTCTCCAAAGATAAATTGAGTGAATATAACTTACGGTTATAAAACAAGAATAATAGCTTCTTAGATTGCCCTTTAATCAATCATACACTTATTTTTCAAGAGGTTCATCTATTTTATTCCATGATTAATAATGTTGCAGCCTGAGAGCATTATTGGATCCCAGTGGGGGTCGGCCCGGATGCTTTTAGCTGCTTTGGAATGGTCAGTTGGGGTTCATTATGGGCTGATATTGAACAATTTATAAAATCTTGTCTAAACATCTGCCGGCTCTGATAGGCCGATGTGTCTGAGGATGGGAAATTGCCGGACCAGTTGATATTGACAAACGGATCTCTCTCCAGTGGCTTTTTGTGCCGTGGAAATTAGTGGCCTCTTGCTGGGGTCTTGTTAGAAAGGGTATTTGAAAGTAATCTTAGCTACTTGAGGCAAAGCTAGGGGGCTGTGAACTGGTCACAGAGCCCTGCCTGTTAGGGGGTCTGACTGCCCAGGAAGGCGCAGACCAAGGCTTCAGTTTTCTGTTGGCTTGGAGTAGATAAGCGATCAGAGGTTAGCAGAAGGCAAATCTTTGCGGGTAGAGAACTATTTTTTCCTCCTTCCTGCCTCCCCTAGTAGGAGATCTGGACATGTTTGGAGTGGAGCTATCTCTTGGCGACAGGGAAGATTTTTCACGTGGGAAGCCTGGTTGCTCTGTGGCAGCCGTCTGGAGGAAAACAGATTCGAGTCTGTGCACATAAAAGGGAGCCAGGAGCTCCTTTGCCTGTTTTTGTTTCAGATGGAACCTTTGTGGAATTACCGGGAGGATAATGATTTTCCCTCCAGATCGCATTTGACATTGCAGTCTGAAGATGTGAAGCGGTTTTGCTTTTATTAACATTAGCCATAAGAGGGTCGCGGGGAACGTAGTGGGGGAGGCGGCTCCGAAGTCGCAGAGCTGGGGCCGTGGCGCGGCCGGCGGGGACGAGAGGCGGGGCGGTCGGCCGGCGACGGCCGGAGAGCGGGGCTCCGCGCGCCCTTCCGCTCGGCTGCCGAGGTCATCTCCCCGCGAGCCCGCGAAGTGCGACTCCACTGGGGTCGGGACGGGATCTGGCCTGGGTGGCCCTCTTCCAGGCGCCGAGGCTGGGCGAGGAGTCTTGAGCGGGCCGGGGCTCGCTTCTTCCGGCGCGGGCAGCCAGGGTCGGCGCCCCGGGCCTCCCAGGCGATCGCCAGGCGCTGGACACCTTCTCGCGGGGCGTGATCACGGGGCTGGGGAAATCGGCGGAGCCTCGGCCGCGGCTCCGGGGCCCGGCCGGGCCGCCCGGATCTTCGCCTTCATCTGCCCCACAGGCCCGTGCTTTAGAAAAACATGTCGGCCGGCGTGCGGCCGGCTAAGTGCCGCCTCGGTGCCCGGGCGCCGAGAGCAGCGCCTGCGTCCCGAGCCCCCGGGCCGGCCCGCGCTCCTCCGGCTCCGCGGCCCGGCCAGGCCCGGGAGCTGGCCAAGCGCGCTTCAGACGCTGGAGGCCCGGACGCGGGGGTGGGGGCTGGTGGCCACCTCCCGCCCTCGGCGGAATTCCAGAGCAGAGACGGGGTAGCCGGGGCCTCGGCGCTGGCTGTAAAGTCTAGAATTTAAACGTTAAGGGCTGAATTAAAATGCTAATTGCCGCGTATTTGAAGAATTCGAAACGGTGACTGGCTTCGAGTTGCAAATTGGATTTGCCGAGCTTTTGAGTGGTGAATAGCGGAGCGGGGGCTCTGGGGTGTTTTTTTAACCATTAAAGGGAGGGGAAGGGGACTAGGAGGAGGCGGCGACTCTTCACACCAGGAGAAATTTAGATATCAAGAAGCTACCTGCGGGCCCGTGTGTGCGGGCCTGTTTGTGCACGCACGTACCGGCGGCTCAGGGGCATTTGGGGCCAGATGTGTCATTTTTAGGAAAATGAAATCGTTGGAAAATTTGAGAATAAAACCGCAGCGCTTTCCGAGATCCACAGCTGGCGTTAAACGACCCGCTGCGTCCTCCGGATCTGTTGCTGTGGGAAAGCACAGCCCCAGCGCGGGGAGGCACCGTGGGAAAGGCGGCCGCGGGCGGGCGGAAGGGTAGCCGGGGCGCTGACGCCTGTCGGGCCCTCGGGCGACCGCTCACCGGGTCTTGTCGGTTGCAGGGCGCGCCCTACGACGCACACACGACCGGGATGACGGGCGCCATCAGCTACCACCCTTACGGCAGCGCGGCCTACCCGTACCAGCTCAACGACCCGGCCTACCGCAAGAACGCCACGCGGGACGCCACGGCCACGCTCAAGGCCTGGCTCAACGAGCACCGCAAGAACCCCTACCCCACCAAGGGCGAGAAGATCATGCTGGCCATCATCACCAAGATGACGCTCACGCAGGTCTCCACCTGGTTCGCCAACGCGCGCCGGCGCCTCAAGAAGGAGAACAAGATGACGTGGGCCCCCAGGAACAAAAGTGAGGACGAGGACGAGGACGAGGGCGACGCGGCTAGGGGCAAGGAGGAGAGTGCCGACAAGGCGCACGAGGGCACCGAGACGTCGGCGGAGGACGAAGGTGAGCGCGGCCGAGGCGGCGCAGGGGCGCGGAGCCTCCTTCTTCCCAGGCGGGGCGCCGAGCTGAGGGCGGAGAGGAGGCCGCCCGCCCGTACGTACCGCACTCCAGGCTCCGCCGCCTGGCGCCTCCGGGGCCCCGCGCGAGCAGGGAGGTCAGGCTGCTGGAGCATGCGGCTTGGGTGGGGTCGGGGTGAGGGCTGGCGGGGGCGGGGAGCGGTGGGCAGCGGGGCCTGGGGTGCCACAGACCGTGCCCCCCACCCCGCGCCTCTGCAGGGATCAGCCTGCATGTGGACTCGCTCACCGACCACTCCTGCTCCGCCGAGTCAGACGGAGAGAAGCTGCCCTGCCGCGCCGGGGACCCCCTGTGCGAGTCGGGCTCGGAGTGCAAGGAGAAGTACGACGACCTGGAGGACGACGACGACGAGGACGGCGAGGACGGCGAGCGGGACCTGGCGCCGCCCAAGCCCGTGACCTCGTCGCCGCTCACCGGCGTGGAGGCGCCGCCGCTGCTGAGCCCCCCGCCCGAGGCCGCGCCCCGCGGGGGCGGGGGCGGCAAGACGCCCCTGGGCAGCCGGACGTCGCCAGGCGCGCCGCCGGCCGCCAGCAAGCCCAAGCTGTGGTCTCTGGCCGAGATCGCCACGTCGGACCTCAAGCAGCCGAGCCTGGGCCCGGGCTGCGCGCCGCCCGGGCTGCCCGCGGCCGCCGCACCCGCCTCGAGCGGGGCGCCGCCAGGAGGCTCGCCCTACCCCGCGTCGCCGCTGCTCGGCCGGCACCTCTACTACACATCGCCCTTCTACGGCAGCTACACAAACTACGGGAACTTGAACGCGGCGCTGCAGGGCCAGGGGCTGCTGCGGTACAACTCGGCGGCCGCGGCCCCCGCAGAAGCGCTGCACGCCGCGCCAAAGGCTGCCAGCGACGCGGGCAAGGCGGGCGCGCACCCGCTCCCGGAGCCCCGCTCCCGGCCCCCGGGCGGCGGCTACGAGCCCAGGAAAGGTAGGCGACCCGCGCGGGGCCCCGGGGGCGGAGGGCGCGGAGGGCGCGGAGGGTCCCCGGCGGGCGGGCACCCCTAGGAGCCGGGAAAGGGAGCCGGGCACCTGCGGTCTGGCCGGGAGAGCCCTGTCCCTGGACCGGGACCGGGGAACGGATGGCTTTGCACTCCCCAGTTAGAAATGAAGGCGGGGGGGCGGGGGTCTGGCGAAGACAGAAACGGGGGGAGCCAGGCGATCCAGCCTGAGGCGCGGACGGGACCGGCCCCTTATTACTGACTCTTCATTCGACTTGTTACTCCCTTTGTTGCTGTCGTCCTGACTGTTTTCGGTTTGGGGAGTATAGACGCCAAACGTAGCTTCCCTCCCGCGTCCTGAGCGTCAGCCCCGGCGCCTTCTGACGGGTCCCAGTCTCAGCTCAATCTCCTCTTCTGCCTCCGGCTGCGAGGAGATAAAGCCTTCTGCTTCCTCCCAGGGGCCTCCGGTTTTTAAATCCTCAGAACAGAAAAGGAGAGTCCGTTTTCTCCCTCCCTTTCTTTGCCTGGCCTCTGTTGCTCCTCATGGAGGCTTGAGCCGATCAGACCTATAGAAGGAGGTCGAGGGGGCAGAAAATGCGGAAATGTGACGGGCGAGTGTCTCAGGGGGCGGGTGGTGGCGGGGGGGGGGCAGCCGGGTCCCCCAGACCGCTTCGGGGTTCAGGGGGAAGGGCACGGCGTGGCTGGGCGGCGCCGGGCTGGTGGCCGCGAGGCTGTTGGGAGGCAGATGGCTCTGGGGTCGGGTCCTGACTAACTGCCCCCTCCCCTGACAGATGCCAGCGAGGGCTGCACCGTGGTTGGTGGGGGCGTCCAGCCCTACCTATAGAAGGGCCGAGACAGCAACGCAAGTAAGTGGGCTCCCTGGGGACCCCCTCCCCACACCCCTTGCGGAACCTTCCGGCACCAACTGCCCAGCAAATTCGCTTCATGTGTATTTCTTGCTTCTTGTCACGGGGTCTGAGGACAGAGCCTTACTTCTCTCTTTTCTTTGAGTGGGAGAGCATTATGCTCTTTTTGAGAGCTCCTTTTTTTTTTTTTTGCTCAAATTCTGCTTTAAAAAAATCACTCCTTCAACTGGAATGTATTCCTTGCACCACTGCTGCTGTTTTCTCTTTGGAAAAACAGATTCTTAAAACCTGGGGATTTGTATGCAATTTGGAACCTTAAAAAACGACAGTAGACACTTAAAAGGCACTTGCTTTCATGAGCTAGTGCTCCTGAAACTGGGGGTATCAGACCCCTTTTTAGATGACATTTGCAGTCAGACTGGAGAGACACAGAAATACAAGTCTTTTATCAGGCCTGTCCCCATGTCCAGATGGACTAGATAGTATCAGCAGTTTGCCTGGCTGACAGTAGTATCTCAAAAAGAAAACTACAAGTAGGCAAAATTACTCATCACAGATCTTGAAGGTGGGCAAGAATCGAACCCTTTTGAGATGGACCCTTTTTAGAATGTGGTGACTGATACTGGTGGGGGCTGAAGGATTTGGGGGATGACTTGGTTTTTTCCTTGGTCCACAGGTAGGTGTCACAATTGCTTTGGAAAAAAAAAAGTCAGCAGGCCATTCTGTCCTCCCAAGTTCATAAATATACAGAGATATATATATATATGTAATGACCTCTAAATCCGGACCGCAACTTGTGCCACTGTAACAAGGAAGGATCCACAGGGCACTGCCAACCCACAGACTCTTATCGGAACAGACTTTTGTTGGACATACGTGAATTTGTTGGCATAGTATAGCTTCCCCGATGTACGTGTGACTTTTGAAAACAATCTTTTTTCTCAGGATATCTTGAATTGATCACTTCATTGCCACGGTATATATTCTATAGGTGTGATAGGATTTACTGTAAAATTTATTTGTAAAAGATGTACACAGTAGAAATAAAACGTGATTATAGAACTTGAGTACTTAAGAAGTGGAAACAAATTTGATATTTATTTTTATAATGATATAAAGCTTCTAGTAATTTATGCAAGTTGTATTGCAATGGAATCTAAACCTTTTGTAAATAAATTCTGCCTGGTTTTTATTTGAACATTGCTGGTTATACAATCTTTGTTGGTTGTTTAACAAGAATTCTTTACTAATTTATATCTTAAATTGTAAATAAAAACAAACTAGTCTACAACCGTGTAGTGTTTGGGGCTCATTTGTGCTGGAAGAGTCTTTGGGTAGGGAGCCCTGGGGACAGCAGCCCCTCCCCCCCGGTGATCTGACCTCAGGCTTTTCCATGAAAATGTGTAAAATAATCCCTCCCTTCTGCTCCTGCAAGAAGGCAGAGGCAAGTGAAGTACACAGTAGGGAGAGACCATGGTTTTACATTATTTATATGCACATGCATTGTAAGAAAATCTGGATTTTGTGTTCTGAATATGCAAATGGCTTGTTAGTGTACTTTTAAAAAACTTGGCAAAATAAAATGATCTGATACCCCATGCATTAGGATCCATTGGACATTTATTTCTGGGCTTACTGAGCCTCCTCAGTAACTAGAGTATTGTGAGTGGATGATGTGGATAATATGGGGTATAAATGATGCCCCCACCATAAATTATTGAGTGAAATAATTGTTTATTGTTTATTTGAATTATCCAAATTGGCGTAGATTATTCAGATTTAATGAACGACTTCTTAACTCTCCTTTTCATATAACTCACGTTAAACTTAACAAGACGAAAACCTGGGGAGGAGAGATTTATTTTCCTTTCAGTGGCTCTTAGCCTTACCCTGGGGGAAAAGAAAAGTTTAAAGAACCCTAGACTATTGCCTCGTTATTGTGTGACTCACTACCTAATTCTAGGACAAGTCTACAATTTGTAGTCAAGGAACATATTCCCTTTGATTAGTATCATAAAAGCAGCAAAACTGTCACTTTAATTTTCAGCAAAATTATATGGATACCCATATAATATAATTTCAGAAAAGAAATGAACAATCATTTATTTCCTCTCCAAAGATAAATTGAGTGAATATAACTTACGGTTATAAAACAAGAATAATAGCTTCTTAGATTGCCCTTTAATCAATCATACACTTATTTTTCAAGAGGTTCATCTATTTTATTCCATGATTAATAATGTTGCAGCCTGAGAGCATTATTGGATCCCAGTGGGGGTCGGCCCGGATGCTTTTAGCTGCTTTGGAATGGTCAGTTGGGGTTCATTATGGGCTGATATTGAACAATTTATAAAATCTTGTCTAAACATCTGCCGGCTCTGATAGGCCGATGTGTCTGAGGATGGGAAATTGCCGGACCAGTTGATATTGACAAACGGATCTCTCTCCAGTGGCTTTTTGTGCCGTGGAAATTAGTGGCCTCTTGCTGGGGTCTTGTTAGAAAGGGTATTTGAAAGTAATCTTAGCTACTTGAGGCAAAGCTAGGGGGCTGTGAACTGGTCACAGAGCCCTGCCTGTTAGGGGGTCTGACTGCCCAGGAAGGCGCAGACCAAGGCTTCAGTTTTCTGTTGGCTTGGAGTAGATAAGCGATCAGAGGTTAGCAGAAGGCAAATCTTTGCGGGTAGAGAACTATTTTTTCCTCCTTCCTGCCTCCCCTAGTAGGAGATCTGGACATGTTTGGAGTGGAGCTATCTCTTGGCGACAGGGAAGATTTTTCACGTGGGAAGCCTGGTTGCTCTGTGGCAGCCGTCTGGAGGAAAACAGATTCGAGTCTGTGCACATAAAAGGGAGCCAGGAGCTCCTTTGCCTGTTTTTGTTTCAGATGGAACCTTTGTGGAATTACCGGGAGGATAATGATTTTCCCTCCAGATCGCATTTGACATTGCAGTCTGAAGATGTGAAGCGGTTTTGCTTTTATTAACATTAGCCATACTTCCTAAATCAGCAGAGAATCCAGCCTCCGTGACAGCCATATTTCCTATATGTGATATTCTAATTTGAAGGCTTGGGTGAAAAGTATGGACGTTAACACTATTTAACAAATAGGCGCTGAGAGACCGTGCTGCCTGATGGGGATGCATAGTGACAGCGCTCCCGCTCTTAAAGAAGCAGGGAGGCGAGGACACCAAGTAAACACTGACCTCCCTGCACATGCTCAGAAACTGAAGCCTGCCTGAAAACTGCCTCCCTTTGGAAGAGAAGGCTGTTTTACCTGGATACATGATCCCTTCGCTGCACACACGGGCATGCAGGCGCGCGCACACACACACACACACACACACACACACACACACACACCCCAGACCTCCTTCTCAGGGACAATCTGCACCTTTCAATTGGTGCAAACTCCGAGCAGCTCAGGAGATTAACCCAGGCTAACGAATCCTCTTTGATGTTTATATGCCCAACAAATTATCAAAGATTTCCATAACTTACCCACCCTGTCACCTGACCTGAATTTCTTTCGGGAAAACTTGATTTTTTTTTAATGTATGCTAAGCACAGAAAACCCGCAGGTGTTTAGAGGGATGTTTTTAAAGGAAATGTAGAATGCGTTTTATGGTTCCTCCGTTGCAGATCTTTAGGGAACATGAGGGAGAAACAAGAGAGGCTCTTCTCAGGGAAGAGGGTTACTGGGTCTGATTTCTCTCTTCTGCTTTAAAACTCAGCTAATCAAACATTACATCCCGGCCCACGGAGACTTTCGCAGATGTTAGCGGAGGCCAGAGAGAGGGAGGCGGGCGAAGGCGAGCGCGGGGCCGCGGGGCCGCAGGGCCGCAGGACGGAGCCCGTGCGGCCCGGCCCGCCGGCCTCTGCCCTGCGCCGCCGGGGGCGCGTTAGAGCCGACTTTAATTCTCGCTTTAATCTCAGGTGGGCCCCGGGGACCGGGCCGAGAGCAAGCGGGGCGCTAGCCCGGCGGCCGCTGCCTCCCGTGCCCGTCAAATGTCAACATTTGTTCCCAATAAAAGAGTTATTGTTTCTGCAAAGCTGCTGCGCAACTGCCTTTGAAACTTGAAAAGAACTTCATCCACCTTTGTCTGCGGCCAGGCGGCGGGGCCGGCGGAGAGGAAAGGACCGGGGCTCTACGCAGCCCGCGCCGCCGCCGCCGCCACCGCCGAGCTGGCCCAAGAGGCGGCGAGCAGCCGGGCCCCGCGAGGCCCGCCCCGCGCGTGTTCAGCCGGCACCTGCGGGCCTGGCCCTGCGCGCCGCTGCTCGTTTTGCGGTCATCTCACACCGCATCGAGAGATACTATCAAAGAGGCTAAGAGTCAATTCGATCTTTTGTTTCTTAAACGGGACAGAAAATATGCCCTCAACTTTCTCTGCTCAAGCCGAAGTAAACAACCGCTTGCCAAAATCATCCAAAGCCATTTATCTGTGAAGTCAGAGCATCTCTTTCAAGCGTAAATAATACACTGGATTATTATAAAGTTCCTCCAAGCAACTGTCTCCAGTGATCACCCACCATATAATTTTCCTTTAGTTCCCAGTGCATTGACAATCCCAAGGAAAGCATTCATTTTAACCCCCAAATTAAAGACATAAATAGACCTTTTAAATATGTGTTTTACACTGCTTTTAAAAAATATTGTAAACACTTAAAAAACTGTGTTAACTCAAGAGGCAGTCGGGAACAATACACAAGTCTGTGATATGTGGATATTATGATTAACAGCATTTGAATTTCTACAAATCGCAAAGGGGACATGTCCCTTTGATGTATTTGCAAACCTTTATGTAAGTGACAAATCCCTACAGATATTTTAAAGGCTTATTATAAGGAGAAGTAATCTATGACAATATAATTTTCCAGTGGCTGGAAATTTCTTTCTATTGGCCGTAATGAAAGCACACGCCAGCCCTCCCCTGCGCTTGGGCTGCAAGGCGAGCAAGCTGGTGTTTGATGCTGTGCGCTTGGACGTCAGGCCTTGGTAAGTGAGAGAGGAAGCACTCCCACCCCGGGTTTGGGGAGCAAATATACCCGCTTCCGCCTGCCCGGCTCTGCTCTTCCACCTGTGTCTCCTGAAAACAGAGAGACGTTGTCTTAGCTGGCACTTTCACCCTCCACCCTCCAGGCAGAGGACGGGTTTCTGTTCCTTCTGCTGAGGGCAGCGTGTTCACGCTCTTTCTAAGAAAGATAAAAACTGAAGATGTTAGGAAGGAGGACTCTCCTGGTAGTATAATGCAAATAGGCTGGCGTAGGAAACTCGAGGACCGTTCTTTTGCAATCCCAGGTAAAAGGAAAGAGGAAGAATGGTCTTTGTTTAAGGGTGGCTCCAAGATAATAAGGAAAGGCCTTTTAAAAGGCGGCCCCATGTTAGTCTGTTCTGGATGAAACTGAAAACAAATTAAATGGAAGGCTCTTAGAGAAGCAAGTGGGAAGCTTGGGGCTGCCTCCAGTGGCCGCCACTGTGGAGCTTGGTAGGCAGTACCCAAGGGAAGGAGCGGAGTAACAGGACATCACTCAGGGTTTTGTGGGGGAGATAAATTGGCAATTGATTGTGTGTAAGTCCTGATCAATTATTAACCATTAGTGTCAACAACACGGTTATAATTACCTTTGGTTATTTTAAAGACTTTTTTTTTTCATTTCTCTGATCGCATAATTGAGTTAATGCTCTTGAGGAATGATTCAGAGGGGAGACGATCAGACCAAGGCCCCTCCTGTTGGTGACCTTTAGGGAAAACACATTCACTGCTCTCCTTGACAGAAACCCCCTCTCTGCCTCCATTCTACTTCAGCCACATTTTTTTTTTCCCCTTTCCTTTGCCATAATGATTGCGCAGGAAAAGGGGAAAATGACAAACACATAGAGCGCAGCTGGAATTAATAAGGCTGATCAAAGTTAGTGGGGCTGGGATTGCTCGCCGCCACAGGTCTAAGGCCCATAAAGGTGCAGCAGTTCCCGCTTTTTCCCTCCAAGATCAAGAGAAAGGGCAAAGCGAACATTTTAACCCCGACATCTTCTCACGGGGGAAGGGTGGGCTTGCGGGAGAACGCCCGTTTTCAGGCCCTGTTCGCACCAGCACAGCGAGGCCGCCTGGCCCGGGGGTGGGAAGCATAGCCGTGTTCGCCGGCTCCCTCATCCACCTCTGGCCCGCGGGCGGGGGCAACGTCCTCGACCCTAAAAAGTTGGGAGGTGAGCTGGCAGGTCAGGTGGGGACAAGGAGGTGTCCGGGGAAGACGGGGGCGGCAGATGGATGTCCTCCGGGGAGGCAGTGTCAGCCCAGGAGGCCGCCCCGGAGCGCGCGCGAGGAGGGCGGTGGGCGCCGGCGGCCCCGAAGGAGGCGCGCGCGCTGGAGGCTCCGGCGGCCCGAAGCTCTTGAACGCCTGTCACCCCAGGGCTGGCTCCTGCACAACTGCTGCAACCGTTTCTTGGGGAACTGCCTTTTCCCCTCTGCCTCCGGCCCCGGGGGGCCTCCCGGGGCTGGGGTCGGCCCTCAGCGGACGCCCCCAGACTCATCGCCCCGCCGGCCTCCGGCGCAGCGCCACCGCGTGTGCGCTGCTTGCTCACATGGAGGCCCCGAAAGGCAGCGACCAGGCCCGAAGCGGGCGAGCCGAGCCGCGGGTCCCGGGGGCAATCCCGGGGCTGGGGTCGGCCCTCAGCGGACGCCCCCAGACTCATCGCCCCGCCGGCCTCCGGCGCAGCGCCACCGCGTGTGCGCTGCTTGCTCACATGGAGGCCCCGAAAGGCAGCGACCAGGCCCGAAGCGGGCGAGCCGAGCCGCGGGTCCCGGGGGCATGGAGACCTGCCTGGGCCTCCCGCCATTTCCGGGCCCCCGGGCCCTCGAGGGGAGCGGGCGTGGGTCACCCTTCCAGGCCTCCTTAGGAGGCCGCAGCCCGGGCCCGGGCCATCCAGCAGCCTGCGGGGACGCGAGACGCTCGCCGGGTCCCAGGGGAGGCCCCAACCCGGGCTCCCCCGACGACGCGCGCCCCTAGCTGGGCGTCGCCGGCCCCGGGCGGGCCCCCACTCCGAGGCCAGCCTCCCGGCCCCTCTCCGCGCCCCCGCGCCCTCCAGCCCTGCTCCGGGGCCTCGCCGGCGGCCCTGCCGCCCGCCCTGCCCCTCTGGAGCGGTGAGCGCGCGGAAGGGGCGCCGAGCGCACGCCCGGCCGCCGCAAACCGAAAGCCCTGCCTCGAGCTCCGGACGGTGGCGGAGGCTCGGGCGCCCTTCCCACGCCCGCGGGGGAGGAGCCGCCGCCAGCCTCCGTCCGCCCCCTGCGCTCTGCCTCCGCGAGTCTGCGGCGCGCGCGGCGCTGGGGCCCAGTGCGGGATGACACGCGCTGGGCCGCCGGGAGCACTCTCTCCGCTCGTCCCTCCGGGCGGGGACCCCGCGGGGACCCGGGCGGGGACCCCGCCCTCCCCCGCACCTCCGGGACAGCGAGGCGGAGGCCCGACGGCTCTAGAGCGAGCCGCTTGGTCTGCGCGCGACTTCCCGCAGGCGAGGGGCCTGAGACATTTCTTCTCAGAGCGCTTAAACCAGGAGAGGTCGGGGTTTTACAGGCCCGACCGGGCGAGCTGACGTACCTCCACACGCTTCTTTTAAAGAACCGGTTGGAGAACTGCCTGGAGGTGCTGAGGAGCCCGCGGGGGACACAGCGGAGTGCGGGGCTTGGATAGGGGCACCCTCGGGCGTGCCAGGTTGCCTGAGCTACACTCCCTCAGGACAAGCTCCAGAGTCAAGGGGAGGGGGGTGCTTGAACCNCTAGAGCGAGCCGCTTGGTCTGCGCGCGACTTCCCGCAGGCGAGGGGCCTGAGACATTTCTTCTCAGAGCGCTTAAACCAGGAGAGGTCGGGGTTTTACAGGCCCGACCGGGCGAGCTGACGCACCTCCACACGCTTCTTTTAAAGAACCGGTTGGAGAACTGCCTGGAGGTGCTGAGGAGCCCGCGGGGGACACAGCGGAGTGCGGGGCTTGGATAGGGGCACCCTCGGGCGTGCCAGGTTGCCTGAGCTACACTCCCTCAGGACAAGCTCCAGAGTCAAGGGGAGGGGGGTGCTTGAACCCTTGAACCTCCAACCCTTCCCTTCCGGAACTTGTGCCTGCCAGACCCGACTGGGGCCCTTCTTTTGGGGGTCCTGGCGACTTTGATTTGGACACTCAGAGCCGGCAGCTCTGAGGTGGGACCACAGGAGTGGAGTCGAGAGCGTCCCGCTGGGCTGGAGAGGGTCCTTAAGAAGGCAGGACCTGCAGGAGGCCCCGAGAGGAGGCTCTGGGGCTGGGGGCAAGTGAGGGTTGGACCCGGGAGGTGCTTTGTACCCTTTGGGAATCCTCGGGCGGGCCTGTTGTTCTGGGTCAGCTGTGCCCAGGACATGACTTTGGCCCCAGCTTCCTGCCATCCCACTCCAGGAGGGGGCAGGGTGGTGGTCCATACACATCCAGGATGGGGAGAAGGTGGAAGGGGCCTGGACCAACCCACCAAGGCCTGGAGGAAGGGAGGGTTGGGTGGGTGGAA
>SJYX01002049.1:18591-55585 GCA_006410675.1 Oreotragus oreotragus
GCTTGCAAGGAGAGAGTGGCACAAGCAAGTTACAATGTAAACTTTCTACCGACTTTAGATCTTTAAGCAGAAGCACAGGGTGTTTTCAGGGGCTTGCCCCTGCTGGCCCTGCCTGCCAGCGCAAAGGCGTCAGAGCCAGACAGAAGGGAAAGCCGCAGGTGGGCAGTGGGCTGCAGGCAGGGCCTCTTGGCCTGTTCCCTGGTGATCAGGGAAAGCTGCTGGCAGCGAGTCTGTGGGAGACGGGCCCTCGGTGGTCCTGACTCGTTGTGGTGGTAGAGGCCTGGGAGGCCTCAGGCAGGATGCCCAACGCAGGCGCTGAGTGCCGTGATGGCATCGTCATCTGGAGTGTGCCCCATACTAGACGATGGAGCGGAATGGGGTGCGCAGGCGGCCTCCTCCGTAGGGCACCAGCTCTGGCTCTGGGCAGGGGTCCTGTGGAAGGAGGCAGAGTCTGCACTCCGCAGGCAGAGCTGCTGGGCAGGCAACCCCAGACAAAGCAATGCCTGCCGGTGCCCACCACAAGCTCAGGATGATTCTGGGGGGGCCTTTGAGCGCCCCAGGTGGCCTGCCTCCCACTTCCCAGCTCCTCCTGCCCCGGAGGCTCTCCCAGGGGCTCCTCGCTGGGTGAGTCTGGCCAAGCGTCAGCATCCACCTGCTCCATTGGCCTGTTCAGAGCCCGAGGTCCAGTGACGGCCACAAAGGGTAACGAAGGGGCCATGAATGACGGCCACGAAGGGGCCAGGCCAAGAGGGTAAACTGAGGCCTGTTCAGAATGCTCACTGTTTTCAAATAAGGCTTATAAACTGCCCCACGCAGTATGTTTTAGCTTTCGACCTGGGAAAAATACACCTTCAACTGACAGAATCACAAAATATGTGCAAAGCAAAACTTGCACAGAAATCATTACCATATCAAAGAGGACTGACTTTAACGATTACTCTGCACGTCTGGGTGTTTCGTTCTGAGGGGCGGCAATGCTCAGGTTTGTAATAAAGACCGTGTAATTCATAAATTATATATTTATTCAATCTTTTTCTTGTCTTCTTTTCAGCAGGATCACTCCTTACCTTGTAGTAATCAAGCTTTTCATATAATTTGTGTTCCACTGACAATAATGATTCAAAAATTAGAAAGCAGTTGTATTCAAAGTATACATTTAAGTACATGTTCAACAGAAACTATGTAGTGAACCAGATGCAAAAAAACAAGAATACCCCAAACTGGGTGTTCTGTTTTTTATTTGCTAAATCTGGCAACCTTAATACTGATGAAATGCATTAAAAATATTTCTCAAATGATACTTTCTTCATACATGGCTTGGAACAGAGGTGTGTGGGAGGGGAATTGAGGCAGAATTGACAGGATTGAATTTAGTGACTTGCACGGATGGAATTAGAAGTGTAATGGGACTTGGGTTCAAGCCAGCATTACGTCACCCCGAGACAGAAAGCAGGCAAAACTTCTTTTTATACAGAGTTTCTGTTGTTCAGTTGCTGAGTCACGTCTGACTCTGCGACCCCATGGACTGCAGCTCACCGGGCTTCTCCATCCTTCACTGTCTCCCAGGAACTTGCTCAGACTCACGTCCATTGAGTCGGTGATGCCATCCCACCATCTCATCCTCTGTCGCCCTCTTCTCCTGCCCTCAATCTTTCCCAGCATCAGGGTCTTTTCCCATCAGGTGGCCAAAGTACTGGAGCTTCAGCTTCAGCACCAGTCCTTCTAATGAATATTCAGGACTCATTTCCTTAGGATGGACTGGTTTGATCTCCCTACTCTCCAAAGGACTCTCAAGAGTCTTCTGCAACAGCACAGTTCAAGAGCGTCAGCTTTTCGGTCCTGAGCCTTCTTTACGGTTCAGTGCTCACGTCTTTGTATACGACTACTGGAAAAACCATAGCTCTGAGTATACAGACCTTTGTTGTCAAAGTGGCATCTCTGCTTTTCAGTACACTGTCTCGGTTTTCCATAGCTGTTCTTCCAAGGAGCAAGTGTCGGTGGCTCACTCATGCCTGACTGTTTCCCATGGGCTGTAGCCCACCAGACTCCTCTGTCCATGGAGTTCTCCAGGCAGGAATACTGGAGTGGGTTACCATTCCCTTCTCCAGGGGATCTTCCCAATCCAGGGATTGAAGCTGAGTCTCCTACATTGAAGGCGGGTTCTTTACCAACTGAGCAAGCACCTTTTAATTTCATGGCTGCAGTCACCATCTGCAGTGATTTTGGAGCCCAGGAAAATAAAGTCTGTCACTGTTTCCATTTTTCCCCTTTTATTTGCCGTGAAGGGATGGGACTAGATGCCATGATCTTCGTTTTTTGAATCTTGAATTTTAAACCTGCTTTTTCACTCTCCTCTTTCACCTTCATCAAGAGGTTCTTTAGTTCCTCTTTGCTTTCTGCCTTTAGAATGGTGTCATCTGTATATCTGAGGTTACTGATATGACTCCCAGGGGTCTTGATTCAACTTGAGCTAACTCCAACAATTCTTTCCTCCAAAGGATCCCTCTCCAAACCCTCCATCTCACATTTCTCCAGTGAAAAGCTGCCCCCAATTCACATTCTCTTCTCAGAAGTAAATGCTGCTATTTCAAAACGGTCACCTGACTTCAGCATGGATTTGTTGACAGTCACCCACATTTGGGGCTTTTACATTGTATATTTAGTGACTTCATCCATTAATCCAACGGTTCCAAGCCAGGAGAGCCCTGAATTCACCTATAGAGATCGGGGGGTCAGTGGGTCTGACGGGAGCCAGGCGCAGGACTGAGGAGAGAAAGTGAGAACAAAACAAGCCACAGTGGACCCTAAGGAGGCATCGGGGGTGGAGTCCTGCAGGACAGGGCTGGCCCTGGAGCCTCTGTGGACTTCCCCCAGGGTGGAGCGCGGACGTGATGACCCACATAGCTCTCCAAAGAGCCAGGCATTTCCAGAGACCGCTGACGTCCGGCAAACGAAGCTGTGTGGCGACGCTGGAGAGGGTGGCTCAGCGCGGCCACCGCGGGGTCAGGAGGCCCTTTGGTGTCCTTCAGAGGCAGCGTGGTGTCTGTGTGTGGCAAGTCGTGGTGCCCAGGGTGGGGGCGGCCTCAGCCCGGTGGGCACACAGACCAGTTTTCACCATGCTCAGCAGGAAGAAGGGGTGCTACTGTTCAGAGCTCAGCCCTGAGTTCTCTTCTGCAGCCGATCTGACCTACAAGGCTGCCTGTCCCAGCTCCGGCCAGCGCCAAGATCTGGGGACTCGATGGGCAGGGAGCCTCGCTGGGTTGGCCGTGACTCCAAATCGACACGGGGAGTCTGTGTGGATTTAGGTGTTTGCAGATAGGAGAGGAACAACAGGATGGAACTGAAGCGGTAGGTTCGGTCATGAGGCTTTCCCTGAGGTTTGGGTTCCTGGCGCCTGTCGTCGCCTCCACGAGCTGCTTTCACAGTGGTCCACGCTGGGATCCTGGGCCCTTGGTAATGGACTTGGCTGTTTCCAGTGTACTTAATGTCCCATTCAACAGGAATTACAGCAGGAGATGTAGCTTCAGTTTTCAGTAATTTCTCATTGGATTTCATTGTGGTGGGAGAGTCCCATTATGAATCCAGATGTGTTCTCAGTAAGCCCCTTAGAATCCACCATGAACCTCTAGGGACTCAGGTTTCTTAGGAGCTCCCCCTGGCCTGTCACTGTGCAGCCCTGGACGTGTGTATTAAGAACACACCGATCTTTGTGGTCTGTGGCCTCTGTCCTCCAGCACAGAGCAGAGTAATCCTGTGCCCAGCGCCTGGCCTGTGTCCATTTCATGGTGGCTGCCTTGCATGTCTGTGGAAGGACATCAGACTTTTAGCTGCCCCAGACATAGCAGTGGGTATTTTGGAGGTTGGTGTGGAATGGCTTGGCACCGGGAAGGACTCAGGAGCAGGAGCCCAGGGCCTGGACGTTGCGGGGGGAGAGAGGTGAGGACTGCCCGCAGGGACACCATAGAGAAGGCTGCAGAGGCAGCCAAGGGGGCAGAGGACGTGGGCCATAGGCACTGCTCCCCACTGGCACGCGTCTTCCCTCCAAAGCAGCTGAAAGCACAAAGTTTGGTATCTCTTGAGCCCCTGGCTTAGTGCATCTCTTGCTTCCTCTTCTCAATATCAGTTCTCCCCGCTTAGAGTGTAAATTACTGCTTGAAAGTCACGTTCTCTTTGAACAAACCCCGATGTCATATATCAACCCCGATGGATACAGCAGTTAAGCTGACAACTCTGCTTATCAATACATTATGCATGTGTTACAGCCCGAAATTAAAAACTGCAGGTAACAGTGTGTGTGTGAACTGAGTCTGCAGCTGTCTGCACAGGCACCGGGGGAATTCTCACCTCCCAGGCCCCACTCCCAGCTCACCAGCCCCAGGACACGCACGTTGCGACTGGGTACAAGACTCTTCGGGCTTCCCCGGTGGCTCAGATGATAAAGAAACCACCTGCGATGCTGGAGGCGTGGCAAGAGCCCCGGGTTCGATCCCTGGGTCAGGAAAAACCCCTGGAGAAGGAAATGGCAGCCCACTCCAGTATTCTTGCCTGGAGAATCCCATGGATGGAGGAGCCTGGTGGGCTACTGTCCATGGGGTCAAAAAGAGCTGGATACACGCCGGAAGCGACTTAACACATGGCACAAGCTAAAACCCCACGCAGGTCTTTTAGGGCTAATGCCTGAACCTCCGTTCATTCCGGTGACCTGGGTGAAGTTCAAGAGTCGGAAGTTAGGTATTTTGACAGAGAAACTGAGGGATTTCACAGAACTTTCACGGAGCGGGAATCTGGGGGCTGGGGGCACCCCATGAGCAGAGCTGGAGAGGACGCACATCGCCGTGGGACCAGCTGAGGGTGAGCAGCACCTGTCTTATCCCCTGCAGTATCTGATTTAAACCCCGTCCCTCAGGGCTCTCCTGAGGGCTGACACCGTGTTCTTCACGTGGCCCACAGGGGAGCGTGGATGTTCCAGACGTTTTGTCTAAGGACATGCCATTGACGGGAGAGGCAGTGGCCTCCCGCGTGTAGCTGGTGCCCACTCTAAGAACCGACTCATTGGAGAAGACCCTGGTGCTGCGAAAGATTGAAGGTGGGACGAGAAGGGGGCGACAGAGGATGAGACGGCTGGATGGCATCACTGACTCGATGGATATGAGTTTGGGTAAACTCCAGGAGTTGGTAATGGACAGGGGGGCCTGGTGTGCTGCAGTCCCTGGGGTCGCACAGAGTTGGACACGACTGATCGACTGAACTGAACTGATCCGTACACTTGCCCTTTCCAGCAGCCCTGAAGAAGGGTTGTGAGCTCCATCTCTGCTTTACAGGTGAGAAGCCCGAGACTTGTGAGTCGCCTGGATTAACCCCCAGTGGGGGCTGTGCTGAGGACTCTGCTCTGGGCCAGGTCACGGGGGCCCAGCCGAGACGCCGCTGAGCTTCGGCTCTTCTAGACACCTCCCCCCTTGCCACAGGCCCTTGGTGCTGTCTCCAGGACCAGTGGCCAGCCTTCAGGCAAACAAAGTCGTGGAGGAAATGGTGACAGGGTAGCCCACCCCCATGGCCCACCCACGGCCCATCCTCATCGGCCTTGGTAAATGTCGCCGGGACCTGTGGACACGTGTGAACGCAGTCCCGTGAAACCGCGCCTGTAGCGCCCAACTTCCCCCACAGACGGGAAGCGCAAAGTCCATCCTGGTCTCAGCAGAGCAGGTGCCAGCATCCTCCTAAAACCGCTGTACAGCAGGTTCACAAAAGAGGGCCTCCAGGTTTGCAGAAACCCACGGATGCGCCGTAGCATCCAAACCAGTGCCTGGCGGAAAGGCATGGACGATGCGGGTCCCAGCCCTCAGGCCAATGGGGCCACACTCTGCTGTCCTTCTGGGGAGCTGGCGGGGCCAGGACGCGCTCAGACGGACCCTGTGCTCTGCCCCAGCTCTGCACATGGGGACCGAGAGGTGCCGCGGCCTTTTCTCTCCTGGACCCGCTGCTTTCCTTCACGAGAGCTGAGGGGTTTTGATCTGATGTACCTCTCTGCGGCCTTCCCAGGCAGCACTAGCGGTTAAAAAACCCTCATCTGCAAGACAGGAAACATGACAGACACAAGCTCAACCCCTGGGTGGGGAAGATCCCCCGGAGAAGGGCATGACAGCCCACTCCAGCATTCTTGCCTGGAGAACCCCATGGACAGAGGAGCCTGGTGGGCTATGGTCCACACAGAGGGCCCCAAAGAGTCGGACACGACTGAAGCAACTTAGGATGCCTGCCTCTCGGAGTGCCTCCCTCTGCGTCTCTCTCTCTCTGTTTCTGTCTGTCTTTCTCTCATCCCTCCCCCATGAAGTTCACATTTTCAAGAATAAACAAAAATCTGAAAGGGAGCCGAAGTCTAGAGCTCCCGCTTATGCAAACGTCACTTGGATTTGCTCGCTTCTAATGAGTACTGTCGGCTTCTTCCTGACCTGAGGCCCACAGGACACTGGCCAGGCGCCCTCAGCTTACCCAGGCAGGTCCCATCTCTTGCCCTCTCTAGTAAATTCTTCTCCTGTTTTAAAACATGAGTGTCCTTGGCACAAACAATAGTTGAGGTTGTGCAACCCTTAAAAATCAGGCGTGGCGTCTTTGCCTCTTGCTCTCTCTCTCACACGCACACACCATTACGTTCCCCAGAGGACTGCAACACTCCCCTAATTGTACACGAGGCTCAGATTCCTGCCTTGCCTGCACAATCTAATTTTGGAGCCGAAGTATGTCTGCCTGCTCCATGCTGTGGAGAAACAGCCCTTAAGCAAGACGAATCAAGTTGACCGCGTATCTCAGGAATACGTGGAGACTGTCACCCGTCATCCGTCAGCATCTCGACACTGTCTGTCTCGCACCAGCTGCCTGAGAAAGACGGGCTGTGTGGGGTTTGCCGGCTCCTGTGCGTTCCTCTGTCTCTTTCAGAGGCATCAGGAGCTGGTTGGGGTCTGCAGGCCTCGATTCAGTGGACAGGCATCGCCAGATGTTTACACAAGCAAATACTCAGCTTCCAGATGAAGGTTAAGGTCTACTGACTTGGAAGGGGAGTCAACAGGGAGTTGCTACTGGGAACAGTGAGGGGAGCAGGGTGGGGGTGCAGGGGCGACCTCCCCCAGTGTGGCCTCCTGGGGGCAGGGGAAACCCCCTCCATGTGATCCCGGTGTCCAGCTCCCAGGCTTCTCCACGGGTCCCCCTCGCCCCATCCCCTTGGGGCGAGGCACCCCCGACAGTGCCCCTGGGGTGTGGGTGCGGCCTCTCTTCCCAGTGGGCGCTGGAAGTGTCTGGCGAGGATGGTCCCTTACCTGCTGTCGGCTCCACTCTGGGCCCCGTGTTGGATGCCTGCATCCTGGAGGACTGTGAGAGCGAGTATTTTGAAAAGCACATTTTAAACATGGGTTTATTGAGTGTCCCCTCATCTGAGAGGGCGTGGGGGGCACATCGGAGTGAAGCTCAGACATGGCCTCCCCCGCTCCCCGGCTGTCCCCATCTCTCCTGCGCCAGGAGGAGTCGTACAGAGCAGCCTTGGAGCCATCCACGCGGAGGCTCTGGGACTCGGGGCCCTCTCAGGTCGGGCTGCCTGCGATTCTGCGGAACTGAGAGTATCGGACAGCACACCGATTAGCTCACTATCACGAGGAGTGTCTGCCGTCATCCTAGAGTTCGTGCAAAGTGTACGTGGTGGTAACAAAACCAAGACTGTTCACGCTTGAAAAGGTTACTTTTTAAAATGGAGTCCATGTGAAAATACTAAAGAATGTGTATCTATGTATAACTGAATCACTTTGCTTTACAGCAGAAATTAGCAATACCGTAAATCACCAATACTTCAGCTAAAAAAGAAAATCATAAAAGACTACTACTCAGCCATAAAGAGTAACAGAACAATGCCAGTTGCGGGAGCAGGGATAGGCCTGAAGGCTCTCATACTGAATGAAGTCAGAGAGAGAAAGAAACACCGCATGAGATCGCTTACATGTGGAAGCTGAGATGTGGCTTGTGGAACAGAAACAGACTCACAGGCTAGAGAACCCAGGGGGAGGGAGCCCGGGGGAGGGACGGTGCAGGAGCTTGGGACTGGCTGATGCCAAGGACTGTATGTAAGGTGGATAAACAGAGTCGTACTACAGCACAGGGAACTATATTCAATATCCTGAGATAAGCCATGACAGAAAGAATATAAAAAGAGGTCATACATGTATAACTGAACCCCTCTGCTGCAGAGCAGAAATTAGCACAACATTGTCAATCAACTACACTTCATCAACAACCACCAAGCAATTAACACGGGCCTCACACAAAATACCCAGCAATCAACAGGTTTTCTACTACTGTTAAGAATGGGATAATTTATTCAATTCATTGAACATCATTAACTCTGTCGCTGCTTGGTCACTTCAGGCGTGTCCGACTCTTTGCGACTTTTTGAATGGTAGCCCACCAGGCTCCTCTGTCCATGGGATTCTCCAGACAAGAATCCTGGAATGCATTGCCATTTCACACTCCAGGAGCTCTCCCCCACCCAGGGGTCGAATGTGCAGCTCTTGTGTCTCCTGCATTGCAGGCGGATTCTTTAGCACTGAGTCACTGGGATAGTGCTAATTATAAGTTGAATCCTTTGTTGGAGAGATCACTCAGAAATATTCCTAAAGCTTAGAGACAGCAGATGGGTGTGGTATCTATTATCCATGAATGTGATCCCATACATAAAAGGAAAACAGAATAATAATAATGTTGAAATAGAGTGCAATCCTTTGGTCCATAACCCCCATGTGGAAAAAGTTTAACCTCAGAATAAGTTTAATCAGAGAAGTGAGAAAAATGTCAAAACAGAAGAAAACAGTAACCCTGTAGTCACTGAGCAAAGTCAAGGGCCTTTAGTTCCTTCTCAAGGGCTGGACATAATACTCTGGGCTGTGTCCTGTGAGCTGTCTTATGGATGCTGAAACCCCTGCCTGGTGGGAGAGGTCAACTCCATGATGACCAGACCAGGGCCGTGACATAAGCTGCCAGCATTCTGAGAACCGGCCTCAAGAAATGGGAGCAAACTGACCCTGGAACTGAAGACCAACTGTACCTAAAACGGTCAAGACGACACTCGTCAGACCACCGACGACCACTCTGAAGATGCCCGTCAGTGCTGATGGTGCTGTTTCTGCCTGCAGCCCCCTCCCTCTGCCTGCGAAAGCTCCTGCCCCCGGATTGTTGTGCGGGTGGGGCAGGAGGGGTGAGAGGAGGCCGCCTTCCCCAGAGCTGCCAGCCCAGCATCTGAAGCACACCAAACTTTCTCTTCCTCCAACCAGATCTCTTTATGGACTGTTGAGCAACCAGCAGCCAGACCCCACTTTTGGTTACAAAGTGACCACCCCCTAATGGCAGAGTGCTTCCCCCCTCAACCCCATGGTGGGAAAGAGGGAAGCTGAGACTTTATAAAGGTGAAAAGAAATCCAGGAGAGCTGTACTGACTTAGGCCTCTGTCGGTAGAACAGAAAAATGCCCTAGCTAATTATTTGTCTCTGTGGAAGGTGATCATGTATGGACATGAGAGCTGCACCATAAAGAAAGCTGAGCACCATAAAGAAAACCAAAGAACTGATGGTTTTGAACTGTGGGGTTGGAGAAGACTCTTGAGAGTCCCTTGGACAGGAGATCCAAGCAGTTCATCCTAAAGGAGATCAGTCCTGAGTGTTCATTGGAAGGACTGATGCTGAAGTTGAAGCTCCAATCCTTTGACTACCTGATGTGCAGAACTGACTCACTGGAAAAGCCCCTGACACTGGGAAAGATTGAAGGCGGGAGCAGAAGGGGACGACAGAGGATGGGTTGGTTGGATGGCATCACTGACATGATGGACATGAGTTTGAAACTCTGGGAGCTGATGATGGACAGGGAGGCCTGGCATGCTGCAGTTCACGGGGTCACAAAGAGTCAGGCCCGACTGAGTGACTGAACTGAACTGACTGAACTGATGGAAGGTGGGCTCTGGAGCTTCTCTGTTCCCGTTTGAGAGCGGACACCTTCTGGATTCACGGAGCCAGGGGCTCGCGGGAAACAGAGCTAAGTGGACTCATAACTCACGACGTGGTGCTCGTGAGTGGTGCTTAGCCTCATTGGCATTTGCACGTTGCCTCCTCATGAGTCTTCCCTCTGTGAGAGGAGCTGTGTGGTTCCTGACCCTGAGACCCTCTCCAAGAAGCTCTCAGTGCTTCACAAGTATGAATTCACCAACTCATCCACAGCTGTGGAGGCAGCAAGGCAGGAGCAGCATCGTCCGGGTTCCTGAGGTTGAAGTACCTTCGCTGAGGTCACTGGCGCGTCCCCAGGCTGGAGAGGAGGCGGTCACCCTCACCCTTAGACATGGCCCTGACCCCGGCCCAGGGGGGCCCACCGAGCCCCCGGGGATTCTGTGCCCCCTGAACGGAACTTTCGCTTCTTTTCCTTGAGAACAATCCCTTTTTTCATAGTGAGGCGTTTCCATGATGTGGTTTTGAAGGAGAAAATCAGAAGCGATTAGGGTGATGGCTTGCTGTCTCTAAGACGCTTGATTGCTCGGTGTCGCACTGGGGAAAGGCTTCGTGTCGACAGGCTATTTCCGCTGCACTCGGAGGTGATAAACTATACTGAAAGACGTTTAAAAATCCCTGTGCCTGATGGCGGGATGCTGGCAGCCGGCGAGGAAGAGTTTAGTACGCTTCACGTGAAAGTTCTCTACTGGAGAAGCTGACAGGTGCCCCATTTGTATGAGAAAAACCAGCTATTGTTATCCAAACCGCTCAGATTCCTTAACACTCTGCTTGACACAGGCAGATAGATCAGGATGCTGTCTGACGGCGTTGCTCACCGTTTCTATTAATAAGTCCTCACAAGCACTTCACTAGTGACTAAAATGACCTTGGATTCTACAAATGAAAAACCTTCCCAACCATATCCAGGGGTGAGCAGGAGGCAGGAGGCCCAGTGGGTCCCTTCCCTCTTGTCCACTTGTGTGGCCCTTCTTAAGCAGTTTTCATTCCAAAGACCTGTTTTATCTTCCCCTGGGAATGCCATCTCAGGGGCGTGAATTTAGATTAAACGGAACTTCCTGTTTCTCACTTCCCGCAATCTAACCTCATCAAAAGCCGGTGCTCATGAGACGAGGGCTGTGGGTTTGCCTTCCAGGTGAGCTTATGTGAGACGAGACTTTGAGGGAGTTGTGACCCCATCTCCTGTCTCAGCTCGGAGGCGTGGGAGAGCAGGCAGGAGTGCACAGGTGGGGCAGAGCGGTGGTCCTGCCCGCTCCGCTGGGAGGATCTTCGGTTTTGGGAAGCAGTGTCTTTACCAGAGTGAAGGTGAGCTGGGGCCATGGGCGAGGGGTGCCAACACAACTTGCCCCAGCCCGGGGCCTGCTGTGTGGCCTTGGCCTTGCCCAAGGGGTCATGCTCATTAATTCAGTTTGTATAACTGCACTGCCGCTGCCTACTGGGTGCTGGGTTGGACAATTTACTTCACAGATGCTTTCCTTTTAATGAATAAAACAAGCCTTGGGAAGAAGGGCCGATGCTTCAGTTTCTCCCAGAGCTAATAAGAGTTCATAACCCTGAGATCGTCTGGACTGACAAGCGATCTTTTTGAAGTTAGTAAGAGCTCCTTAAACAGAGGCGGTCCTATATGAAGCTCACTGATAACTCCTGTCTGTCTGATTAAGCTGTGTAACTACCCTGGATAAAAGCTTAGGCCAACTACGCAAGGATGCAGGCTTCCCAGGTGGCGCTAGTGCTAAAGAAGCCAGCTGCCGAGGCAGGAGACTTAGGAGACACAAGTTCAAGCCCTGGCTCGGGAAGGGCCCCTGGAGGAGGGCGTGGCCACTGGCTCCAGTGCTCTTGTCTGGAGAATCCCCGGGGACAGAGGAGCCTGGCAGGCTCCAGTCCATGGTGATGCGAAGAGTCCGACGTGACTGGAGCGACTTAGCGTGCATGCGCGCAGACAGGGGCTGAGTCTGCGGTGGCGTTGGACTCTAGCTCGACGCTTCCTGGAAACAGGCTGCTTGTGGCCACAGAAAGGGCAGTGCCTCACTCTGTGTAGGGAAAACCTCGTGGACAGAAGCCCTGGCGTGAATCTGCAGTGAGGCAGCCGTGAGCAAGCAAGATGGCCCAAGAAATTCAAGTTTGTTTTCGGATTGTGGGTTTCTCCCCACAGTGTGTGTCCAGTTTCCCTTAAATGAAATAGGACGGAAGAGAAAGTGATGGGCGTTCTGTGACCGTGTGTTTCAGCTGTGTGAGAATGTGTGTGCAGATGGTACCTCTTTCTGGGGACTGTGGTCAGAAGCCGCTGGGGGAGGCTGGGAGTGAGTGGCAGCCCGTGCTTGTCTGACAACGTGCAGGATTTCAGCCGGGCTCCGCTTGGGATGCTTGCTCTCTGTGGGGCTTCGTGCAGCAAAGCCCAGGCGCTGGGCTGCAGGATCTGTGAGCCAGCAGGAGTCTGGGCCTCTGCTATTGCTGGTGCCTGGGGCAGCCCAGCCCACCACTGCACACCCCAGCCCAGGCCTCCATCTCTGCCTGCCAATTAAGACTGTGAAAAGTGAAAGTTGCCCAGTCGTGTCCGACTCTTTGCAACCCCATGGACTATACAGTCCGTGAAATTCTCTAGGCAGGAATACTGGAGTGGGTAGCCTTTTCCTTCTCCAGGGGATCTTCCCAACCCAGGGATCAAACTCAGGTCTCCTTCATTGCAGGCAGATTCTTTACCAGCTGAGCCACAAGGGAAGCCCCAGAATACTGGAGTGGGTAGCCTATCCTTTCTCCAGTGGATCTTCCTGACCCAGGAATCAAACCGGGGTCTCCTGCACTGCAGGCAGAATCTTTACCAACTGAGCTATCAGGGAAGCCCAGGTGAGACAGTGAATACCTCTAAAAGGTGAGACAAACAGAACCACTTGGCTAAAAAGCTGTGACTGCGGTCGTTGTCAGTTTCAGTACCTAGTTAATTGGCACAGACTTCATCCTTGAGCTGCTGGCGATGGCTGCTGATGTCAGGACTTCTGCGTCCTGGAGAGAAAGGGTCTGAGGCCGGGGAACATTTCCGCGGAGCCCTTGTGGGTGTTCTTGCTCCTGAAAGTTCCCAGTTTTCCTGCTTCAGCCCTGCACACAGCAGCGTGGTCTCATTCCATCATTCCACCAGCCACCACGGGGAGGCTATTTTACAAACTCTTGGCACTATATTCTGAGAAGAGAAATCCCAGCAAACAGAGTAACCCAGACCTCTTGGCTGCCTCTGAGAAAGAGTCTTGAAAGAGCCGGGGCGGGGGAGGAGAAGGCACGCTGACAAGGACCACGTGCTCGAAATCTTAATTTCCGTGGTTGGCTCTCCACCCCTGCCCTAGCCCCGAGGGGCCCCAGGATGAATGCTCAGGCCCCGTTGTCTTCCAGGGCAATCTTCTTTCAGGAAACCCACTAAGGAATATTAGTCTTATTCCATTTAATCACCAGATCCGAACAACGAAGAACCCTCTTCATTAAAGGCGCTCAGAAATTCTGGCCAGCTGTTTCCTGCCACTCAGTGGAAGATGGGCTCGGGAGCTCTCCGAGGTGCTCCGCATGCTTCAGCTGCGTCTTTACACTTTTATCATCTCATTCCCAAATCCGGGATCCAAATCCAGGAGAGGTCCTGTGACTTATGGGCTTAACTTTTGACATGCTTTAACACATATTACACACCCTGAAAGTTCTGGAGACTGTGAGAATCACTTCCAGCTAAGTTTTGTTTTGTCAAGCACATTTACTCCGTAACATCCATGAGCTTGAGGTCCTGAAACGGCTGGGGAGAGAAACCAAAGCCAAGCGCAGCTGGTGGGCCATGCAGATGCCCTGTGCGTGCGAGGAGTGTCTTCTCCGCAACACTACTCCAGGACACAAAGGACGCTTGTCCTCCAAAATGGCTCCAGGGCACCGTGCTCTCTTTGTGGTTATCCCAAAACCTCTCATTCTCTGCCTGCAGCCCCAGAATGGTTGAATGGGACGTTTCCATTTGTTTAAAGCAGGAAATGGACAGCTCCTGTGTGCTGGGGCTGGGCATTGCTGGTGCACCGTGGACCCTGGAATGACCAGGGTCGGGGAGGGTCCCCCTGTCCCCAGACTCTGGGGTTTCCTGTCTGCAGACACCTCTCCTTCGCTTCCATCGGTGAAGTCTCTTCTCTCCTGGGCACCCAGGCCAGTGGCCACCCTGCACGATCAGGAGAAGGCATGAGCTTGGTGTACGTGGCCTTGGCCCTGGGTTTCTGTTCTGATGGGGAATAAGCCCTCTCCCGTGCAATGTGCAGGAATATGTCAGTGCAGCCAGGACATGCCTCTGGGGTGAGGGCCTGTCCCCTTTAACCCGGCCGTCCTTCTTGGTCTGGGGGCTCAGCGTTCACCAAGTGAGGGGCCGCTGGTACTCTGATGCTCTAGTGAAGACTGGGGCAGGCAACAGCCTTCCCGCTGAGAGAGGAAGAGGGGCAGACTGTGACCCCTGGCCTGTCTTCTGTAAGTTTCGTGTTTTCCTGATTACTCACTAAATATCCACGACAGCGAAAGCAGGAAGTAGGTGTCCTGACTCCCACTGCCGCGTGGACAATGGGTTTTCCTGGGCATCCCGTGCAGGCCGGTTTAGGAGCAGAGGACATGTTTAGGTCAGGGTGTGGGGACCATGTGGGGCTCTGACTACAGGCTCTTGTTTGGGGTGAGCGGGTGACTCCATCAGGAACGTGGCTCCCGGATGGGCCACGAGCCCAGCATCTCACACTTCGGGCTCAGCTGCCTGCCTTGTCACAGCCCCTTCGTACCCAGTGGCAGCCCTTCCGAAGTGCTCCGCCTACTCCAGCGGGGAGAAGAGTGTGTCCTCCCCTCTATGAGCACGTGGCCTTGTGTTCAGGCTCCGCTTCTCCCTGGTGTTTCAGAGAGTCGGGGGTGGGATGAAGCACAAGTCTAGTGAAGGGGCTCCTCACCAGGCTGCTGGCGGGGGTGGTCACCACCAGACAAGCCCCGTGGCCGTCAGAGGGGCTGTGTGGCTGGCCCTGTGCCTGCCTCTGCACAAAGAAGTCTTTTGGTGCACTGATGGAGCCACACCTGCACCACCCCCGGAGCAGGGGCACCCCAGCTGACCCACAGGACTGACGGAGCATGTGCACCGGAGGAGGGACGGCACTCAGGGTCTAGGAAGGCAGGGCCAGCCCACACCCAGCCCGTCTTGCAAGCCACCTCCCCGCTTGTTCCGCATACCGCTGGACCATCTTCCCAAAGCCACAGGTGCAGAGTCAGCCGGACTTAATCCTCATCACATTCCTGATGGCAAAGCCTGGGTTCTGCTGCTGAAGTAGCCACGAGACATTTCAGCGGCTGACGGGTGTGAACAAATGGGGGAAGGACCGACTGACAATGTGCGGAATAAGAACGCATCATCCTTTTCCCCAGATAACACAGGCCATCGTGAGGGTGTGGTCTTCTAAGTTAGGAGAGTTTTAATATCACAGTAAATCACGGAATTTCACTTCCTGGGGACTGTATATGGAGCAATCAGCCTCAGGGCTCCCTGCACGCTCTGAGATTCCAGCCAGGTCTGAGCAGGCCCGCCACCCATCACCATGTGACAAAGTGGCTGTGCAAAGCAGCTCTCCCCGTGTGCAGGGTCGCTGGCTGAGATGCACGTGTGGCTTGTTCCTTTTACCGCGTATTTTAGGAGCTGGGATCTGTTGCCTTTTTTCAAAGATGCTTCAGATGCATGGATGGGCCTGACCTCAGAGCAGCAGGTGTGGGACTCAGGGTGAGGCTGTGTAATCGCTCCTCGACACTTGTTGGGCTTGAGGATTTCGGCTCTGACTCATCACATCATTCTTCACACTGCTCACTTATTTGCAATTTGGCAAAAGCTGGAGAATATCATGGCTTCTATTTTTAAACATGAGGCAAGGATACTCTGCTCACAATTGCTAAGTTGTAGAGACACCTCAGAGCCTCTGGAGACTGGGATAATTCAAAAAAATATAAAGTGAAATTTGTAAATCATTTCATAAATGTGTATATTGGGATCCTGGAAAGTGGGACAAATCTGTACACCTTTAAAGTATGCATATTGTGAATCAACAAATAATATGTAAATGTCTATGGCCACATAGGAGTGTTATTCTAGGTCGTGCGCAGGGTGAGCACCATGCAATGCTTTCAGCATGGCGCTCCAGGCTGTGTTTGGTCCTGCAAAGCCGAGAACAGACAAAACCCATCCTGAGACTGCGTCCCTGATATTGTGTACAGCAGTCACAGGTTTTTGCTGTTCAGTAAGAAGTGACCGATTTTATGCTGATGTGAATCATCTTTCCATGCTGATTTTTCCCTCCTACTACAGATTTTTCTTTTTAAATGATCTATTTTGTATTAATTAAGAAATATGTCTGGAAAAAAGTTTTCTAAACAGTTATAAAAATAATGGGGCAATTAAAGTCAAGCCCTTGAAGCGGTCACCACTTGCAACTATGCTGGATCACTGCGTGCTCCTTTGATCGGGTGGCCCTTCAGGTGAGCCTTCACCAGGTGACAGAGGGGCCTGGAACCTGAGAACCTCAACCTGCTTTCTGACTACCAGCATGCAGCCCTTCCATCCTGGAGGTGAAATGGTGGAGGATGCAAAATGTTACAACGATTGTGACAACGTCTTCCCAAAGGCAGTGGGAACCGGTCAGCAAGAAGATGGTTTCAGTGAGAGCCTCTGCAAGCAGGGTATCTGGGAGGTGTCGCCTTCATCGCCAGAGAGGCGGTTTCTGACACACAGCGGGGAAGCAAAGCACAGCCTCCTGGGCGGGGATCCGAGGCGGGCGCCGGCGGTGGCTCACAGTCCTGCCCGTTTCCAGAGCTGAGGACAGTGCCGGAGGGCTGCGGTCCACATCATCGCAGCTGCCTCGTGCCCAGCCCCTCCACGGCCCCGCCTTCCTCTCTAGACCCTGGAAAAGCTGGACGTTTACGCCACAGAGCTCCCTGCTGCTAAGCCCCAGCCACGGAACCCCTCCTGGTCAACCAGGCAAAGTATAAACGGCTGTGCGTCTTTTTTATCTATCAAGGACTTGGCTTTGCAGCGGGAGTCTTGGCTCCCATATCGCGGGGACACCCCCTTTTCTACGGCTGTTTTAAAGTCACAGCTGAGCAATGGCCTCCTGACTTCAGCTGTGTCTGTCCTTCCCCAAAGCTGTGGCGGTCTCCATTTAGGGAGACGTGAGCCACTAGCTGGGCCTCTCTCTGTGACTTGAATAGTAAGGAATCTCCCTGCAATGAAGGAGACCTGAGTTCAATCCCTGGGTTGGGAAGATCCCCTGGAGAAGGAAATGACAACCAACTCCAGTATTCTTGCCTGGAGAATTCTATGGACAAGGGAGGCATTAACTAGATAAAAATTGCAAAAATGGGCGCAATAAAGGACAGAAACGGTATGGACCTAACAGAAGCAAAAGCTATTAAGAAGAGGTGGCAAGAATGCATATAAAAACTATACAGAAAAGATCTTCACAACCCAGATAACCACGATGGTGTGATCACTCACCAAGAGCCAGACATCCTAGAATGTGAAGTCAAGTGGGCCTTAAGAAGCATCACTATGAACAAAGCTAGTAGAGGTGATGGAATTCCAGTTCACCTATTTCAAATCCTAAAAGATGATGCTGTGAAAGTGCTGCACTCAATATGCCAGCAAATTTGGAAAACTCATCATGGTCACAGGATTGGAAAGGTCAGTTTTCATTCCAATCCCAAAGAAAGGCAATGCCAAAGAATGCTCAGACTACCGCACAATTGCATTCATCTCACACAATAGCAAAGTAATGCTCAAAATGCTCCAAAACAGGCTTCAACAGTACATGAAACGTGAACTTCCAGATGTTCAAGCTGGTTTTAGAAAAGGCAGAGGAACCAGAGATCAAATTGCCAACATCTGCTGGATCATGGAAAAAACAAGAGAGTTCCAGAAAAACATCTACTTCTGCTTTATTGACTATGCCAAAGCCTTTGACTGTGTAGATTACAATAAACTGTGGACAATTCTGAAAGAGATGGGAATACCAGACCACCTGACCTGACTCCTAAGAAATCTGTATGCAGGTCAGGAAGCAACAGTTAGAAATGGACATGGAACAACAGACTGGTTCCAAATTGGGAAAGAAGTGCATCAAGGCTGTATACTGTCACCCTGCTAATTTAACTTATATGCAGAGTACATCATGAGAAACGCTGGGCTGGATGAAGCACAAGCTGGAATCAAGATTGCCGGGAGAAATAGCGATAACCCCAGATATGCAGATGACACCACCCTTCATGGCAAATAGATGGGGAAACAGTGAGAAACTTTAATTTGGGGGGCTCCAAAATCACTGCAGATGGTGACTGCAGCCATGAAATTAAAAGATGCTTGCTCCTTGGAAGAAAAGCTATGACAAACATGGGCAACATATTAAAAAGCAGAGACATTATTTTGTCAACAAAGGTCCGTCTAGTCGAGGCTATGGTTTTTCCTGTGGTCATGTATGGATGTGAGAGTTGGACCATAAAGAAAGCTGAGCACCGAAGAATTGATGCTTTTGAACTGTGGTGCTGGAGAAGACTCTTGAGAGTCCCTTGGACTGCAAGGAGATCCAACCAGTCCATCCTAAAGGAAATCAATCCTGAATTTTCTTTGGAAGGACCGATGCTGAAGACGAACGTGAAGAACTGACTCATTGCAAAAGACCGTGATGCTAGGAAAGACGGAAGGAAGGAGGAGAAGGGGAGACAGATGATGAGACGGTTGGATGGCATCACTGACTTGATGGACATGAACTTGAGCAAACTCCAGGAGTTGGTGATGGACAGGGAGGCCTGGCATGCTGCAGTTCATGGAGTCGCAGAGGGTTGGACACAACTGAGCAACTGAACTGAACTGAACTGAAAAATATACCGAGCCAAAGAAGGTTGTAACACACGAGAATATGTGACAGAATGCTGTCCCAGTGTGGGCGCTTCTGGGCATCTCTGGGAAAACTACACACAGGAAAACCAAGGTCTTGTTTCCAGAAACCAGATGAGGTGGGAAAACCCTCCCTGAATTCTAGGAGCTTAGACAGAAGCAGGTGGAGCCAGAGGCCTCAGTCCATAGCCAACTATTTATCTACATCGGTAATGATCAATATTTATATCACTAATACGCTCTTTAGGGACATTGGCTATGTCTTTTTGTGAGGCGACCTGTAAGCTCTTAAGAAAAGGGCTATATCCATGGGCAGACAAAAGGCTGCCTCTCTTTCCTTAGAAAGAGTTGTAGAGAGTAGTTAATTATAATTAATCAATTATTTAATCATTTCATTCAGTCGTTTAATGCATATGCATTCAATGCCAACTCCAAGTGAATTTCTGTGTAAGTGGCTTTTCCCCTATGACCAAGAGCTGTAAGTGGAAAAATTGAGTTGAAATATTACTGAGTATCAACATCAAACACAAAACCTTTAAAATGACTAATTGTTCATTCTAAACCAGAAGATATTTTGAAGAGTGGTATAAGAAAGGTTTTGGATTTCAGAGTATAAAGTAATGAGTGAAGCAGAAAGAACCCTGAGGAAGTGTTTTCAGAGTTCAAGACTTAAACCCTTGAAAATCATTTTTAAAAGATAAAATTTTATTTTATGGAAATCAGAAGCCATGTTACTACAAACCCAGTTCAACCTACTGCATATAAAAACTCCATCACCTTGCCTCAAGGTAAGAAAATAAAGTTTACCCCTATTGAATCAGACTAAAATATTCATCCATCAGTACTTTGTCAACCATGGTTTTGATGGCATTTAAATTGAATTTAATATAAATTTAAAGGCATCTCCATTTGATGTAATGAATAATGTGGGGTCACCATCAACTTCAATTTTAATACCTCCAATGTAGTCCGTTCCACCTCCTGGATGCATTATCGCTGGCAGTTACTTGCTATAATATATTTTTTAACACTTTGTTATTTTAAATTTGTGAATAATACTGAAGCCAGAGGTGGAATCCTCACCTTGGTGTCGTGCTTCTGAGTGGGTTCCACAAGTGACCGTCCTGGAAGTCCCTCTAGAAACACTTCCTTAGCACCCACGGAGGAGAGGAACCCCCCCAACCCTGGCCCAGCTACTGACTCTGAAAGTGATAATTTTAAGTACACTGCTAACAGGGACCCCATGCACTGGCCATCTATAAATATTCCATCAACACACAGTAGAAGAGAACTATGCTTCTCTCTCTCTCTCTCTCTCTTTTTTTTTTTTTGCGTAATAACTTCTTTCTTGATTTTGCTGTTTAAAAACAGCTAATGGGACTCATTGACCATTTTCAGAAGTAGGAGCTGACCAAAGGTCTAAAGTGAAAGTTGTGGAGACTGTTTTGTATCTGTGTACCTGTGAGATGACCCCACCCTTGGCATTCAGGCCGGATGGAAGCTTCCAGCAGCAAGACCAGGGAACGGTCTGCTGAAATGCTTGGGTAGTAACCACAGAGGGCCCATCTCCCTGTGATGATTTATTGACCATGAGCTAGCTTGCTGACCGATCACTGCTCCTCTGTGAGTAGGGAATAAACACACACCCGGGGCTGTAAAGTGTAGATACTTTGCTTAAACTGTGTGTGAACCAGCTTCATTTTTGTGGCCAAGGGGGTGCTAAATTCTGTGAACCCACACCTTGTTCTTTCTCTTGACTTGGTTCTAGGCCGCTTTTCAGGTCTACATTTGCCTATTAGACGGGAAAGGAGAAGTGATGACGTTTAAACTTGAATGTATACGGTACAGAGCGTCACAAAAATGAGAGCGATACCATTGAATCTGTTTTCTGGTAATTCTGTAATGGTTTTGCTTCTCCGGGGAGGGCCTCTGATGTGAGAGTTCATGGAGGTACTCCAAACCCTGGAATCAGCTGGAGTGCCCCCCAGAGTGCTCTGAGGAGGGTGTGGGGCCCTGCCCAGCCCCATCTCCCCGTTTCTGCCCTGGGTCTGAAATCGGGGCCTTCGCTGTAACTCTCGGCCCCCTTCCTGCCTGCAGCCCCCCGTGTTGTCACTGAGTTAAGGGCTACAGGCGAAAGGCTGCCTGAAGGGCTGACGGGCAGCTGGCCGCCCAGACTGCGAGGACAGAGGGCTGTCCAGAGCTCAGGGGAACCCTGCCCCTTCCCTGGCCCCCTGAGGGGAGGGTCCGTCCTGGACACGGGGTCACCTCTGGCTAACTGGCCACTCCGTGTGAACGAGGGCCTCTGTCCATCATAACACAAGAGGCCTCCCCCGTCCCCCAGCAGGGAGTGCCTTTCAGAGGCCCCCACCCTCTCAAAGGTTCTGGGCCCAGGGCGTGGGGGCACCCTCTCTGCTCAGTGAAGATGTCCCTCCCTTAGGGGGTCCCAAAGCAGGTGTCCAATTTTTCTCCCAAAGGCAACCGCAGCGCAGGGTCTCCATGATGGTCAGCCCAGGCCGGGTGCCTGGGGAGGGGGCTGGGGGCAGTGGAAGCTGAAATGCCTGGGGCTGCAAAGGCCAGGCTGTGAACAGATGCCCAGGAACCTCTTTCTGGGAACTAGTTGAAATGGCAGGAGGAAGCCGGCTTGGGAGGGGGAGGAAGGAGCGAGGGGGGAGGAGGTAGGAGATGTGTATAAGAGACAGTCTCATTCCCAAATCCGGGATCCAAATCCAGGAGAGGTCCTGTGACTTATGGGCTTAACTTTTGACATGCTTTAACACATATTACACACCCTGAAAGTTCTGGAGACTGTGAGAATCACTTCCAGCTAAGTTTTGTTTTGTCAAGCACATTTACTCCGTAACATCCATGAGCTTGAGGTCCTGAAACGGCTGGGGAGAGAAACCAAAGCCAAGCGCAGCTGGTGGGCCATGCAGATGCCCTGTGCGTGCGAGGAGTGTCTTCTCCGCAACGCTACTCCAGGACACAAAGGACGCTTGTCCTNTATACACATCTAGATGTGTATAAGAGACAGGAAGAGAGGGGTGAGGGGCATTTAGGAGGACACAAGCCTAACCTGGGGCTTCCCAGGTGACTCAGCGGTAGAGAACCCACCTGCCGAGGCAGGCGATGTGGGCTCACTCCCTGGGTCGGGAAGATTCCCTGGAGGAGAAACTGACAGCCCACTCCAGTGTTCTTGCCTGGAGAATCCCAGGGACGGCGGAGCCTGGCGGGCTGCAGACCATGGGGTCGCAGAGAGTCGGACACGACTGAGCGACTTCACTTTCACTTTTCACTTTCATGCATTGGAGAAGGAAATGGCAGCCCACTCCAGTGTTCTTGCCTGGAGAGTCCCAGGGACGGCGGAGCCTGGCGGGCTGCAGGCCATGGGGTCGCAGAGAGGCGGACACGACTGCACGGCTGAGGACACACATCTTTGTTGTTGTGCAGGCTCAGTCGTGTCCGCCTCTTTGAGAACCCATGGACTCCAGCCCACCAGGCTTCCCTGTCCTCCACTGTCTCCCGGAGTTCACTCAAACTCGTGTACATCAAGTCAGTGTTGCCATCCAACCATCTCACCCTCCGTCGTCCCCTTCTCCTCCCGCCTTCAGTCTTTCCCAGCATCAGGGTCTTTTCCAGGGAGTCAGCTCTTTCAATCAGGTGGCCAAATAGAGCTTCAGCTTCAGCATCAGTCCTTCCAGTGAATATTCAGGCCTGACTTCCTTTAGGATGGACTGGTTGGATCGCCACAGTCTAAGGGACGCTCAAGAGTCTGCTCCGGCACTGCAGTTTAAGTTTCAGTCCCTTGGTCCTCAGCCTTCTCTATGGTCCGCATCTCATGTCCATACACGGCTGCGGAGAAAACCCTCGCCTTGACTGATGCACATCTTAGTAGAAGGGCTAAAAACCGTAAATTTTAAAATGCTTTGAGTAATCAAGGGGAGTGCCAACCTCTAAGTAAAGTGGACAAGCAGCGTGAGAAAACTTTCACCGAGAGTGGAAACACAGGGAAGTTGCTTTCAATCCCAGGGACAGATGTTCCCAGTCATTTGTGTTAAGAGAAAAGAAATCCATGGGAGATCTGGTGGCAGGGCGTGGAATTGGATGAAATATGGCAAAACCCCCCAGACAGTCACCCTCCAGCTCTCAGGAGCTCCTCGAGAAAGCATGCCCAGGGTTTATCTGCACAGCCGGAAGCAGCGTCAGCCGAGCAGGGCAAGTCACCAGGTGCAGTGGGCTGAACAGTGGCCGTCGGGGACGAAGACTGCATCCCGACACTCGGACCTGGGAATGGAACCTTACTTGGAAGGAGGGTCTTTGAAGATGTGATTGAGGATCTTGGGATGAGGAACCAGTTCTGGATTACCTGGTGGGCCCTGAATCCAACGACAGGTGTCCTTCTAAGAGAGAGGTTAGACAGACACGGGTAAAGAGGGACACAGCGGAGGAGGCCACGTGACGGTGGCGGCAGAGGATGGAGTGGTGGGCCCCGGGGGCTGGAAGAGGCAGGGAGGACCCCCCGTCTGGAACCCTGCAGGGAGCACAACCCTGGTGCCACCTTAATGTCAGACTCTGGCCCCCAGAGCTGGGAGAGAACACATTTGCAGGGTCTGAAACCCCTTAGCCTGTTGCTTTGCCAGAGAATTCGGGGAAAATGAACGCAGAGAGCCCACTGGGGAGAAGGTGATTGTAAACTCCAGTAGCCATGTGGTAAAGAGGGTCAGAGGACCAGCCCTGTCCCCGGGTAGGATAGGGAGCACCTATCTCGGGATGCTGGGTGCGATGAGGTCAAAGGCGCGGGGTGAGGAAGCTGCCTGTGTAGCCGGTTGTCTTCTGGGTTAGGGAGAAGATGAAATAAGAAGGTCAACCTACCTCTTCTCTGGTAAAATGGGAACAGAGGAAGGGTCCGCAGGGACCGGTGGTCACTCGGGAGAGGACTGGGGATGGGATAGGGGAGAACTCAGGGCAGAGTGCCAGCTGACATTGCAGCATAATCAGAACTAAAATTGAAGAACATTTTCTTCTCTTGAGAAAGGAAACTAAATGCTTGGAATATTCCAGGCAGGATAGTGTCTGCAGTTCAATTATTATTATTTCTTTAATTACAGAGATGCAGCAGATGTTACTATTTCAAGGAAACACATTTGTTCCCGCATCATGAGCCCCATAAACCGTTGTGCATGGAGAAAGTCAACAGTGGTCTGTCCTCGGGGTGTGTGTGTTCCCCATCCACACTCCCCAGATTGCCAGGCTCTCCCCAGGCCTCTCTTGTGTGGCCATGAGCCTTGGGCATCAGGAGGCCTGGCCTCTCTAGGACTGACCATGTCCCCTGCTGAACCTGACCCCACGGAGGAATGATAGATGGTGGTGAGAGCACAGAAGAGGTTTGTGGAAGTAGCTGGGAAAACACTCAGGGTGACATGGAGCCTCTCTCTGTCTGGAGAAGAAAGGGATGAAGTCCTGCTGGACACTGGCAGCCTTGCTGTGACCACGAGGGCTTCCAGCCTAGGATGACACCGATGCTCCACGTCACAGAACCAGACGCACAGCACACATGGGCATCCGCGGTTCCTGTTGAGGTCTCCATCCAGCGCCGGGGTGGCCCGTCTCCTGCTGCTCCAGCCTGCTGGAGAAGGGCCTTTTCTCACCGCAGCTGAGAGCGTCCATCCACACAGAAGAGCCACCCCGACCGTGCCTTCTGTGAAAAACAGTTCTCCTGCTCAAGGAGGCGCAAGGCTGGGCGTTGAAGCAAACTGGAATAGGGAAGACAGAGCCTGGCTTGGCAGAGAATCTTAGAAAATATCCAGAAAGATGCTGGAGAGGTGGTAACCAGCAGAATGAAATGGAGACCCCAGTTGTTCAAAGGATGGTAATACAGGTCTCAACCCTCAAACCTTGTCTAGAAATTCTAGGGTGTGGAGAAACGGCAAAACAGTTATCTTGTGTGGAGGGATTAAAATGATTGCATTTTCTCACTCTAACAATAAAATATTAGTTAACACGCTTCTGAATTTAAAGTAGCCGTGTGGAAAATTGAAGGCAGGAGAAGTAGACTCTGCCATTTCCCGGGAAAGACAAGGCAAACTAGACATAATTCTGATAGCAAAAGACGAAAATATCAAAGACTTTTTAAGTAAAAAATAATGGGCAGAAGGCCAGTCGTATGTCTCGTGTGTGTGTGTGTGGAGAAAATGAACACACCGTGAAACCATATAAACTGTAGGAAACTGAATTTTATGAAAAATATATGCCTATAGAAAAAGACTGAAATGGAATATCCAAAGCATGATAGTTACAGATTAGTCAAATCACACAGGTCTTTTTATTCCATTTTTCAATTTTTTAGTAATAAATGAGTGTATTTATAATCATGAACTTATCCTGAACGTAACTAAACTTGAACATATACTTATTTATGATGCATGTTAATTTAGTAACTAAATTGTGTCCAGCTCTTGCAACCCCATGGACTGTAGCCTGCCAGGCTCCTCCGTCCATGGGATTCTCCAGGCAAGAGTACTGGAGNTATAATCATGAACTTATCCTGAACGTAACTAAACTTGAACATATACTTATTTATGATGCATGTTAATTTAGTAACTAAATTGTGTCCAGCTCTTGCAACCCCATGGACTGTAGCCTGCCAGGCTCCTCCGTCCATGGGATTCTCCAGGCAAGAGTACTGGAGTGGGTGGGCATGCCCTCCTCCAAGGGATCTTCCCAACCCAGGGATTGCACCGGGTCTCCTGCATTGCAGGCAGTCTTTACCGTCTGAACCTGAAAAGGACAGAGAGGTCTCTGGCTTACTCTTGTCCCACGTTTCGCTTTAGCTGTTTCAGGAAGGACAGAAGGGTCAGGACTGAGGAAGGGGACAGACAGGCCCCGGGCGGAGCAGCTACCGCCTGTCCCGCTGACACCTGCAGACGGGATCTGCAACCCCTCCCTCCACTCTGCCCCGACTCCCGGCCTGCACAGCGCCGACTGTCCTTCTGGTTTTTCCAGGAGGCATTTCGCTAAGGGTCCCCGCTCCCTCTCTCATGCCTAACAGCTTCTCACAGTGACCCCGGAGCCGCTTCCACGTGAAGGAGGCAGGAGCACGGAGCTGATCCGGGAGGTGATCCCAGAGGCCGGGTCAGGAGGCCCCGGCGGACGTGCCTTGGCAGGGCCTCCGAGGTGAGCGATCCGGGTTTGAACCCCCCGGGTCCCGCCCAAGTGACTGCAGGCGGCTCCGCATACAGAGGGGAGCTGGTGGCGGGAGGCTCAGCCAGGACGGAGCCCCTTGCACGGGGTGTCCAGGCTCCTGCTCCAGCTTCGCTGAGGGCCCGCGTCCCCTCGTCCTCTGTGCTGGGGACCCCCTGCCCTCCCGCCCCTCCGCGCTGGCTGCGCGCTTGCTGGGGGTCTCTGACCTTCGGGCACACCAGCCCCGCCCTCCACCGCCTCCTGGCCCCGTCCCACCCCGGAGCCCAGCGGGTTTCCTCTCCTCCTCTGATGGATCCTAGAAGCAGCGTCCACGCTTCCTGTCTGTCCCCACGACAGGACACCTCCGGCCGCTCGAGTCCGCCCTATCGAATCGTCACCCCGCCGTCCAAAGGCCGAGCCCCCCACCTCTGCCCTTGGCCACGGGTCATCCTGGGGTCGTCGTCACTTCGCTCCTCTCCCAGTGACCCCCCCTCTCTCTTTGGTGCTTCCTCCTCCTTGTCCCCTACAGGCGGATGATTCCTGGATATCACAGTTGAGAATCTGCCTGCAATGTGGGAGACCTGGGTTCGATCCCTGGGTCAGGAAGATCCCCGGGAGAAGGAAATAGCCACCCACTTCAGTAGTCTTGCTTGGAGAATTTCATGAACAGAGGAGCCTGGCGGGTTACAGCCCGTGGGGTCGCAAACAATCGGACATGATTGAGGGACCGACATTTCCCTTTACACTCGGACACGACTGAAGTGACTTAGCAGCAGCAGCAGCAGTCAGAACGCATGCCTCCAGACGGCCAGATGTGCAGTGTGGATGCCTGACCAGTGCGGGGAGCCAGGCTTGCCCTCCTCCCGCTCCTCTTCCGCCACCTGGGAGGCTGAGCTCTGTGAGTGATCATCCCGTGCTGGCGGCGGGCTGGCTGGAGACGTCTGTGGCCTGGGGACCACCTTAGCATGGAGAGATGCTTGCGGAGCCTGTTTCGGGGGGCTGTTCCTGGCCACGGGGGATACCTGGGCTGGTGAGCACAGGGACTGACTAGGGAAGCGGGGACTCGGTCATTGGTCTTAAAAACGCAGACACACTCTGCTTCGGTGTCGTCAAAAAAGAAACTTAAAAAACAGCAACAACAACAAAAAAGACAGAGGCTCTATCCATTATGTTTCTGGTCCGTATCCCCCTCCCCTCTTTAACTGACCAGGGCCCATCCCAGCAGAGAAGAGGGACGTCTCCTCCAGGAACTCCGAGGGTCTCTGAACCACATCAGCGATACACGTCCTCCACTCAGATCTGATAGAACAGGGACTCACCCCGTTACCCCGTCTAATAGCACCATTTCCTGGCTGCTGCGGGCTTGTCTGCTTGGGACCCTCCCAGTGGGAGGGAGTAGAAGCGTTGCCCGGCCCGGGAGGCTTCCAGAGAGGCGTCCTCATGCTGTATCGATGGGTTGAGACCTTCTTAACACATTTCACTTGTGATCTTTTAAAGCTGTCAGACTGGAGTGATTTTCAGTCACTTTGCTCTGGAGTGGATTTGCAACCATGTCCCAAAGGTGGTAGATTAATAGATTAAAAAGGCAAAGTATTAATCTGGGGCATCGTCCTGTCTGCTTCTGCACGAGATACCGTATCACTGTCAGGCGGGCCTGGCAGCTCTGCAGTGAGGCGTCAGCAGGCTTCGCGACGCTTCCAGCAACAGGGAGGGTTTGCACCCAAGGGCTCCAGGTCTGCCTGGACGTGGGGAGGAAGGCACGTGCCCACCGCCCACCCCCCAGCAAAGCGGTTAGCTCTACACTTTATTCTCTGGACACAGGGCAAAGCTGTCTGCTTGTTGCAGGGAAGTCTTGAAACGATGTGATCCACTGTGTATTTGTCTGCCCAACTTTCTTGAAAGAAATCAATGTTTTTCTTCATTGTTTAATGCCAGATTTCCCAGGAAAGCAAAACGGAGCTGTTAGAGACATCCATCCACCCCCCTCAACATGATGATACCCAGGATTCGTGGGTAGAAGCAAGAGTCTGGATCAATCGCCGTCTGCAACCTCTCCAGCTGTCTGGGACCATTTCTGAGCTGACTCGGCTAAACCACGGCTGTGTTCAAGGAAGCCCGGGGTCTCCATCTCTCCTCTTGCATTTTCCAGCTTAAGGTCCATTTCTGGAGCAGCAGGAGGCATTCTGCGTCATGCGAGTGACTGCCGGCTTCAAATCACCGCTCAGAAAAGACAGGGGTCTTCTGGTCCGAGCGGCGCTCGCTGCGGGTGTCGTCGAGTCTGGAGTGATCAGCCGCGAGGAGCCGGCTCTGCGTCCCTTCCCGAGGGGCCCGGGAGCTTCACATGCAGGAGTGGTCACAGTCACAGGACGGACCCTCCATCTGGGTGCGCGCTCTCCCCAGAGCTTAGGGCCAAGGGGAGAGTAGGTGCTCACTAAGTGCCCAGCACACACAGGTGTGTCTGGGTGAATCATTCCAGAGCCTTCATGCACCCGGAGGACTCACCTCCCCTAGAACCTGCCCTAGAACCTTCCGGAACCTGCCCTCCTCATCTGTGCTTTATCCAGAGACTTTTGTACGAAACTTTACACTTCGGACACCGTCTCTAGCACTGCCCTTCCCCCACTTAGGACGGGGTGCTGCAGACAGCAGGCCTCCACAGCCCCACACGCTCTTTTTTGTCTTAGAACGGGCACCAGCCAAGCAAAGCTTGGAGGAACTTTGACTGCTAACAGTACAGGCTCGGCTCAAAGGTGTGTTTTCTTGCTTCTGAAATTTCAGAAATGAAAAAGTCCTTGCAGGAGCCCCTTCGCGGTCTTGGCCCCTAAATCATGAGGATGTCTGAAGCTCGGTGTCACTGGGACCACATTTTCTATGGTGTTCTTTCAAAGCGTGCTCCTGGAAAAGTACTTTGGGAGGCAGAGTCTGAAGCCTTAGGAATTATTAGTATTTTTATTTCGCCAGGAAGCAATGGGGCAGAACAGCCTGGCGGCTGCGTGCCCAGTACAGTCCCTGGGGGACTCCAGCAGGCTTGTCTGAAAGACCCCCCGGCCAGGTCCCTGTGGAAGGGCTGGCGCGGCTTGGCTTCAACAAGCTGCGGGGTCTTGCTCTTTCCAAGGCCCGGCTCCCCAGCGCTGTCGGATGATGCCATGGGGACACAGATGGGCTTTACAAATAGGAGGGCAGTCTAACTTCCAAGGCTCCATGTGTGTTACCCAGAAAATCCTGTAGCCCAGCTCTTTGTGCAAAAGACACAGATCCTGAGTTAGGGGCCGCCCAGCTCCATCCCTGAGGCCAGCCTGACGCCCGAGGCCCCGGGACATGCAGGAGACCTGGGAGGGGCTGGATTCTTCTCCCGTGATCCAGGCGGCCCTGCCCGAGGCCCTCGGGAGACAGCACAGTGTTCAGGTACTTGGGGGCCACCCTCCAGGGTGACAGAAAGAGGAGGTACAGGCGGATGCTTGTCAGGACACTGGCTGTTGGAAAGGCTCTCAGCAAAGGTCTTCTAATCTGCCTGCGTCTGCAAAGGCGCCTTACCAACACAGAAGAGATGCTCACTGTCGGTGCTTTTAATGTCAGTGAGGCCAGAGTGTATGCGAAGCCTGCTTTGTCTTTCTCAGAAGTCTGCGTTTGAGATCTGGCCATCCTCAAGCTGAAGCTGGTGCACGTCTAGGTGACTCACCTTGTCCTTGGACTTTATACCGGGTGTCTCTTTGGATAGGTCTCCTCTATCCTGTGGGAGCTCCTGGTGGGCGCCTTACCTGTCTCATCACTGCTCCTTCTCAGCCCCGGTACAGGGGTCCTGTGTGACGGTCACTTCCCAGGTGAATGAGTGAGTGAGTGAGCGGGTGACTAAATGAATGCATAGTGAACGAGTGAGTGAGTAAATGAATCAGTGCTGCTCCAGCTTCAAACAGACATCCTGTGTTCCTTCTCTGGAGAAGCTCAGGGCACGAAGAGGGAACGACTCTCCCCCGAAGTCTGTGAAACAGCCAGGTTCAGTGCTGCAGACAGTAGAAAAGGTTGCTCGGCCGGCTAGGCCTGGGGAAGGCAGAGAAGGCTTTCTGGAGGAGGAGACATAATCATCAGCAGGCAAGGTCCGTGGGCAGCCGCCAAACGTTTTAATCTTGAGAGCAGGTTGACATGAGGAGGTGACGTGGGTGCCCCTAGGCATGCATGGAGGACAGGCAGGTGGGGGTGAGCTGGGGGCTGGGCTGGTCCAGATGAACGGCATCGACATGTGCAACTGGTCCTCCAGCCTTTGGTAGCCACGTGGTGCCCAAGGGACCCGCTTTCTTGTCCCAAATGTGTGCCCAATCCCTTTGTGAGAGGAGAGGCATCTGTCCCGAGGGGCTCCTTGGGTACCATGGCGGCCACGTGCCCGCCACGCAGCGCCCCACACTGGGAGGGCAGGGTGGGAGGCAGCCCTGGCCGAGGTGGGCTCCGGAAGCAAATTCCCAACAAGGGGCTCTCTGTATATCATCAGGCGGAGCTGGTGCTGGGTTTCCTTACAGATGAGGAGGAGGGTGGCGGGAGGCAGGGGATGACTTCCCTCCTTTTCAGGCGCACGCAAAGGCCCCTGTGCGGAGTGGAAAGCCATCAGAGTGGAGCAGGGTGTGCTCGGGGTGGGGTGGGCTGGGGTGAGTGGGGCCACGTGTGCAGGGGCAGAGTTTTGCGGGGAGAGGGCCTGGGTGCCCCGGGGTGGCTCTCCTGTGGTGGGCAGGCTGGGGCAGGGGGGGCTCCTGTCTTCACGTGGGAGATCCTTGCCAGATGCCCCCAAGGGTCTCCCCGAGCCTCCCCTCCCCTCGGGCTCCCAGGGGGCGGGTTCTTGGGAGCAGGACCTCCGGGGCCCTCGGAGGCAGCTCAGGACCCCGGCGGCCAGGCCCTGGTCCCCTTCTGCACGCTGCTCCATCCTGCCGCTTCCGGGCCAGGCCCTCCGCAGGCACCAGGTCACAGCCCAGGCCTGCCGGGAGGTGCCAGGACACACCAGATACTCCCACATACTCTCCTGGGGTTGGTGAAGAAGAGGCAGCCAGTGGAGGAGAGGGTCCCGGGTCAGCCGGATACCCCCCCAGGCAGACGCGCCTCTGACACGGGGTGGGGGCTGCGGTGGTGCTGAGTGTGGGCAGAGTCCAGCCGCCTTCGCGCCCAGGGTGGGCCCTCCTCCCGGCCTTCTCGCAGGGACTGCCCTGCGGCAGGTTGGGGGGCCAGGAAGCCGGGCCGCGCCTCTTTGGAACTGAACTCACCCTGCTGGCACCTTGAGCGTGGACGTCCAGCCTCCAGAACCGTGAGCGGTACGTTCTGCTGTGTTCGAGCCCCCCGGAGTGCAGCACGTCATCACCGCGGCCCCAGCGGACGGTGATGCTCGAACCCTGAAGTCGCAGTGGACGTAGCTCTTGAAGGAATGCCGGGCGAGCCTCTGCGGTGAGGGGGAGCTAAATGGTGCCTCGCCCGGAAGCCGGAGGAGGCACCCCGAACACGAGGGCCCCCCATGTCAGGCAGGTGTCCCCCACAACCCCACCAGGGCACCCGACATCCTCACCCCTGCAGAGACAAGCGCATCTCCAGAGGGCGCGAGTGAGAGCCACCTGGAAAAAGGAGGCGCGTTTTACTTGCTTGTTCATCGCACCAATATATTATGGATCAGATGGTAAAAAATCCGCCTTCAATGCAGGAGATCCCAGTTCGATCCCTGGGTTGGGAAGACTCCCCTGAGAAGGAGATGGCAACCCACTCCAGTACTCTTGCCTGCAGAATCCCATGGCCAGAGGAGCCTGGCGGGCTGCAGTCCCTGGGGACGCAGGAGTCGGACACGACTGACGGACTGTCCGCATGTTAGCTGTTCCCTAATAAACCAGTCAACACGGTTTGAAGAGCAGAAATTCAACTCACCTCTTCAAACCCAGTTTCCAAGAAACTTCTTGTGTGTTTCCACGAATACTTCCTTCGGGCTGGTTCTGCTCTTTGTCTTGGGAATCCCTTGGGATACCGGACACTGAGGAGTCTGCGCTAGGAAATGTCCTGTGCCCAGCAGAGACCAGCATCCCTCGGCTTCGATCTGGGGAGTCTTGGCACGGCTGGGGATCTGCTGACCCAGGTTTCTTTGTGGTGGGGCTTTCCTCTCCTTTAAAGCTGCAGTTAGTGAAAACAGAGTCTCTCTATTCACCGTAGTGATGTTCGGGGTCATCAGATGAACACCGGGGTTTCATGCCTGAGGACCAGCGTTCCCTGAGCAGAAAGGCACACAAGGACCACACGAGGACCTCCTGGGCTTGGCAGGGGTGGTGTCCCCTGACCTCAGGAGCAGGGGAGGGTCTGCTCTCTGGACCCAGGGCAGCAAGCCCTCAGCTCCGCTCCGAGACAGCCCCAAGGGCCCTCGCTCTTCCTAACCGGCTCCTCTGCCGACTGGTAAACCTCTGGAACACATCTCAGCTCTTCTGCGAGCACAATCAGGGAGGAAACACAGATTTGTCCAGAACAGCCAGGACTCTGGGTGCTTTGCCTTTGAAGACTTAGGAAAGTTTAGATCGCACGCCCAGCACCATAATTTATACTTCAGAAGGCAGATGATGCTGATCTGGGGAAATGTAATTTTGACTAATTTATTGGCCATCCCTGGGCTTATCCCCTCTGCAACGCAGCTGCAGATAATTTCCCTCCACAGTCTGTTTCGGGGTTTCCCGGTTGTCAAAGCCCCCCACACATCTGCCAGCCGCATGAGCCTGGGGAAGCGCCTGCCCCAACAAAGCCTTCCCTTGGACACCCCGGGGTCCTCACCGGACATGGGCGAGGGAGAGACGGCCCGCATAGAAGGGGAGCTGCTGACCAGCAGTCCTCTGGGGGCTCTCGTCCTCTTTTCCCTTCCTATGTGTCTGTCTCACGTGTCAGTGCAATAGCCTCTGTGATGGAAACCGGAGGGAACAATTTCTGGTTAGTGTCAGGCAGTGCGGGCTTCCCAGGTGGTGCTAGAGGTAAAGAATCTGCTGGCCAGTGCAGGAGACCCAGGAGACACGGGTTCCATCCCTGGGTCGGGAAGATCCCCTGGAGGAGGAGATGGAAAGCTGCTCCAGTATCCTTGCCTGGAGAATCCCATGGACGGAGGAGCCTGGTGGCAAAGGGTCAGACAGGACTGAAGGGAATTCACACACACGCTCAGCTCACACTCCAGCAGCCCCAGTTGCTCGGCTCCCAGCCTGACCTGACCCAGCGCTGCCCACGGTCTGCAGGGACGTCCACGGCTGCACACAGGGTCCCGTCCACCTTCCCAGGGCTCTGGACACCCTCCGTCCTCCCAGGATGCTCTCCTCACCTCGCTGGGCTGAGTTTCTCTCCATGACGTCATTCTACTCTGAGAACGTTGGAGCAACACTGTTTATCACTGGTTGGTACCCACTGCTGAGTGGGTTAGGAAGGACAGTTCTGAAAGTCTGAGTGTCTGTGAATGTGATTCACACACCTGTCCAAACTTGGGAGGCATCTGAATAATGAATAATGGGGCAACCTGAAAGGTGGCTTCACTTAGATCCCAGTAATCACGCAGGAAGCCAAAAAAAAAAAAAAAAAAAAAAAATGCCACAAGAGAGAAAAGCAACTCTCCCCACAAAAGCAAAAAGTGTTAAGCAGTCAGTCCTGTCCCACCTCTTTGCGACCCCATGGGCTATAGCCCGCCAGGCTCCTCTGTCTTCAAGACTAAACACAGGATCAGCCTCCTTGTGAGAAAGAGAGTTGTGTGTGTGGATCCTTGTAGAAAGTGGAAGTGAAAGTTGCTCAGTTGTGGCCGACTCATTGAGACCCCATGGACTATACAGTCCATGTAACTCTCCAGGCCAAAATAGTGGAGATCCCTGGGGACTGGGCAGCTCTGGCCCTCTCCAGGGGATCTTCCCAACCCAGGGATCGAACCCAGGTCTCCCGCATTGCGGGCGGATTCTTTACCGGCTGAGCTGTCGGGGAAGCCCTAGACGAGTCACTGGTCCTTTTCTGTAAGAAAGGGCCCTGAATTTGTAGCTGAACAGCCGGGTCAGCCTACTACCTGCTGTCAATTACTGTACTTCCGAAACACTCTCTTGTTTTGTACTTGTTCTTTAAAAACACTGTGGGTTCCTTTTGCATCACTTTTAATTCATTCCTTTAATCAATGACACATCCTCAACATTCTCAAGGTAAGTCCTCCTCTAACCTGAGCTCCCTTTGAGCACAGTGTAGAGAACAACTTTAAGAGTCTTAGAAACTCTATTGTTTAACCAGCTGGATCTGTGCCTTGAGACTCTGAGAAGATGGGTTAGTTTGAAAGAGTCATGAATCACTGCCTTAATTCTCTGGGCTTTATATTTTCAAGGCCTGCAAGTCCTGACTGTTTGTTTTTCCTCTAAATCCTTCTTCAAAACTGAGTAATCCTTCAGTAGCTCACTATTTTTTCTCCTTACCTTATGACGTTCATTCTATAATAGATGACAGTTTCGACATTCCCTTAACCATTTCTGTAGACAAATCTACCATTTTATTACATGCATTATTTCAGGCAGTAATTTTGCTAAAATGTCCACTGAATTAGCAGGGTCTTCTTTCCTCTAAGAACCTTTTCCTCACTTTTTATTGAGAGTTCATTGACCTTTCTTAAGACATAGTTCTGTCTTCTGCCGACAGTCTCCTCAAGGCCCTGAAACCAGTATATCTCAGATTTTCAGGATGGTGGCATGTCATTTTCAGCTGCCAAATTCTGTTCTCACTTCTACTGACACAAACAAGCCACCCAGAACTTAATGGCATAAATGACTGTTACAATCTGCTAGTATACTCAGGGAGTTAGGAATTTAAGGAGGCGGCTGAGGAGGCAGTGTGTCTCTGATTTGCAGTATCTGGATGGAAACACACGAAGTTCGTTCTGACCCATAGAATGGGGGTGGCGGGGGGATGATTTGAGCAAAGCATCAGAAAAGTTGTCTGGTGCTGGGACGGTCGGCCAGGATGGGTCCACGTGGCTGAACTTCTTAAACACAACCGACCCTCCAACACCAGGGCTCAGGAGGGTAAGCCGAAGCTGGGCTGTGTGTTTCAAGCTAGCCTCAGACATGGAACACGTGTGCCTGATGCTGTGCAGGGTGGGGCAGACGCTGACCGTCGGGGGTGGGAGAGGAGGGGGCTTGTAGCCCCCAGCCCGATGGGAGGAGCAGCAGAGACTTTTGCGGCTGTTTTTTTTTTTTTTTCCCTTCATAAATTGCCTCATGCATTATGCCAAATTAGATTAACTAAACCAATTCCAAATAATGAAACTGCCAGATAGCTGAGGGCAAATGATTTTCTGCTCGTTCATTAATGGAATCCATCCACCCACCCATGTGTTTACACACATGTTCCACGCAGCTCGTATGACAGGCTGTGCGGAGCTGTGGCCACCCTTCTGCAACCCCACTGGCTCGGCCGGGTCTCAGAGGACCCCTCCCACTCGGGGCGGGGCTGTCAAGTGTCCCAAGGGCCCCCTACTCCTCCACGCCCCTGTCTCATCCACCCTCTGCCCAGACACCAGGAAGCCCTCTCCAAAACACAGGGTGGACCATGGTCTTTCTTGCTCACAGCCTTTCCTGGGCTCCAGCTGCTCCTGTGACAAGGCCAGGTGCCCTGGAGTGTGCCCTGGGCACTCAGGCCCGCCCTTCCGTCCAGTCTCGGGGTCTCAGCGCCCTCCTTCCACTGCTGTTCTCCGCATGGACTCAGGCCTCACACACAGAGCTCAACCCCGACCCTTCGGGGCTCTGTCTCTCTCCACGTCTCCCTTTTCCTCCCTCTCTCCTTGGTCTCGGCGGCTTTGCTGGAGCCCTCCCTGTCTTCCGCTCTGTTGCGAACTCCCTTCTCTGTGTTCCAGCACCTCCTGTGTCCTCTGCACTTCTTCCAGGGTCAGCAGCCGCGGCTGGACGCGAAGAGGGCAGGACCAACGTGTCCCACGCAGGACTGTGACCCCGGCACCAGCAGCAGGCCTCGTGTGTGCAGGGGCGGCAGGCGCTGGTCTCGCTGTTCCAGGAGCTGCTTCTCCGGCTGACCATGGTCCCCTCAGTGCAGTACGGAGCCTGCGCCGAGGGGAGGAGTCCACCCCGGCCGGCCACCCCACCTTGCTTCTGCACCTCTGCCCAGCGCCTGGAAGTGGGATGCTGGACCCTGGAGAAGGACTTCTGCCCCCAGTCCAGGGGGCACAGGCGGTAAAGGACAGTACTTTGTCCTCGCAGTGATGCTGGGAATCCAGGCTTTTCTCCCCACTGTACCCGTGTGAGTCAGAGGTTCTCTTTAACTCTCTGGTTGACATCTCAGGCTCAGTGGGAGTCAAGCTCCCGGGGGGATGGCAGAGGAGGCGAGGGAGGCTGAGGCACAGCCGTCACTCACCGTGGGTGCATCCTGAGCCCCTCCACGCATCCGTGGTCCAGGAGCGTGAGATGCAGCGCAGGGTACCAGCCTGGCCAGGCGGCGGTGTCAGAGTGAGGCCCGGCCCGTGAAGGCGCCTCCGTGGGCCCGCAGTGGTGGTCCCACACCCACTCTTTCTTCTGCATGAGAGAGAGGATGGCGTTCCAGATGGCCGCATACATACGCACCCATTTTCTTTCCAGCTCACTGATGATTTCAAGAGCAGACGGGCCATGAACAGGAAGTGCTGGGGGGCCCTGTGGCCTGGGGCTGGAAGGGCCTGTCATGGGCCTGGCTGGGGTACCTGCCTACACCCCAGCTGGGGTCTCTGCAAGACTTTCTGGGTGTCTGGAGGCAGGTCCTGGGGGAGACGTCGTGGGGGCATTGTGGACCCCGGCCTGCTTGAGAGGAGGAGCCCGATCCTGCTTCAGCTTCACAGTTGAGCCACGATGGGAGGAAGCAAGGGGCCTGGGGATGTGTATAAGAGACAGGTGAA
>SJYX01002049.1:56923-75426 GCA_006410675.1 Oreotragus oreotragus
CCTGATCCCGGCTTCTGCAGGCCTCCGCTCTGCAGCGCTGGGGCCCCGTCATGGGCACTTACAGATGCCTGCGTGACTGCTTGTGGCACCGCACGGGGCACCCCCTTTGGTGCCAACGGCGAAGGTACTCTTCCTGTTAGTAGCACTCAAGGGACTGCAGATGCCTCCCTGCCCCAGCCTCGGGGCCCCTGCAACTGCTCAGACCCACACCTTCCCGGGCACGTCTCTCCTCGACCAGTGAGGGGTCTGGCTGGGACGGGGGACTGTTTGCAGAGGAGCTGTGCTGTGTTCCCCCCAACATCTTGCTTATCCCAACAGCAGATGCTTTTCATTACTGCCGCAAAGGCGAAAACACCCTGCGCGCCTGCTTCTCCTTGAGCGAGACCATGCGTATGCATGCACGTGTGTGTGTGCGCGTGTGTGAGTGTGCACACGTGCGTGTGTGTGTGAGTGTGTGTGTGAAAACGTAAACAGATTGTATAAGAGTGTTCTCTGGCTGTCAGCAAGAGCTTTGAAAATAAAGCACTTCCCTCCCAACTCACAATTGGCTGGCAGTAGGCACATAATGAATAATTGCTCCGGGGACCCGTGGAAAGATGTGTGGGAAAACTTTAATTAAAAGCTTGTCAGTACGGTTTTACCTGGGTGACATCACCCGCCTGAAATGCTGCTGGGGGCTTTGTTGTCTGCGGGATCGCAGGGCACACGCTTGCTCTGCTGACAGCAGACAATTCAGAGAGGCCTTTCAGAGCAGGAGGTGGGTGGACCGGGTGGGTGGGAGTGGCAGATGCCTGGGGACCCATCGTGTGTGGGGTTCTGATTTCCTGAGGAGCAGCTGGACTCAGCTTCCCAGGGACTGGGCAGCTCCGGCCTCGACTGGGGCCTGGGTGCCCAGCAGAGCCGGCCGGGGTCCCCGCGACTCAGGTAGGGGCCCCACAGTCTCCCAGGCCACGCCAGGAGCCGGAGCTGCATTCACCCTAAAGGTGGCCCCGCTTCCAAGGGGTGACTGAGGCCCACGCGCAGCCCCCTGCACAGCGATGTGTTAGAAAATACACACCTGGTTGGAGCCGAGGTTTCAGATCTGCCAGAAGCCCCCACAGAGGGAGGCAGGGGACATTTGGGGTTTGCGTCCCTGCAAAGCGATTATTTTCAGATGTGCTCTGAGCTGAAGACGCCCACTCCTGCCTGCATCACCTCCAAGTGAGTCATCAGAATGGATCCCGAGTCTATGTTTTAGTCATTTAAAACGGCAGGTTCTGAAGTGAGAAAGAGAATTTGGGTTTCAACCAGGGTAGAGACCTTCGAGGCTCCTGACCGGCCCTGCTCGAGGCTGCGGGATGAGGTTGGGGTTGGGAGTGCTCTGCCTTATGGATTTGGCAAAGGACCTCACATTCCTTGTTGCTTTCTTTTGTGCCTCACTAATTTGTTACAAGCTTGCATTCCTAATATTAAGGGATTAATTGCAAGTTATAGCAATTAAATACTAATTAATCCATTTTCTGAACAATGGCTTCCTTTTATCTGTAACTGTTTACTCGACACACACCTATTTTGGTAGCAATTAAACACTGCGATACAACCCGACACTTTCCAAGCTGTGTTTAGACAGGTAAACACGCAACTGTGTTACTTTTATCAGTCACTTCAAATCATGGGCCGGCAGAGCGGGGAGGAGTGTTGACATGGCTGAAATAATGATAGGCCTGGCTTGGAGGCAGCACGTGGCTCCTGAGAGACCCGCCTGGTTATCATGTGACTTTATCTCTGGTGGACCGTCTTCACGTCTGCACTTGACCATCAGGCCAAAGGCTGTAAGGGGACCACAGCTCACACTCTCCAGCAGGCAGGGTCCCAGCAGATCCAGCCCAGGAAAATCCGACAGCCTCCACCACAAAGGTCCAGCCATAGGCTCGCAAAGGAGATGTTTGGAATCAATTAGGCTCACCTCAAAGGCGGCTTTCACAGCTGCTGTACTTGTCATCCCGGGACTGGACAAATAGGTGTGTGGCAAGGACGAGCAGTCTTCAGCTTATGGACGGAACTCCGAAAGTTCGTGTGCAAGCTCCCGAAACAGCACCATATATGGTGCTGAAGGTCCCAGGCCGGCCCGTAGAAAGCTCAGCTGGTCCTGTTCAATGCCGCTGACTTCCCTGGAGCTGATTTCGGGAGAAGATGCATCCTGAGCTCGGACGCGGACATGGATCTTGTCCCCCGGCGGCTGGTGCAGACCTGGGGGAACAAGGTGCTGCTGCCCATGGGGCTTCCCTCCTCTGTCACGGGGCTGCGACCGGGGGCAGCCCACCCGGACGGGGAGGCTGCAGGCCGGAGGCCAGCGTCAGGAGGCTGAGCACACCGAGGCTCTCTGAGAGCCGGCGTGACGGTTTCACGTGTTATTCCTCTGGCATCTCATCCGATTGTCTGGCAGCTCCAGAAACCAGTGTGCTTGAGCCTCCGTTCCCTGTTCCTCCTCCTTGTCCTTCGCTTGCTGTTCGCTCTGTTCCCCGTGCTCCTCTGACTTCCGGCTCCTCTTTTCCATCTGTCTCTTTTGTTTCCTAAACTGAGCCAGTGTTTCAAAGCAGGGGGAAGCGTTGCGCCGCTGTCTGTCTTTGTATGTTCTGCAGAGACCCAGATATTCTTTCAGGTTCACGTTCTCAGTGCTTTCCTCTTTCCTGTAGTGTCTTCCGCTTCAGGATCAACTTCAGCATCTTGTGCCACCCGGATAGCTCTTCCTAGGTGGCTGCATGGTAAAGAATCAGCCCACCAAGGCAGGAGATGCAGGTTCGACCTCTGGGTGGGGAAGATCCCCTGGAGAAGGAAACGGCAACCCGCTCCCGTATGCTTGCCTGGGGAATCCCGTGGACAGAGGAGCCTGGCGGGTTACAGTTCATGGGGTCGCCTCCCTTGCACCTGTGTTCTAGCTCCTTGATGCAAGTGCAGATGAAATACTCTTTGGAGCATCTTTTGAAAAGGTATATAGAGAGTGGTTCATGGCCTTCTTATTAAAATACCCTAATTTCTGTTGGTTATTTTTCTAAAAACCTCATTTTGAGGGAACATGTTGAAAATCTAAAATAATTGTAAGGAATTTCTAGTCTAGACAGGGACTGTTACTTCCAAAATATTTATTGTGTCTCCCCCGAGAGCTTCAGTGGATGAAGACTGGAGCGCCTGCTCCAGGGGGGCTGTTGGCTTCCTGGAGGCCCAGTGTGAGGAAGCCAGGGGCAGGCAGCTCAGAACTGAGGGGGAACTCAGCTATCTCTGGTTGCTGTGGAGATGCTAAATCCGCTGGTGCTGCCCAAACTCGCCCCGTGGCTGATGCTGCACTTGTGGAGAGTTAAAGCCCCGGGTCTTTCCCACAAGAGGCTGTGTTAATCCGGGGCTTTCCCTCCCCGTACACGTGGAGTCGGTTTGCCCACACTAAGTGTACAGCATCACGGTTATCCCGGGACTTCACCTTGCTAATGCTGCTTCTTGGCATTCTTTGTAAAGGAGGATTCTGTTCCTCAGAATTAGAGATCTCTCTTGACTCTGTGTCAACATGGCATTTGATAATCCTGGCTTCTGCATCTGCTTCCAGCTTGTTGATACAAATGTTTCTCTTTTGCTTTTCTATTATTGGCTTAGTGTGATTTTTTTTACGTTAGTCATTACATATTTTTTATCCATGACTTCTTTCACAAACAGGTCTTTCAGAGTTAGTCATATTGCTTTGCAAGACCCACCCAGGTGGCCTACCGCTTAGGATGCTAGGCTTTCACTGCCACAGCCCAGGTTCAATCCCTGGTCGGGGAACTGAGATCCTGCAAGCTGCACAGCACAGTCAAGAAAAAAAGAGAGTTCTACTAATTAGAATCATTGAGTACTTGCCTAGGAAAAGATGGAACAGTTAATGGAATTGTGTGCCTCATGTGAGGAAAGAGGACACTCATCTACCAAAGTACAAAGGAGCGTCTATGTTGACAAGAAAATGGTGAGATATTGACCTCACTATGACAGTTTTGGCTACTCATTTGGGGGAAGAAAAACCTCATATGCAAAAAATCTGAATGCAAATAATCCATCTGATAAAATAGGAATATACATCTTACACAAAAATAAATTTAAGGTGTATAACAGTATTCAAAACACAAAAAATAAAACCACAGAGGTTTAGGAAGAGGAGTAAGTTCATTTCTGTTACATTGTTCTGGTTTTGGGAAGAACTGTTAAAATATGCATGCTAAGTCACTTCCGTCACTCTGTGCGACCCTATGGACTGGAGTCTGCCAGCTGTCCATGGGATTCTCCAGGCGAGAGTACCAGGAGTGGGTTGCCATTTCTTCTCCAGGGGATCTTCCCAACCCAGAGATCAAACTTGAATTTTATGGACCTGAATTTTTCTGAAAAAGAATGAAAATTTTGACTAGTAAAAATTTAAATTCTATTCAGGGCAAATAAAAGCAGAAATCAAGTAAGAATAAGGGATAAAATGAACAAAGACGGCATATGATAAATCAAGAAGGAGACATACATCTGAGAAAAAAGTGCTCGGGGTCAACTGCTGCTGCTGAGTTGCTTCAGTCGTATCCGACTCTGTGTGACCCCATAGACGGGAGCCCACCAGGCTCCCCCATCCCTGGGATTTTCCGGGGAAGAGCGCTGGAGTGGGGTTCCATTTCCTTCCCCAGTGCATGAAAGCGAAAAGTGAAAGTGCAGTCGCTCAGTCGTGTCTGACTCTTAGCGACCCCGTGGACCGCAGCCCACCAGGCTCCCCCGTCCCTGGGACTCTCCAGGCAAGAGGACTGGAGTGGATGCCATTGCAGGGTCAAGAGCGGATACTTAACAGCAGCTGAAGCCATGCAGAGCGCTTCAGACCTGTCAAAAGTCTGAAGCCTAGCTGTGGCAGGAAAGAATGCTGAAATTGAAATGATAAGTCCCTATTTTTAACCAGCGAACACTTGCCACCAGGTGGACGCCCACATCACCATGCCACAGCTCCAGCTTTAGGAGGAGGAGGGTGACAAGATACACTGATGTCCAGCTGCTCAGCCACGCCTGACTCTGTGACCCATGGGCTGCAGCACGCCAGGCCGCCCTGGCCCTTCCTGTCTCCCAGAGTTTGCCCAAGTTCCTGTCCATTAAATTGGTGATGCCGTCCAACCATCTCATCCTCTGCTGCCCTCTTCTCCTTTTGCCTTCAATCTTTCCCAGCATCAGGGTCTTTTCCAATGAGTTAGCTGTTTGCATCAGGTGGCCAAAGCATATGAAAATGTGTAAATTCACAATGTACAGATTCATCAAAGGATGATATTCCCCTTTCTTCTTTGTTGTTATCTGCAGCAAGCTTGTCTGATATCTGTTGTGATTTTAACCTGCATTCTTTTTGATAAACAGGCAGTGCTTTTTTAAACCCTGCAAGACCAAAGTCCCATCTGTGAAGTAACGGTGACTCTGTAGTCCCGCCCACCTGGGTGCTGGGAGACTGTGAGGCGGTTTCTGAGTCCACGGAAAGCGACATCCACGTCTCTGAAGGGGGAGAACTGGAGAGGAAGGGGACAGGAGGGTGCGGACGCCGTGGGCGGGAGGGAGGAGGGTATGAACTTCCCGTCAGCTAACCTGGAAGGAAAAAAACGCAAAACACAAGACGAGGCGTGTCTGGGAGATGAAAACCCGAAGGGCTTTTAAGTGAAATGCCAGTGAGCCGGCTGAATGAGGCCAAAGGACCCTCTGAGGGCATCTCATAAGTAGGGTCCCAGGGGTGGGATTCCCTGCCACTGACAAGGAGAGAGGACTTTCAGCTGATGAGGGTGGGCCTGTCCCCAGAAGGGGGGTCGAGCTCCTCCTGGGCCCTCCCGACACTCATGCTGGCGTCTCTGCCCATCCTTGTGACCCTGGCTCTCCAGACGGCGGCCAGATCCCTGGCCCTGGTCTTCAGGGTTCAGCGTCCACATCAGGCTGACCAGGGGCCAGCCCTCCTCATCGTTAGCTCGGCCACCCACACTGCTTTTCTGATGACGGGGACTTGGGGGACAACGGGGAGCCCAAGCTTCTAAGCCCCTCACTCACTCGTTTAGCTTTTTCTGGTCAACCCATCATTCGTATTAAGTCCTCAGCACAGAGACAACGCACAGAACATGGATGGGTCCACACGGTAAGATGGCTCGAGAGCGCACTCTGGACGGTACGGCCATGGTTGGCGCTGGCTGAGCCCGCCTGGCCTCCGGGCTGGACCGCCGCGGGTGTCCACCCCTCCGGCCACCGGAGAGCGGAGGACCTATAGAACAAGCAAAGCTTTCAAGGCTGCCGGGCCCGGGGTTGGGAATTGCGTGCCCCGTTTGCTCGGGGTCTGCCTGCTGCTTGCGGGGTTTGCGGGGCTCGGTGGAGCCTGCATGCGGAGCACAGCAGCGCCATCCTCACGGGCAGATTGGCTGACTGGTCAGAACGCCTCTGTCCGCACGTGTCCCCCCCAGACTGGGCATCTCCGGCACATCAGGACCAAGGCTGAGTCACCGTCCGGTGGCTCTACGTGGCCTGACGGGTGAGCCTGTAACCCACTGGGCTGGACCCCGGTCCACACCCAGAGGGACGTCTCCTCTCAGCAAGACCTCTTCATCCCCCTGAAGCCGCGTGTCAGCATTTGCTGCGGATCCACCGTCTCTCCATCTCCACGGCTGCTGCCCACGGGTGCTCGGAATGAAGGAGGGTGCCCGCCCAGGGTGGAGGGGCTCAGGCCTCAGGGCAGCCGTCCAGCCCGAGGTGGGCCTGAACCCATGGGATGGGGGCTCATCCTGCGTGTGTCCCCCCACCGGCCCTTCTGTATCCACCACCCACGTTCCTCAAATCCAAGCCCCCGACCGCCGTGTAAAGTGTTTGCTGTGAGAACGGATTTGGAAAATTGGGAATTCTCAATTTTCAAAAACTCGTAAAGAAAAGATGTGTATCGTAGGTTGCAGGAAAGGTTGCCAACTTTTATTTAAACAAGAGAAGGCATTAAAAGTCAACAGGAAACACAGCTCTGACTGCTCTGACACTGTCTTTGGTGAAGGAAAGGGCATTTTTTCTTCCTAACCATGGAAGGATGTGAACTCAGAAGAAGGAAGGTGCTCTCCAAGCGTGGTTGGTTGACTGCTCAGAGCCCCTCCACGCTGCACACGTCTGACTTTCCACGTGGGCTCTATGTGCCATGGGCTGAGCAGGGCTAGGGAACCCCCGACCCACAGCCTGCCCACCAGCCAGAGTGTTGTGCTTAAAACCCAGTTATTATTTAGTCTCCAGGCAGGAACAATTTAAAAATCCCCCCTGCCCCGATAGGCTTCTGTCCGTTGGAAACGGGGGCAAAGCAAACAGGTAACAGAGTCGCTTCCAGAAGAATCGTCTCATTCATCAACCTTTACTCAGGATCCGTTTGCCACCTTCCACTGGAGCTAAATTCCACTCCGGAAGATCTGCTTTGATCTGCCATCCCAAGAGTGTCACGTCACGTGAGCTGTGGTCTTTGGCATTCATCTGATTCTCCTCTGGCTTTGGGTAATTTTGTGATGCAGAATCGGCCGAGGAATCCATTGGCTTTGGATTTTATAATTTATGCACACCGCTGGCTTTGGGCAACTCGGAGCATTTCAAAGAGGCAGACTTTAATTGCTTTGTCTGAATTTATTTTGGCCGAGAGGACCGTGTCACTGTGCAGACCATGTCAGCCACTCGCTCACAGTATATCATCATTTAAGGGTTGGAACGCAAGACAAAACAAAACCAGAGGCCCTGAAGAGAATGCAGCAACAGTTCTGCAGGAAAGCTCAGAAGAAATGATCAGCCTGTGAGCACTCCGCTCATTTCTGCATTTCCAGACTGAGTTATCCAAATTGTCTTTGAGGAAGTACATAAGTGAATGATTGGCTGGGTGAACTCAACCAGTCAGAATGATCCATCTTCAGACAACAGGTCTAAACAGAAGGCTCTTGTTCTGCAGCAATGTAACAATGAGAAGATCTTGGAATCCATCTCAGCATACATAGTTTGCAGGTTGATCAAATCACTGTTTACCCAGGCACACTTCATTTCCAGTATGGAGCACTTGCCAGGCTCAGAGTTACTGGTTGAATAAACGAAGAACTTCTCCCCTTTTCAGGTCACAACATAGTTCTGTTGGTGACAAAGAGTGCCCGTCATCAGCTTGACAGTGGCGCAGCTTCAGCATCACCTGGGGGACTCTGATGCTCCTCCATCGATCTGCCTGGCTGGTCATGCAATCCTGCAGATGGTGAAGGTGGGCAACGCAGGCTGTGACTCGCTGCAGATCAATGGGAGAGAGGAACGTGGCTCCCAGCCAGGCTGGTTGGAGGACCGCAAGGTGTCAACAGCACTGTTCCAGCACTGGGGATCAGCAGAGCTCCCGAGTGGTCAGGGCAACGGAGGACCTTGACCTTGCTGACCTTGCTGGCTGCAGCCGGACCGTACTTGAACGCTGGCTTTTAAATGTGTCTCTCTTAAAGAAGACATTTCCAGCACGAAAGCCTATTTAACCCAAGGCTCGTTTTTTAAGTTGTGGCACTGAAGCTCAGACTAGTCGGCAACTCCACCACATGTACTTCAGCAGCAGGGAACACCCTGTGGCTGAGAGCAGGTTTAGCTCATAGAACCCACCCGAAGTCTCAGCACTTAGCATGAAAAAAATCCAAGTGTAAAATCCATGATTACTAAGCCAATACTGCTTATTTAGTCCCTTAATAAAACATGTTTATAAACAAGGAGGCTGCTTATCTTTAGAATTTAAAATGCTTTACAAAATGATTCCTAAGGGAAAATTTTTTAATGTTCTGAAGTTTTAAAGCAATAGTTGTGTTATCAGACTAGGTATCCACTAAATCTAGGGCTTCCCAAGTGGCACAGTGGTAAAGAATCTGCCTGTCAGTGCAACAGAAACAGGAGATGCGGGTTTGATCCCAAGGTCAGGACGGTCCCCTGGAGAAGAAGATCCCCTTCTTCAGTGTTCTTGCCCAGGGAAACCCATGGATAGAGAAGCCTGGTGAGCTACGGTCCATGAAGTCGCAACGAGTAGCACAAGACTGAGAAACTAGGCCCTCGCGCACACTAAAGCTAACACCTACTGTACACAGCAATGTGTTAAGTACTAAGTTAAGTGTTTGCATAAGCTCATTTAATTTTTTCTAGCTTTTAATCTTAGCTTATGGTTTCTTCAGAAGGACAATTAATCCTTCAAAGACAGTCAGTCTTCTTATTTATCAAAAGGCACAGTAAAAAGGCAGTCCACAGAGGAGGAGAAAAATCACCCATGGGACAAGAGCTTAATATCTAGAATATACGAAGAAATGGTGCACCTCGCCCATGAGGAAACAGCCTGATCATAAAGTGAGCAAGAAGCTTGAACACATGCCTCCAAGGAAGATACGCAATGGGCAACAAGCACGCGAAAAGACGCGGGGCATCACTGAGTAGCAGAGGAAGGCGACTCGAAACCCCAGAGACACGGCTTCGTACCTGGGACTGTGGCCCCCAGGGCCCCCGGGAAGGTGGGTGGCCCTGCCGAGACTCTGGTGGGCTGTGCTGCTGTGGGCATCAAAGAGTCCAGAAGCTACCGAAGTGCTGCCCAGGGTGGAGGCAAGTCCGCACCCCCTGTGCATCGTCGGTGGGAATGTACAGTGTCGCAGCCACTGTGAAAACAGTATGGAGCGTCCTTACAACGTCAAAATCAGAACTGCCCTGTGGTCTAGCGATTGTACTCCTGACTAAAGGCTCAAAAGAGTTGAGAGCAGAGATTAGAAGACATGTTTGCACATCCACGTCCACAGCAGCACAGCCCATCAGAGTCTTGGCAGGGCCGCTCACCTTTGCACATGCAAACACTTCTGAGCTCGTTCCTGTTGCTCATGGAGTTCAGGTCATCCTGCTGTGGAACTGAGGCCCCGTGTTCCTGTAGGAGACCAGTCCAGTCTGGTCGCACCCCAGTGGGTCCCCCGAGGTGCCTCTCATGCCCCACCTGTGGCCTCCTGGAAGCAGCCACTCACACCCTCTCAACCTTCAAATGTCTCCAGCTCTCCTGCTTCCAGGCAGAGATGGTGTCTACTTTAAGGGCTCACAAGGAGAGACTCTGCCTACCTGGGGAGCCCAGATGATGCTCCATCTCCTTAATTCCCTCTCAGAGTCTTCTTTGTCATTGAGCACAACACAGCCACAGGTTCAGGAGAAACAGGGCCTGAGCATCTTTGGGGGTCATGATTCCACTGGCTTTGTCATCAGGGACCAGAAGAGGGAAAAAACAAAGGATAAACAAGGCCATTGACCCGGGACAGCCCTCGCCGGCCCCCACTCAGCCGCAGTGCTGCCTGACGCCTCCTGAACCCCGTTCCTGACTCTGCTTCCAGGGCCCAGGTTGTCACCATCTGGGAGCTGCAGGGCTGAGTGGAAAGAGCCAAGTTCTAGATCTTTCTTCCTAGGAGGGCACTGACCCCTAGGGAACTTTGTTTACTTATTTGTAAAATAGAATTCCAAATTTCTTTGGGTTGCAAAAAACCCCTTGTTCAACATTCAAAAAACTAATATCATGGCATCCAGTCCCATCACTTCATGGCAAATAGATGGAGAAAATGTGGAAACAGTGTCAGATTTCATTTTCCTGGGCTCCAAATCAATGTGGACAGTGAACTGCAATCACGAAATTAAAGATGCTTGCTCCTTGGAAGGATAGCTGTGACAAACCCAGACAGTGTATTAAAAAGCAGAGACAACACTTTGCTGACAAAGGTCCATCTAGTCAAAGCTGTGGCTTTTCCAGTACTCATGTATGGATGTGAGAGCTGGACCATGAAGAAAGCTGAGCGCCGAAGAATTGATGCTTTTCAAGTGTGATGTTGGAGAAGACTCTTGAGAGTCCCTTTGCATTTTGAAGGACCGCAAGGAGATCAAGCCAATCAATCCTAAATCAACCCTGAATGTTCACTGGAAGGACTGATGCTGAAGCTGAAGCTCCAACACTTTGGTCACCTGAGGGGGAGAGGGGATTCACCGGGAAGCACCCTGACGCTGGGCAAGACTGAGGGCAGGAGGGGAAGGGAAGACAGAGGATGAGACGGGTGGATGGCAACACCGACCCCATGGACAAGGGTTTGAACAAACTCAGGGAGACAGTGACGGGCAGGGAAGCCTGGCGTGCTGCGGCNGGATTCACCGGGAAGCACCCTGACGCTGGGCAAGACTGAGGGCAGGAGGGGAAGGGAAGACAGAGGATGAGACGGGTGGATGGCAACACCGACCCCATGGACAAGGGTTTGAACAAACTCAGGGAGACAGTGACGGGCAGGGAAGCCTGGCGTGCTGCGGCCCAAGGGGTCACAAGGCGTCCGACAGCACTTAGCGAATGAACAGCAACAATCCTTGCTCAACTCACAGCATTCCTGGAAACTCGGTGCGCTAGTCCCCGGGGTGGGGGCTGCCCCAGGTGAGGCTGAGTGCACCCTGCGCTGCACTCTGTCCCCACGGTGACGAGCCCTCCTCTTGTTAAGAGGCTTGGGGGGAAGCATCCCCTGCAGGGCCTCCGAGGACCTCGCCAGCTTCACGTCCTGGGATCCTGGAAACACGGTTTTGAGGTTTCCTGTCTCGGAAGAATCTTTGCCTCTTTGCATTTTGAAGGACTCCTGGCCTCCCTCAAGGACACGGCCTGGCACTGACTCCTTCCTCTGCCTGAGGTTTTTGTCACTTTTTGAATCAGCCACTGGGTTTCCCTTCCAGGTCCGGGAGCGGGGATGGCTGGGGCACAGAAGGCTGCCTCCCTGATGGATCTCTCTGCCGCTGTGCTTTGATGGGGCTCATTTGTACTGTGCGGGGACTGTCCCGATCAGCCCCAGCTTCTGATGACCTGCTTCCTGGCAAACACCTGCCGGGACCTGCCTGCAGCCGGGGGGCCTGGACACCAGCCTCCCAGCCGCTGTGTCTCTAACAGATGAAAGGTCGAAGCCAAGGGCGTCACTGCGGTCTGCACTGTGGCCTGATTTTTTCTTTTTTTAAATACTTGAGGAGGAAAACACATTTGTGTTCCAACCATATAAGTTTCCAATTGGAAATATGGCAATGCTACAGGGAGAATTCGAGGGTGCATTTTATATCCTGCAAGGTCACTGCTAATATCTTTTCTAAGTTTCCTTCTGGCCCTGCTATGGGGATGTGACCCATCCCATTAAGGAGAAACGGTACCTTCAAAAAAATCTTGAGTCTTTAATCTGCAGACAGAAACCTTCGTCTAAATCACAGTAATATTGTCACCAGATAGTGGAAAAGCAAATTTGCCTAAGATAATGGCACCAGCTGGGTGATCCAACCCACAGAGACTCTGCTGCCGAGTGTCAGTGGTTTGGGATGCCGGGGAAGGGGCTGGGGTATTTACACCACCGTGGGCGGGCTCCTCACCCCCGGCTGCCTGCCCGAGGCCCCCCAGCTCTGCTCAGAGGCAATCAAACCCGGCTGCAGTGGACGGTCACCTGGAACATCTTCAGCACAACTCAGGCCACGGCACCTGGGGTGGCTTCCCTGCAACGATGGGCTAGGTTTTTCTGCAGAGGGCTGCCCTGTGGCCACCTCAGCGCCCATACCCACCGCACATGATGGGCTCCAGGGACCGAAGCAGCAGCAATTGCAGGCCAGGAAAACAGGAGGCTGCCCCCAGCCCCAGCCCCCCAGCTCTCACACGGCACCTGCCTGTTCCGCACGCAGGCCCTCAGCCTCTGCAGCGGTTGTCTGACCAGGGCCTGCCCTCAGTTAATTTTCATGACCAGACACTCATGTCCACTCTGAAAGAAATGACAAATAGTGCTTCCAAGCCACTTTCACACTTTCAAGTCTGAAATTATGTCATTCCTGGAAACGTTTTTGAGTTCATCAGTAGCAGCCCCTGTATTCCTCCCATTTCAACTGAAAAGCCAGTGATGCTAGGGGATTTAAGCATGGAAGCATCATTTAGGTTCACCTTTTACTAAAATTCTTTCTTAACCAATGCCCATTTCCTCTGGCCCGGTCTTGTCAGATTAGGTAATCTGACAGTAGGAAGATGTTCAGACAGACTCATGCCACTCTCCATTCTGGATCACATGACCGGTGCCATGGGGATGCCCACCATGTCCATCCTTGGCCTGGGGTTCTTAATAATGCAATGAGAGCGGGGACTGGGCCGTGGGGCAGATCCCACGTGTGGTGTTAACTCGGTCAAGATCGGTTCTTTCTCAATCGATAAAACAGTGCACTCAATGGGAATTAAGTTCAAGCTTTGTCAGAATGCCTGTGAGGAGGCGATCACCACCACCAGGCTGGAGAGGACCGCAGGGGGAGGTGTCCCAGGGCGCCTGGGACAGAGGACTTCTCTCCTAGCCTCTATGCTGGGGACTTCCGGGCACCAGGGCTTCCGTTAATCTCCAATACTTAATGTTTTTTATGATCGATGTGATGTTATTATAAAGCATACAAGGCAGCTGGAAAAGGAAGAGAGACACACAGCCATCCACCTGCCTGCACATCACTCTGTTCTTTCATTAACTCTTCATTCTCAGAGACTTCTTCACACCCTGTAACTTAAGTTCCCGCAATTTCAACTTAAAAATGCATATTTAATGGATAATAGCTGCCACACTCCAAAAATCTGTTGAAGAGAATAAATTCTGCACAGAGAGGGTTAACATAGCTGGCCTGAGACTGGTTGGCTTGGAAAGGCAGGTTCACAAGGCTGGCCCTCGGCTGGTGTGTGGGAGACGGGCTTGATGGATGGGGGGCTACACCGTGACCGTCTTTGGGAGACTTTGCACAAACCCAAGACAGTCTCAGTAAGACACTACTGCAGGTGGCCTCACAGCTGCCGGGTTTTCTGCGACCTTTGTGAGAACGTCGGCATCTCATTAGTAGTCCCACGGCTACTTAGCATCTCGCTAGAGTGCACTGATCAGCGTCAGCTTCCCGTGTGAGCGCAGGTCAGGCTACGGTCTGACCCAGCGTCCCAGCCTCGGGTGGGGCCCGCGGATCTTGAAGGGGACCTCTTAATCACGTCAGTAATGAAAGGAGGCTTCTGTCCTCAGAAGGGACCCACTGATTGCCACACACCGTGGGGTCCTGGTGGTGTCAATGCCACGTGACCCTCTCTCGAGGAAGCACAATGTCCCATGACTCCACCTGGAAGAAAAAAAATTCACTACTGACCTGCCTGGATGGGGGACCAGTCCAAACTCTGCGAAACCAGACATTTCAGCGCCCCCAGACAACTGCAAAATTAAGACAAAATGAAATCTAATTTTTAACGTGAACAGTCCAGTTCACTGTGAATCCATAACCCCTTCACGTGAGTTGAGTGAGCGGTGCCCACCCCCAGGATCCTGCATCGTGGAGACGGGAAGGCTCTGTGGGTGGGGCTGAGCCCATGGAGAACCCATTTTCTGCCCTTCCTGGTTCAGGCTGGCACTGGCAGAGGTCTACCTCTTCGTCTCTGAAACCGTGAGCCACCAGGGAAGAATACTGGCGTGGGCATCCTATCCCTTCTCCAGCGGATCTTCCCAAACTAGGACTCAAACGGGGGACTCCTGCATTGCAGGTGGATTCTTTACCAGCTGAGCTACGAGGGAAGCATGACAGGTCTATTAAATAAAATATTTACAAAGAATGGCTAACAATGACAAGAGAAGGAATTCTATTTCTCTCCTTTAGAATCTCAGAAGTCAGTTCTCTGGGGTGTGTGGTGTGAGGTATGGATCAAATCGCGTCTTTGTGCAAGTGCTGAACCCCACACCATTTATGAAAAAAATCCCTTCTTCAAGGCAGTGATTGGAGAGGTCATCTTAGCGATGTTTACATTTTCGTCTGTGCTCTATTTCGTTCCTGGACTTTCTGTTCCGATTTGATGAAATCAGAATCTACACAGCAGGCTCCAACACCATGAGGTGCAGAGACGCTAGCGGCCCCTCTGACTCCTTCCCCCCAGAGGACTGTGTGTGGACAGCTGAGTTCCATCTCATCTTACTGTGCTTCTTTTTATGGTGCTTGGCAGCACTGTGTGTTTCCTTACAGATCGAAGCTTTCTGGCAACCCTGCGTTAGACGTGCCTATTGGCGCCGTTCTCCCAACAGCTTTTGCTCACTTTGCGTCTCTGAGTCATATGTTGGTGATTCTCAAAATATGTCAAACTTTTTCACCATTACTGATGCCTCGTGGTGAACTGTGATCTGCAGTCTCTGATTCTGCTTCCATGGCTCACTGAAGGCTCAAATGATGGTGCAATTTTTAGCAACTAAGTATTTTTAATTAAGGTGCCTGCATTGTTTTTTTTTTTTTAAGTGCACTTATGGACTACTCTTGGAGAAGGAAATGGCAACCCACTCCAGTGTTCTTGCCTGGAGGATCCCAGGGACGGGGGAGCCCGGTGGGCTGTTGTCTGTGGGGTCGCAGAGAGTCGGGCACGCCTGAAGCGACGCAGCAGCAGTTCGGCCTATTCTGCAGTGCAAACGCACCTTTTGGGAAGCCAAAACTCCTGTGCGGCTCATTTTGTTGTGATATTTGCTTTATTCCAGTGATCTGGAAGCAAACCCACAACATCTCCAGGCTCTGCCAGGGTTTAACGATTTATAAAGTGGAGGATTTTTAGCTTTAGTAATCACTAGTAAATTTAAAGAGTTGTCAGAATCACTGGGGTCCTTTGGTTAAGGTTGGGGGAGGAAGTCATGGAATCATGGAGCTCTTCCTATAGGTTGTGTTAGACCCTGGGGTAGATGCATTAGTGGGTGTATATTAGCTCATCTGATGTTGCAAAATGTTCTACTCTTGCCGATTAAGCAGGCTTTTCATGTTCTTCTCATGACTGAGTTCTATGCATATTTTTCTCGTCATAAAAGGCAAATCCTATTAACTCTCATTTATTGCTGACACTGCAAACTCTTTCAGATTAGAGAGCAGTTGGAAAAACAAAGAATATGTATCAGAAAGGTGCAACTGTTGAAATACGACTGTGAGTAGAGCTCACAGACGATCATTCATCTTCTGCTGTTAATTAAATGAGATGCTTCCCCTCTGCAGACCCGATAGGAAGCTGGGGAGGGTCACGTTCCCAGCGCCGCTGAGCCACCGGCTAGCTCCAGCTGCACCCTTGTGGGAGGAGTGCAGTGTTTACCCCCGAGCAAAGCGGGCGCTCCCCAAATAAATCACAGGCTTTATCTGTTCTCAGTGGAGGGGGGCCGGCTCTGGGGAGCGGAGAGATTGGGGGTGGGGGCTCTCCCTTCCAGGGAGATTTTGGCATTCTGTGGTTTCTGGGAAATAAATCTCTCTCTCTCTTGTCCGTGAAGAACATAACCATACCTCCACATGGCTTGAAACAAGTCAATCTCATTAAAAATATATAGATTTAAAAACACATCTTTATGGAAATTGAACCCCCTCCCCAAGAAATCAAACTGAAAGGATAATTTTTCTACCACGATGAGTTTCTCTTCCCTAATGAAAGCAAACATTTCTAAAATACAAGGGTGTGTTTTGGGTCTGTATCTTCCCCTCCATTCTAAAATCTCCCTCTATTTGGAATTTCCTGAACACAATATGTGGGAGGAAAAGTGACCAGGCCAACTTCGAAAGGAAATGCAATTTGATAATTTACAAAAGATAATATTGAGGAATTGGTGCCAGTGAAGATCCTCTACGCTCGAAAGGACAGCAGCTGTGCTTTTTTTTCTCGAGCAAAGAGGTTTTTTTAAAAACTTTATTATGTTGATAACGTAAAAATGAGCAACGCAAACTTGCGCTGCTGTCCAGAGACGTCCCCACTGGCCCCCGAGCAGCGGCCCCTCACCCTCGTTCCGAGCGCGTTTCTCCTCTGCGTCTCCTTTGCGGCCACCTCAGCATCTTTTCCAGATGTGGTCCTTCCCCTGGGTTAAGCTCCATTTAGCACGAGGCAGAGGAGCGCAGCAGCAAAGTTCCCCCAATAGAAATGATTTCCCCTCCTTTACTGATCTCTCTTTAACCAGAGTGAGACACAAGGGCAGGTGGACGGCTGGTAGTTCTGTTTCCTAAATCTTTGGAAACAAAGGGAAGCGCTCTTGCTGGTCTGAACGAGTCGTTCAGTGATTGAAAAACATGCCCTTCGCATCGTCTGAAAGGTGCTTCCTCTGCACGGGGGGCGAGGCCACGGAATACGAAGGGTGAGCCTGAATATGCGACAATCAAATTGAAAGGGGGGGATATTTAGTAACAGCGTGCTCTCCCCGGTGGATCAGCGGTAGAGTCTGCCTGCAAGGCAGGAGCCACAGGAGACTTGGGTTCAATCCGTGTGTTGGGAAGATCTTCTGGAAGAGGGCAGGGAAACCCACTCCAGTATTCCTGCCTGGAGAAGCCCATGGGCAGAGGAGCCTGGTGAGCTACAGTCCACGGGGGTCACAAAGAGCTGGACACAACTGAGCGACTTAGCATGCAGCACACACATTTGGAAATGGTAGTGAGTTAAAACTTCCTAACTCACCAGCACAGTCAAATATTTCCCATTTCACAGCAGCTTTTGGTGGAGATGAGTGACAAACGAGGCAGTATACCAGTCTGCAGAGCTGTGTTCTGCTTGAGCTCAGGACTCAGAGGAAGCGGCGAAATCTGCCCACTTGTCCATGGGTGTGAATACCAGGATGTGAGTGAGCAGTGCAGACTCAGGGAAGCTGTGCACCCCTGCGGCGGAGCCTGTGCTGGGCCTGCCCGCCTGCCCTTCGAAGGCCCAGCCCTGGAGCCCAGGGCTTCCCTAGCACGGGGTGCAGTGGGCCACACTCACCAGCAGACCCAGGGAAGCTGTGCACCCCTGCGGCGGAGCCTGGGCTGGGCCTGCCCGCCTGCCCGCCTGCCCGGCCCTGGAGCCCAGGGCTTCCCTAGCATGGGGTGCGGTGGGCCCCGCTCACCAGCAGGCCCAGGGAAGCTGTGCACCCGTGTGGCGGAGCCTGGGCTGGGCCTGCCCGCCTGCCCGGCCCTGGAGCCCAGGGCTTCCCTAGCATGGGGTGCGGTGGGCCCCGCTCAGCAGGCCCAGCTCACAAGCTAGAGGAGGGCCCCGCCCCGGAGCGCAGGGCTCCCCAGCACGGGGTGAGTGGCCACACTCAGCAGCGGGCCCAGCTCGCCAGCTGGGGGAGGGCCCCTCGCGCCCAGACCTTTCAGAGCCGTTTGCAGACTCTGACTTCCTTGAGTGTGGCCCAATGATCTGTTTTCAATGTGACTCTTTCGGCTCCGATAACAGTTACCAAACCCGAGGTGCTGCTGTTCCTGCGTTTTAAACGCGTTTGGATGATCCTTCGAAGCACGCTGGCCTGACAAGCTCTGCCAAGCGCTCCGAGGAGAGGCCCTCTTTTGAGGTTGGCTCTGTTTAGGCTGCAGTGTCTGCAGGCCTGGCCCAGGTGGGCAGCCCGGGAGGGGGTCTCGGGAGGGGTCAGCAGGCCCCCTCGCAGGATGAGTCCGCTCCCTGCAGGACGAGGTGGTCACCTGTGAGACACATGGGGAGAGGCGGCATTTTTGGGGGCGGGGGG
>SJYX01002049.1:82816-148835 GCA_006410675.1 Oreotragus oreotragus
GCATGACTCAGGCGCGGGGGTGGGGGGGCGAGGGGCCCTCGGATGTACCCTCCCCACCTGGGGCGGGGCAGGGCTGCCGGGCAAACAGCTGACAGCTGATGGCTCGGCAAGCCGCCACCTTCGCCCCACTCCTGAAGAAACAGGATCTTTTTAAAGCCTATTTAGAAGACTGTCCCCTAACTCTAACAAGAACAAAATCAGCAAAGCAGAGGGAGATGGACTCTTAGCCCCCCGTCAGCTGGTTTGCTTTCCTTCCAGCTGTCCTCCATGTGAGTTATCCCACGGGAAGATTCCTGCTCGCTGAGCCCGAGGAGTGGCTTCTCTCACAGCCCTGGATGGAGACCACTCAGAACTTCGGGAGCTCAGCTAGTTTCATGGGAACCTTGAATGACTGAGGGACGCTTGGGTCTAGAACCCAAGGGATAACTGCACCCAGGACCTCATGGAAGGGGAGACATCCATCAGCCCTGTAGGAAATTTCATCGCCTTTCAGCTTTATTGCCCCACCTCCTCCGAGTAGAGACCCATGCCCCCTCCAGGGCTGTGAGAAGTTATGTGAGAAGTTTTGTACAGAAGCATCCAGAACAGTGGGTCAGGGCCCCCAAATTCTCCAAAGTGGTGGTCTCCCCTTCCCGTTGAAAGTTTGATGAACATCCCCAAAGGCTCTGCATTAACAGGGTAAACAAAGCAAGTTTAGAGTCCACTTCTATTTACAGAGCTGAGTGACAGGCAGAGGGACCTCCCAGGCACTTGTCACCATCTTGGGTAAAACACTGAAGACAGCAACTAGATAACTGGGTCTGCACAGCAGGATCACCTTCACACCGCCGAGCTCCACTGACTGACACACCTACCGGGGGACAGTGAGAAAGCACTGCGCCCTCCCCCCACCGTGTCCCTCTTCCCTGCCAGGCTTCAGGAGGACGGCCTTACATAATGGACTGGATTGGCTGGATTCCAGGCTCTTTCTCCCTCCTGCCTCACGAGACGGAGGCCCATCTGGGGTGGAGGCCCACCTAGAGCAGAAGCCCGTCTAGGATGGAGGCCCACCCGGGGTGGAGGCCCATTTAGGATGGAGGCTCATCTGGAATGGAGGCCCACCTGGGCTGGGGTCTGCAGGCAGTACGAGTGCACCCCCACCATCTCAGCCTCCACAGGGGTCTGTCCTGCTGAAGGGCGGACGGTGCAGTGATTCAGGCTCTGACTCAAGAGTATGAGAGACCCTCTGAGACCTGGCCTGGGTCTGGGCCCCCCAAGGCAGGTCCTCCAAGCTGTGCAGGGGGCCCCAGGGCCCCACAGCCAGGGTTCCGCCCTCCTGGCCCGGGGGGCCTTCTTCGGCCTTTGGGCGCTGTGGGATTACAGCTCCCGGTGCCTCAGCAGCAGGGGACAGGGAGGTCTCTGGTTTCCGGTCTGCCCTGCCCGCGGCAGGCCGGATCGCCGCTCCTGTCCATCCCCCAGTCCAGTCCTGCCAAGCATCCCCCGGCCTTCTGGAGGGTGAGGCGGGCAGAAGCCTCCGAGGGCGTTGGGATGAAGTCTGTGAGCTGGCTCGATGAACACCTCCTTGGTGGCACCGGCCGAGAGCACTGGCCTTCACACGTGGTATCCGGGGGGCCCTTGGGTGAAGGGTCTGTTTGGCAGCTGTGACCTGAAGCCCCTTCCCCTGCCTGTGCCCAGCAAGCTCTCAGAGTTGGGGAGACCCACCGGTCGTCCCTGTGAGGGCTTCGGGAGGATTTCCCACTCTTTTCAGGCAAATTAAATTAACAGCCATGACATCGAACCAACGTCAGTTCCTGAACCTCCTCCTGGTGTCATATCAGCAGCGTCTAGAGTCCGGGATGAAAAAGCAAAACTCGAGGTAATTAATTCTAATGGCAAACAGGACTTTTAACTCCCTGTTGAACCGACTTGGAATTTGAAGTGGCCCTGTTGGTGGGAAATAGGAGCCCCCTCCCTCTGGAATGCCCGTTTCCCCAGCCGTGGGATGGGTCTCCATCCTCCCATCCTCCTTGGTGATGAGCGCCGTGTCTGGGGAAGGTCCGGGCATGACCATGTATCAGGGAGGTGGCTCTGTCTCACTCACCCATCTTTGAGATCGTCTCCAGGAGTTGGAATAAGTCACTGCTTCTTGGGAAAGCCACCCAAACGCTTGCTGAGTGAGTGTTAGAGACAGTTTTTAAGGGGGCTGGAGGGGAGAACAGAGGCCTGCGGGTGAGCACGCCTCCACGTCACTCCAAGGTGAGAACAAATGTGGTTAATCTCACGCTGACATGAACAGAGAGAAGAGCTTGAGGGAGGAAGTGACTCAGAGGCCCAGGGCTGGGAACACTCTTGGGAGCCAAGCGTGGGCACCGCTGACCGGGAGCCGGGGAAGCGTGGGTGCCCTCGGCCCGGGCTCTGCCCGCCCCTTCCAGCAGGGCTTGTTTGCAGAGATTCACGCCCTCCGAGCTCCGCTTCCCCGAGAGACCGTCCCGGAGTGAGTCCACCGGAGATCCGTGCCTCCTGCCCCTGCCGTCTCGGAAGCAGCGTTGCAATTCCTGTCTCTTTGGATGCTTGAAAAGGAGGCTTTCCACTGACCTGAGTGTCCCCAATCATAACAAGTGGGCTCGGGATGCCCGCTGGGCTGTGCTCAGGCCGCAGCCTCAGCGGGACTGTCCGGAGCCTCATCACCGGTCCCCAGCTTGTCCTTGCACCACCGCCTCCTTGCAAGCTGCATTATTCAACAGATCGCCTTCTTCCCGGGACTCGCAGCATCCCTGGGGTGTCCTCTGACACATCATCCCCTTAACTCCTCTTTTAGAAGCTTCCTTAGAGGCACATTTTTCTCACTCTGTCCAGAGGCCAAGACCGAGTTCGGCCACCTCTCCCGCATCTCATCGGCCTCAGGAAAGAATGGTCCCCTCTGAGGGAAGCTTATCCAACCCTGTGGCCCCAGCCCCCTCAATTACCTACAGGATCATAAAAGGTGGCTTTAGTCTTAAAAAAATTACCTAGTGTGGCAGCAGAGACCCGAGGCTTGGGTCAACATCAGCAGCCTCTCCAAAGAACAGAGCAACTGATTCCGTGAAGCTTCCTGGTTGTCAGTGGTGCCACTTGCCACTGAAGCCAGAAACCGCGTCCCTCTGAGTGGAAGCACCTGTCTGCCACCCAGGTCTGAAACTACCCTTCCCTCCTCCCACCAAGGTCAAAGCCATTTATCGATGCCGGGTGTCACTGCCCATTTGGGGCGGCTCCTTGTCAGAACTCGCTTTCCTGACAGTCTCAGGTTTGTGTGCTGGAAACAGGGTGTACAGCTTGTTTTAGCCCATGGTGTAGTGGTTTATTCCACAGATTTGAGTAATATGTGGATATCATCCGTATGGATTGCAAAGTCAAGTGGGCCTTAGGAAGCCTTGCTATGAACAAAGCTAGTGGAGGTGATAGAATTCCAGCTGAGCTATTTCAAACCCTAATAGATGATGCTGTTAAAGTGCTGCACTCAGTGTGTCAGCGAATTTGGAAAACTCAGCAGTGGTCACAGGACTGGAAGAGGACAGTTTTCATTTCAATCTCAAAGAGGGGCAATGCCAAAGAGTGTTCAAACTACCATACACTTACACTCATGCTAGCAAGGTTATGCTCAAAATCTTTCAAGCTAGGCTTCAGCAGTAGCTGAACCGAGAACTTTCAGATGTACAAGCTGGGTTGAGAAAAGGCAAAGGATCCAGAGATCAAATTGTCTGCTGGATAATGGAGAAAGCAAGGGAGTTCCAGAAAAACACCTACTTCTGTTTCATCCTAAAGGAAATCAATATTCATTGGAATGACTGATGCCAAAGCTCCAGGACTTTGGTCACCTGATGTGAAGAGCTGACTCATTGGAAAAGGCCCTGATGCTGGGAAAGACTGAGGGCAGAAAGGAAAGGAGGAAGCAGGGGATGAGACGGTTGGTTGGCATCACTGATTCAACGGATACGAGTTTAGGTGAACTCCGGTAGATGGCAGAAGACAGGAGTGAGCTGCTGCGTGGGGTCACAGCGTGCTACACGCCTGAGAGACTGAACGACAGCAAATGGGTCTAGCCATGTTGTGTGAGCACAGGAGCACCGTAGAGTCAGCCCTTCCAGAGCACAGATTAACTCTCACCCCGTTAGTTTGCTGTCCTGACTTAATTAGCAAGATAGCAGATTTCCGTTGCATGCCACTTAACCTGTAATCAAAGCAAACAGCGTTTTTGAGTGCCATTTAGGAAAGCTGGTACAGATGAAGGCATCCTAAGGGGCAGGTAGTTCACGAACTCAGTTTCTAAAGGCAACATTTGGGAAATCATGATTCACAAAAATGTTTATCACCAAACTGTATATTTAATGAATTAAAAAGACACAAGCGTTTAAAACCACCGATGTCTATCAAGTAGAATGAATCACAAAGTTAGTTTTGTTTAATGAAAAAGCTGGCTAAAATCGATGTCCTGTTGTGAGGTCGTCTTTGACTTTATTGCCTTCTTCTCATGGCGCTAACCCTTCTTGGCTTCTTTCCCTTTTGTGATCTCTGCACCTCCCATGTTTGTTTCTCCCAACTGCAGGACTGATTCGATTGGGTCTTGGGAGGTGGTTGATCTCGTAGCCCCTGAGCCATTTGTCAGTAAGCATTCTCATTCTCCTTAGGGACCCACTCCTGGGGCATCGCCTCCCTGGCCCGCTGTGTCAGGGGGCGTGCACTGGCTGAGCTCAGCTGAGAGAGTCTCTGCCACAGGGACCCATATGGAGCTACACGATCCGCACAGACTTTCTCAGAGCCCACGTGTGAGACACTGCATCCTCCTCACCTGCCACAAAGGCAGCTTGTGTGCAGCTGGTGGCTCCATCGGCCTGGATGGTCCAGGATGGGCAGAAAGTGTGCCCCACCTCAGGCCACCAGCCACCCACATGCGCGTGTGTGACGGATGAAAGAAAAGACAATCACACGGACATGGGGCGAATGAGTGAGACACAAGTTTGCTCGTCTAGCCCACTGAGATTTTGCAGGGAGGGGGACCATCAGCCTCGCCCCCACTAACTGTCAGAGCGTTTCACCCGTTATTAAAAGAACTGCTGCCCAGTCATCAAGCTGCGTGGGTCTCCCATAAAACCCCCGTGTGCTTCTGTTTAAAGTATTTCTAAGAGACTTTACTACAGAAGCTGCATTGGGTGGCTTTAAAATCCTATCTCAGCATCTGTCCTGTGGGTCCTCTCAAGAGTGACTTTTCAGGAGGACATGTCCACCTGGAACTCAGAGGGGACCCGGGGGTCCGTGGGCACTCACTCCTGTCTTTGACCCAGACACGGCACTTTGCATAGACACAGTGGGGTGGGATTCGGTGGAGCTGAGGGAATTAGCACGCTTACTAGGACAAGCCATTAACTGCAAAGGAAAGGTTTTAGACATTTAGATGAAACCCCGTGATCGGCTGGACAGGAAACCAAGGAGAACTGAAAGAGAACTGATATTTGAACAATGATTTAATGAAGAAGCTATCCTCTGTCCTGACCAACGTGCTTTGGTTTGCAGCAATCTTGGGTCCAATTCTTGAGGCCTGTCAGCCCTGGGGAGAAGCAGGGACTTGCCTTGTTAGGGCGCCTTACCGTCCACATCGGGAAGGAGCGGCCACAGCTTCTGGGAGGACGCCGGGTCCTCACAGGCTGGCATGTCAGGCTGCTCATTTGGCCACATGCAGGCAGAGAGTGGGGTGTCCTTCCAGGCCACCAAGGGGGCCCCCACAGTGACTCACTCCTTGTGGTCTAGGGGTTAGGGAGAGTGATTCTAGAGGGAGAGCTTTTAATGTGGGGGAAGGAAAGCGGAGTAGAAAGAATAGCCAAACCTGCGCGTGGTTCCCTTTATTCCTTCTTGATAAGGTCTTTCTCTTGTTAGATGCAGGAAAGAGGTTGCGGGCTGCTGAACTCAAGGACCCAGACATCAAGGAGAACGCTGATAGACTGTGGCAATTCTTGAAACTCCTAAATTATATATATATATATACTGGCAGGCATTCTTAAGGAAAAAAAAGGAAGAGCTTCAACTTGCTGTAGACGTCAGCTCTGCAGTCATAGGTGATGAATGATCGGGGGTCGTTTGGGACCCGGAAGACCGGTGGGGTCCCCAAGTTTCATTGTCTTTGACATCGTCTTCCAGGTTGGGAGATGTTCTCAGTCAAAACCTCAGGAAGCCACCTGTGTACTCTGCATAAAACAAAGGCTTGAACACATTCTACATCCGTTAGAGAGAAAAGTCATGTATAAAATCAGGAATGAGAGAATCACACTATAGAAGGACATATATGAAGCCTTGAAGCAGAAAAATCAGAGGCGACTGGAGTCATCCGTTGGCCTGAAAACAAAGTACCCATTTCATGTGACAAAGAATTTTAGAGAAAGGGTTATTTTTGGTCCTTTGCTGTTTGCTTTGCTAGTTTGTTTATATATTGCTGACTTATTCCCTTTTCTTGTGTTTAAATCCAAGGATTTAATATGATCTTTCTAAGATACAGATAAGGCAAGGGAAGAAAGCAAAATACTAACCAATTTGGTGCTTAGGCAATAAAATCGGCAATGTGGCTTGGATATTTTTTATTATTCGGAAACAGCTTTTCCAAACTGCAGTTTCACTTCTCTCTGCAATGACAATTTAATCTTAAAAGTTGAAAAATCTTTTTAATCTTAAAAAAATCTATGTTTTTAGTTCACCGATGGCTGTTCATGGTTTTCAGTTGCCAGGTTGTGTCTGACTCTTTGTGACTCCCCGGATCGCAACACTCCAGGCTCCTCTGTCCGCTGTCCCCCAGAGTTTGCTCAAACTCATATCCACTGAGTTGGTGACGCTGTCTAACCATCTCATCCTCTGCCACCTGCTTGTTCCTTTGTCTTCAGTCCCTCCCAGCATCAGGGTCTTTTCCAGTGAGTCAGCTCTTCACACCAGGTGGCCAAAGTATTGGACCTTTAGTTTCAGCATCAGTCCTTCCAATGAGTAGTCAGGGTTGATATTCTTTACGATTGACTGGTTTGATATCCTTGCAAGTTTTTCATAACTATGTCTGTTTGACATGGTGGGAGTATATTTTGAAGCTGGAAGTAAAAGAAAGAGAAGCCGATAGTGACAACGTTGTTGAATGCTGCCTAATACAATAGCACAGGGATCATGTTTTAAGAATGTCCTGAAGGCATAAAAGCTTGTATTGTAAGACCCTGCTATCTGGTCTAGCTTTCCAGAAGATCATCAAATAGCTACCAATCAATCTTTCTATTGATTTCCATTATCTGTGACGCATTATTACGGGTGCAATATGTCTAAAACAAGCAACCCCTACCTTCATGAACCTATATCACAGCTGAAGAAGAAAATGCTTGACATATGAAAATTCTTATCAGATATAATCTGGAGATAGTCGTCTAAGCCAGACAAACAGCCCAAGGTAGCCTGGGATGCATTGCCACTTGAAATACGTGGATGAACTTTTCTGAACGTTTCCAAGAAGGCAGAAATCAGGCGGCTTGTGAAACTAGGTGTAAGGAGAAGGAAGGTGAGTTGCAGCCACACTCGAGTGAGGAGAAGGCTGCTGGGCAGGGACCTAGACGGGCCCGCGGGTTTGGGCTGTGGCTGGGAGGCAGCTGTGAATGATCCTGCAGGACCTGCTGTGGAAGCTTGGGGGTAACGCTGGCGTGACGGCTTCAGGTGCTGAATCGCTGCTTGATTAAAGTGGATTTTATTTCCTTCCAGATTCGTTTTACTCTGTTTCTTTAAACTGTACTATAAATACGTTCACCATGACACCTGGAGCTGCTCAAAGGCCCATAAAGGAAGGGCCCAGTCTCCCTCCACCCTCCACCCTCGTCAGCCACACCTGCCAGGCCCCTTCCACTCCCTCCCTCCCTCAGCTAGCACAGCACCCATACACCAAGGAAGCGATTTTCTCTACACAACCCACAAATACAGACGCGTGGCCCCGCAATTCCCTGCTTTCTGTACAGTGCACATTCTGGCCAGCCCATACGCCAATATGCGGAGGTGACAATGCTGTTCTGCCAAGGCCACATGATGGTTTACAACAGCAATATGCCACTGCTGGGCAACATTTGAGTCAATTCTTTTCTTTCCTGGCCACGAGCAGCCTGCGGGATTTTAGTTTCCTGACCAGGGCTCCAAGCCGTGCCCCCTGCAGTCGGGGCACGGAGTCCGGACTCGTGGCCCAGCGGGGAGTTCCCCGAGTCAGTTCTGAACAGCATTTCCTCGGCACATATCGCCACAGGGTTGTGCTTTCATTCTCATTACTTTCATTACTTTTATATAACAATTTTCCAAAACCAGAATGTTAGATTATGCAGCAGGTGAACTTTGAATTTCCATTGTCACTGTTTAACTGTATCCTCAAAAAGCTGCAGCAATCTAAGACAGAAACTGGACCTTTCTTCTGGGGGAAGGGGACTGAAGCAGCGCCAGACCAGGAGGCAGAGGCGGAGGCGCCGCGGGGCAGCCAGTGGGAGGCGAGGCGTCTGGACCCGCAGATGACAGAGTGCTCGTCTTTCAGGACAAAGGAAGATGATTCTGAACAGGCGAGGACACCGAGACCAGAGGATGTCCTTGTGTTTGCTGTGTAAGGAAGGGAATCAGCAAGGAGCTTGTGTGTGCTAAGTTGCTTCAGTCCTGGCCAACTCTTTTGCGACCCCATGGACTGTAGCCCACCAGGCTCCTCTGTCTGTGGGATTTTGCAGGCAAGCACACTGGAGTGGGTTGCCATGTCCTCCTCCAGGGGATCTTCCCCACCCAGGGACGGAACCTGTGTCTTTTACGACTCCTGCATTGCAGGCAGGTTCTTTACCACTGTGCCACCTGGGAATCCCAGAAAGGAGCATGCCAAACGACAACTGACTCAGGAATTTCAAGATAGGAAAAGACAAAGAGTTGCAATCAAATGTGCGATGCATGAGATCACGCCTGAACGTACCAAGATAATGAGAAATGTCTGCAACATACACGTTCGCTAAAGACGCTTAAACTAGAGAAGCACAGACCTTACAGGAAACAAATGATGAGATGAAATGAAGAATTTAAAAGTCCCCAACACAGACCCCCCAGTTATCAAGCTCTTTACCAGTGGGTTCAGCATCTACGTCAAAACTCAGGAAGTGGTGGTCATGGAATTCAACTCTGTTGTCCGAAAGAAAGTCTTCAAAATCAAGTCATGAGGGAGGATCAGAAAATAAAGATACAGGCCAGTACGTAACACCGAAGCCAAACCACATCAAAGCAAAACTATTAGTGTTAAGTGCAATGGAGTTAACATGCACACGCTACTATATATAAAACAGATGACCAACGAGGACCTCCTGTATAGCAGAGGGGGCAGCAGCTAAATGTGAGAGCAATGTGTCTGTGTGTGTGTGTGTGTGTGTATGTGCATATACACACAAAAAGAATGCGGGCCAGAGTTACAGGAAGAGGCAGACACCCTTTGCTCCTGATTTGACAGATAAAGTGGAAAAGTTCTTTTCTGTCTTATTTTTTTTTATTATTGCTTTTTAAATGAGGCTTTTAGACTCTCCGCAGTTCCTACCTGCATAAAACTCAATGCTAGAGGTATACAGTATATCTGTTGATGTGTTATAAGGGTATTTGTGCTTCACAGATGGAAAGAGTACAGTTTATGTTTTGCCCCCAAGAGAACCAATTTTTGTCCATTTTGGAGGAGTGTCACAACCGCCAAGGATGAATGAAGCTACTGAAATGTGAACAGAGGAAACGCAGACAGCTCAGCTGGTGTTGCTCAGTTTCTAGGTGACCCCCATGGACTGTAGTCTGTCAGGCTCCTCTGTCCTTCACTGTCTCCCAGAGTTTGCGCAAAGCCGTGTCCGCTGAGTCAGTGATGCTTCCGAAACCTCCTTTCCTCTGCCTCTTACTTCTTCTGCCCTCAATCTTTCCCAGCAGCAGGGTCTTTTCAAATGAGTCTGTTCTTCACATCAGGTGGCCAGAGTGATGGAGCTTCAGCTTCAGCATCAGTCCTTCCAGTGGATATTCAGGACTGATTTCCTCTAGAACTGAGTGGTTTGCTCTCTTTGCAGCTGATAAAGTTAGGGATCCAGGGACAGCCTGCCTGATGGCTGAAGGGGGACCTTTTTGAATCATGGGTCCTCGAGGCCCTTGAGGAAGAAACTTGCCCACTGGAAAGCAGGGCTGCTGCTCGGGGAGGGGGCTTTAAGGGGTGAGGTCCGTGTGTCACCCTCGAATGCCCTGAGCCATTCTGTGGTGAGAGGCTTCATGGTGAGGACATTTAAGAAACCAGACTGGACTAAAGTAAACTGGTCTCTGCAGGAAGACGCCAGTCTTTCCCCCCCGCCCCGGTATTTATTTATTTTATTTTTATTATTTACTCGGCGTGCCAGCTCTTAGTTGCGGCATGTAGGATCTAGTTCCCTGACCAGGAGTCGACCCCTGGGCCCCCTGCATCTGGAGAGCAGAGTCTTAGCTACCTCCCCATCACAGAAGTCTCGAGTCTCTGGTCTTTACTGCACCAACTTCCACGTGAAGGTCAAGGATGGAGACAAGGCAAGAACACTGTCCCGAGCGTCCAGGGATCCCATCAGGGAGTCCATGAGCTTGAGACTTCTACATCCGTGTCCTGGGGCAGGCCTGGGGCATCGCAGGTGGGCAATGCTACCCCCCCGTGCCGGTCCTTACGGCTTCAAGCTGTAAAGCCGGTCCAGGCAGGAGCAGAGACAGGACTTGACAGCGTCCCTTATCCTGAACTGCACCGACTTCCCGATGGTGACTTCCCACCGCCCTTCCCCCAGACTCTTTCTTTCTCCTGAACCGAGATCCAAAAATGAAAGTTAGAGTTAAAAGGAAAACATTTACAGCCAAGGAGGAATCACCTCTGAGGTCACAGGCTTTTGACATCTTATTCCCCCACGAACCTTTAGAATCAAGGCCTTCTAATCTGACCTTGCCGACAGTGGCCTGCAGACAGGGACGGGCCTGAGCTCTGCTTCCTGCTCTTAGAGCCCCCACTTAGGAAGTAACCTTGAGCGCGTAATGGTGACCCGGTGATGGAGGCCCACCCTTCTTCAGCACCGGCGGAAGGGAGCAAGTTGACTCTCACCCTTAAAGCTGCGCACAGGCCCCTCTGCACCGTCAGACCACAAGCGCAGGCCTGTGCTCCACGCGCAGCTCCACCGAACCGTGAGGCTCATTCCGAGGCCTCCCATCTCGTTACCTTTCAGAGGAAACCGGCGCCGTCTCCGTGCGCCCCGACGGTGATTTGGAGCTGGGAAGAGAGCTGGCGCTGCTCACGCTGGCCTGCCTTCTGTCACTGTGAATGCCGGGCACTGCGTGTGCGGGAGTCAGGATGGCCGCGGCCGGGGACCGCGGAGCCGAGGCCACCTGCTCTGGCCCTCTGCCGACGGCGGCTGCTCCTGACGGAAGCTGGGGCCCAGGTTCCAGACCCAGCGAGGCCTGCTGGAAAAGCGCCCTCGACCCTCCCCGCCACCCCAACGCCTGGCAAGCGGCTGCAGGAGGTGGGGAGGGCGAGGCTGAAGGTCCCGGGATCGCAACTCAGGGACATCCTCTGTGATCTCCACGTCAGCGCCCCTTGGGTTCTTCCACAGTTCGGAACCTTAAACGGAGCTGAAACTCTCCAGAGCTGGGGCAGAGGGTGCCTGCAGCCGTCCAAGGCCCAGAGCAGCCAGCGCGGCAGATGCAGGGAGCCACGGAGCAGGAGGCTGGCGCTGGCCGCCCCTGCCGTCCTGATGAGAAATGCCATGCGTTGGACCTGCCAGCAACCCATCTCCTGCACTGAGAAACTCTACCCTCAGCTGACATGAGTGAGTGCTCAGCTGTGTCCCACCCTATGCGATCCCGTGGGCTGTAGCCGCCAGGTTCCCTCCGTGAATACTGGAGTGGGTTGCCATTCTCTTCTTCAGGGGCTCTTCCTGACCCAAGGGATCGAACCAGCATCTCTTGCAGTCTCCTGCATTGGCAGGCGGATTGCTTACCACTGCACCACCTGGGAAGCCGCATCTGACATGAGTGTTCTTCAAATGATATCAGAGGGCGTTTGAAATTCTCATAGAAGATGGATTAAAATTTACTGGCAAATTGGAGATCTGTGAGCTGTTTGTGTTTGTATCTTTCTGGCATTTGTAGTTCTTTAATGCTCTAACAGCCTCCTCAGCTTTTGTATTGGATTTAAAACCTAAAGGAAAGCATTTGCTAGGTCATCAGAATCGTCACCCAAATTTCAACACTGCTTTAGCTTTAAAAAACCTCATTTCTCTCCCCTCACTCAGGTTTGTGTTAACAGATGCACACTGCTATATATAACATAGATAACCAACACAGACGTATTGTGTAGCACAGTGTTGTAAAATACACAATATTTTGTAACAACCTTTAAGGGGAAAGGAATCTGAAAAAGCATATATATTCATATACATTCATGTATAAGTGAATAGCTGTGCTGCACACCTGAAATTAACAGGATGTTATAAAGTCAACTGAAAACACCCCTAGTCTCCTAGAAAATGGTGGTTCTGCATTCCTGGACTTTTCTCAGTAGAGATGAACGGAGGTCAGCGAGAGCCCTTTTCCTGAGAAGCTGCCCTGGCGTACGTTAAAGCTGATGAGAAGTGTCCGCGCAGGACTCCCGAATCCCCGCGTGAGCGCTAGAACCACTAGACGGGTTTCTGGAGGGTCTCGCTTGGGCATCCGTAGGTGTGCACTGGTGCCTGTATCAGGAAACCTCTGGGGAAGAGGCCTCCGCAGCCTGTGTGATGTCAGCGAAGGCCACAAGGGCGAGAGTCCGGACTTCCCGCTTAGCGGGACCCCTGAGGGGTGGGGTTGGCCCTCCTCCCACAGAGCTCGCAGGAACTTCTGGAGGCACCCCCTCCCCGAGCCTCCGATTGCCACCTCCCCAGGCACGGCTCTGCCATCACTCACTGCCCGCCAGGCCAGGCAGAACCCCACCACTTTGCAGGTGGGGCCGGCTGCTGCCCGTGGCAGAGACGAACGACATATTTATTAGCTTGTCAAAACCTCCCCTGTTTATGGAAGTCTCACCCAGCTAAACAAAACAGTCAGCTTCCCATTGGCTCCTCAAGAGGCCCCTGTTGAGAGCTTCAGCAAAGTGCTTGATGAGGCATAAAATGATGATTAATTAATTTACTGCTCAGTTGATCGTCTCACGGCGTGGTTGATGGTTCTCCCAGCGGTCAGCCCTCACTCTGCCGGGCACAGCCAAGCCTGCTTTTGCTCTGACCTGAGCCGGGAAGCTCCCGGGCAGGGAAGGAGGGCAACGGGGCACAGAGGCTCCGGAGGCCCCAGGAGGCGGGCGCAGGCGGCGGGGGGCCTCTCGCAGCCAGCCATTAATCAAGACTCACTGGCCCTGGGAACGGCCGGCGCCCGGGAGCAGGCGGCCTGGGCGCTGCGGGTGCTCGGAGCCACGTCTCCAGCCAGTTGCTCTCCCGGGAGGCGCCTGGGCAGCCTGCTGTCCCCCCGGCGAGTGCTGGCCGGGACCGGCTCCCTGTGCTCTTGCATCTCTGAGGGGAAGGTGGCCTCGCCTGCCCACGGGGTGAGCCGGCGGGGACACTGCTCTGCCTCCAGACTGTCAGCCCTCAAGGTCAATGATAGCAAGGTTTTTGAAAACGGGAAAACGCAGAGATTTTCTGTCTTAACTTGAGCTCCACATGGCACGCTGTTGGGTTTTAGGAAGTTTTAGCTTTATTAAAAGTAAAGTGAGATTTCAAAGCAGAGGTCTCTGTTGATTTATCCTTTTCTAACTGACTGCTGAGGGTAGGCTCACGGTGTGTGATGCAGCCATAAAGATAAGGAGCAGTGAACGCGCCCTCCTGTGGGGCGCGGATGGGGAGCCCCCACCAGACATCTGGCAAGCCCACTGGACGGTGAGCGATCCGCCGGGTGGGGCAGCAGTTACAGGAGGCTAACCGGGATGCCCTGCCTAGCGGGTGTAGGTTTCGAATGGACGGCCGGGTCTAAAGTCAGGCCCCTGGACTGAGGGGCACTGAGCTACCCATCAGATCAGCACGGGGAGCAACTGCTTTAGGCCCAGACGCAGGGTGTGCAGGAGCTGGGTCCCTCGGCAAGGGGTGGGCCCTGTGTGCTGCTGGCCCTGAGACCCTCAGGGACACAAGGCTGGCAGCACTGTGCCCCAGGGCCAGGGAAGGGCACGCTTGTTGGGGCCACTGCACGTGGGTGAGGTCCAGTCTCTGCAGAGACCGCAGGGACCTACTGGGCTGTGTGCAGCTGAGAAGAGGAGGCTCAGAGGCAGCCTTTCCATCCCCCTGCTTGCAGTCCGAGTGGCCCACCCTTCCCCGTCTGGTCTCTCAGAGGGTCTGGCGGGTGTCCAGCCGAGGGATGAGTGGAAACTGTGAAACAAGGTGGGGAGGTGCGATGTCGGGCCAAATTGCAGTCTAGCTGGCAAGAGGTCACTGCAGGCGGCCATCCGCTCGGGAAAGGTGCCAGGTGGCTCGGGGTGGGCTGGGAGCTACCTGGGAAACTGCAGGGGTGGCCGGGCACGTGGGAGCCCTGCTGGGCCAGGCCCTCCACCGGCCCCATCCCAGGGCTGACACTGCACTTTCCCACCTGGACCACACTGACCCTCTGAGTCTGTTCAAGCCAAGGTTTAAGGAGCAGAAAGTGTCACCCACGCTGATGCCGGCGGCAAGCTGTAAACGAGGGTTGTGGTGCCTGGAGGTTGGTTCAGATGGGGGTTTGCGGTGAGTGAGACGGGCTGAGGTAGGACAAAGTCCTTGGAAAAGTGATGGTTTTCCATCCCATGGGCTTTCCTGGGACAAAGGGCTCTGTGTCCCTGATGGGTCGGGGTCTGCTGTGCCCTATGTCCCATGGAGATCCTCACAGGCGTTGAAGTTGGAAAGCGCTAAAGAGCTCATCAGTTAAGAGGACAGTTTAACCTGTTTGTCTTGAAGTTCCCAACCTGGTAGCAACAGGAACAGTGACGAGCGAAACTGCTGACCCCTCTGGGAGGATGAGGACGGGGTCCCTGGGTACGCTGCAGGAAACACGGGCCCCATAACTGAAAGTGCCGTGACAATGAACCAGGCTCTGTTGAGTGTCACCGTGGACCACGCCGCCAGCATCCTGGTCATCCCCGTGGCCCAGGCACAGCACGGTGCCCACACACCGAGGGGCTCTGCGTCAGCTCCTTCTGCAGGTCCTGTTGGGATGCAGAGTGGGGAGGGGCCCTGGTGGGCTCGACGGCCAGGGCTGGCAGTCGATGTCTGGGGCAGTGGGGCCGCACACGGGCCATGGGGGCCATAGGGGTGAGTGGACATTGTGTTACGGGGAAAAGCAAACATGGACTGGCACCGAGGATAGGGAATCCACTCAAACGGGGAGCTGCCAAGGCGACCGCGGGGGACTGGCCTGGACGTCCAGGCTTTCACAGCCAGGGAGGGGGAGCTGAACCTTCAGGCCGCACATTCAGCTCCTACACCACGGGCTCAGGGTCCTGGGCACCACTGGACTCGGGGTGGACAGCCGGACCCGCAGGTGGCCACTGTGGCCAAGTCGCTCGACCTCACCGATGCTGCGATCCACCTCCTGCATGTTAAGAAACTGCCCGGGGGCTGAGAGGGTCTGTGGTTGAAACAGGATCTGGGAACCCACAGGGCAAGGCCAGCACCTGCAGGGGCTTCCTCCAGGGCAGCCTGAGGCTTGCTTTCCTTGGGGGAACCAGAGGGTTCCTATGTCGCCACCTGTGCATGGATCATTTATCTCCACAATCAGGAGCTGATAAAAACATCCAAGTCAGCGAGGTTATTGTCAAAAAATGGATCTCTTTCTCTTTTTCCTGGCCTTTCCAAATTATTACTTAACATCATCGGACAAAGTTAATAAAGGCACCATTGCCAGAGAGTGGCTCTTCTGTGGGGCTAACCACCCTTGACCTCCACGGGGCTGGACACGGTCAGCTGGGTGCTCTTCTCTCTGCCAATTTCCTTGTCTCCTGCCCTGTCACCCAAGTGAGTCATGTGAGTGGAGTTGTCATCACCTGTGTGGTGGTGAGCAGAACATATCTGGGTTGTATTTTCCTCTAAAAAATGCTGAAAAGATGTGGACACTGGTGAAGGAAGCTGATGGAAAGTGCAGAATTTTCAAAAGTGAAATGAGAAAAACTTCTGGAAAATGCAGGTGAACGCTCAGAGAAGATCAGATGAGAGAGCATTGTAACCACACGCCCCTGCCTCTGGGCCCAGGGCTCCATTCACCCGCAGCCAAGTGCTTTATGGAACCAAACTCTGGTCCACTCCCCTGACACACAGCAAAGCCGATCTGTCGACACCAAGTTGTGGTGAAGGAAAGTCCAGTGTTAGTTGCAGGGCACCAGGCAGCTCATGCTCAAAAGACCAGACCTCGCTGGTGGTGTCCAGGGGAAGGCTTCTGAAGGCCTGGTTGGGGCGAGGGTTGCAGGATGCCTCACCAGCTCCTGGACGTCCTTCTGACCAGTGGGTGGTGAGGGCACAGGGGGATGCTTTGGGAGTCAGCGCCCTCCGCCTTCTGGCTCCAACCGGCCTGTGATGCATGCGCTTGTGGTCAGCAGGAGGCTGACATCCTCCTCTGGGTGGGCATTCTTAGTTTCTATAGAGCAACTCAAAGATGTGAATCAGATTGTAGTGCGTATCCCTTCAGGAGGGACTAAGCATCCTGGCACTCTGGCATCCTCACCATTAACTGCCCGAGTCTGCTTTTTGGAACACAGGGAAGACCAAATGCAGCAGGGGAGACAGAGTGGCTTGTACCCACGTGGCCCTAGGATCCTGCTCTGGGAAGTGGACGTTTCAATCCGCCTTTTCTTTAACTTTCTTCAATCCTTAGGGGAACAGGGTGGGACAAGAAAGTTTTGGGTAGAGAAGTTGAGCATAGACTTGGCAGGGAAGCTCGATTCTGGGGAGCTTGGTTTCAAGAAGCATTTCCCCCGAATTCCAAGCCATGCAGGAGCTCCTCCAGGAGCAGCTGGGAGGCCCTTAACCGTCTCTGCTTTGGATTTAACAAAATGAAAATGTTTACTCTCTTTAGCCTGTATTTGCGTGAGCTCTAAGAGGTTCCCTAGAAATGGAAAGGTCTTTTCCCCCAAAGAAGCACCAAGAACTTGCTCTAAACCAGCAACAGAACAATGTAAACAACCGCGTGTGCGTTTCTTGAGTGAACGAGACAGACTATTCCCAGGTGCGGAGGGCCAGCTGCACTGGCTGTTCTTCTGGGAGGAGGCCGGGTCTTCAGAAGAATATTGTAAGGATTGCATCTCCCAGAGAGACAGCCAATGGCTTGTTTGTTATTTTGACAAAAAGGTCAAAAATTAAATGTCTCTTTTGTGTGTGTGATTTACTAGTGTTTAGGTAGGGGAAGGTTTTTTTTTCCCCATAAAATGTAAAATGAGTCTTTCTTTTAAACTCAGTAATGCAATGGAGTGACCGTGTGTGTGCGCGCGCGCGGCTGTGTGTGTTGTTTCTTCAGTCCTGTCTGACTCTTTGTGACCCCTTGGACTGTAGGCCCCCAGGCTCCTCATCTAGGGGATTCTCCAGGTAAGAATTCTGGAGAAGGTTGCCAAGCCCTTCTCCAGGGGATCTTCCTGATCTGGGATCACACCTGGATCTCCTGAACTGCAGACAAACTCCTTACATCTGAGCCACCAGGGAATCCTGAGACAGTATCTCATCTTAAAAGCACAAGTGAGGTCTGCATGGTAGGAACAGTGGTGGGTGGAGACAAAACCATGAATGGATACAGACTGATGGGGATCTCACAGTTCTGATCTTGTTTAATCCTCCTGGTTTGTTGAATCAGAGGCCACAGGAGTATCCATGGCCTCGTTCTACAGACCCTGAGAGACCTGGGGAGATACTGCTCTGGATCTGGGGCCAGAAGGTGCCCGAGTTCACTGTGCTGCCCGACAGGACAGGGGCTCACAGAGGAAGGCGGGACCAGCGAGCGGCAGTGACCCTCAAGCGCTGACCAGCCCTGGGGTTGGGTGAGGAGCGGAGGGGGTGCTTGAGGGACCCCCGGCTCTGGGGATCCACCAGCAGCATGGGCAGCGTGTCTGACGGAGCCCAGGCTTAACTGCCTTTGCTTTCCTCCTCGATGCTCAGGGTTTCTGCTTCTGCTGAGATGCTCTCTGTACCAGAGGCAGAGTAAGGGAAAGGGAGAAAGTTTGTATGCAGGACTGCTCCTGGCGCTAATAAAGATGCAACGCCGCACGTTAGGCAGAGATTTACTTGTATTGATGCAGATTTACTGCTCCAGGAAAAAAAAAAAAGAAGCAGCCTTATTGTATGATCAAAGCTAATAAAAATAGAAAACAAATGATGCTGTACCCTGAATAGAAGCAATGCGCTAGTTAATGAACACTTATTGACCGGTAACCTGCAACTAATGTAGCTATGGATTTTTACTTTGTCTATTCGTAGTTTTAAGAAGCAATTGGCTGGGTCTCCCCGGACCAGAGGATGAGGTGATAGTTAACAAAGCTGCGTTTTATTTAGTGCTAAACAAAGCAGTCAATTTAAATCTGGGTTGGATGGGAAAACCATCTCTTTGGTTTATGTAAGCTGGAATCACTTGAGCGAGGCTGTTTTTAGATGGTTCTGTCATGGGATACCGATTGCTTATTATGTACGGCCGCATCCTGTCCATTTACAAAAAGTGATGGGAGAATTAGTCAATGTCCAACACCCCCGGATGGGAATTTAAAACCAATGTCCCTGTGTGTAGTGATTTTTAAAGGCAAGTCTACCTAACACTGGGTTGAGTCACCTACACCTAAACTTCACAGCCCTTATTGAAACTCACTGCACATCCAGAAACAATTGAATGAATGGGTTACAGCATCATCCATAGAACTTAAAAAGTGCATTGTCTGAATTGAGTTAACGGGGCTTCTGAAGCCTTCGGGAGAGCAATACCCACAGTTCTAGTGGTGCCCGAGGGGCGGCTCGTCTCAACTGCCGCAGCACCTTTGAAGGAAAGCTACCCATTTCCCTGCCTGTTGCCGTGAGCTCACAAGTTTACCGGGCTGCCCTCTTCAAAGCACGGACGGGTCACTTGTAGGAGTGTCTCCCCTGCCTGGGGTGGCCCTTCAGTGCAGCCCTGGGCGTGAGGCGGAGCCTGTCTGCTGCAGCTGGCCCCGCCCCTGCAGCCCCAGAGGAGGGGGTGGCGACGACGCCATTTTCCTGGGTCTTCTCCTGGTCATGTCACCTTCCCTGCATTTTCTTGTGTTTTAAATTAAAACAATTGATTTAATTTTTACTTTTTTAAAATTGAAGTATATTAATAGTTGTTTATAGTGATTCAGGGGGACATTAAAGTGATTCAGTTTTATGTATATCTATATAGGTAGATAGATAGCGCTTCCCAGGGGGCTCTGCTGGTGAAGAACCCGCCTGCCAGTGCAGGGGACATGAGAGACGTGGGTTCGATCCCTGGGTCAGGAAGATCCCCTGGAGGAGGGCGTGGCAAGCCACTCCAGTATTCTTGCCTGGAAAGTCCCAAGGACCCAGGAGCCTAATGGGCTACAATCCAAGGCTCACAAAGAGTTGGACACGACTGAGGTGACTTAGCCCATGTACAGAAACTCTTTTCCATCACTGTTTATTATAAAAGATTGAGCACAGTTTCCTGTGCTATGCAGTAGGTCCTTGCTGGTTATCTACTTTACATATAGTTGTCTGTGACTGCTAATCTCATACTCTTGGTTTCTCCCTCTCCACCCTTGGGTAACCATGTTCATTTCCAATGTCTGTGGTGTATTTCTGTTTTGTAAATAGGTTCGTCTGTGGCATGTTTTCGATCCCACATCTAAGTGATATCAGGCGGTGTTTATCCTTCTCTCTCTGACTCATCTCATTCAGTGTGAGGACCTCTACGTCCATCCCTGTTGCTGCAAAGGGCATCGCTTCCCCTTTTTTTTGGCTGAGTAATATTCCAGTGTGTGTCTGTACATATGTATGCTGGCTTCCTCATGGAGTTTTCACAGCCTGGCCCTCCCAGGAGGGGGCCTGCCATCCTGCTGAGCTCAGGGTGCATCTCTTTTGGGCCCACAGAGCCTCCAGGGAGCCCAGGACCCCAGTGACCCATGGCATCTGACCAGAGCCTGTGTTCTGCCGTGGATGGCCGGGGCTCCCAATGGCCCGTGTTCTCAAAGGCCCCCAGCTGGGGTCACTGAGCACAGAGCAGAAGCCGGTACAGGGAAAGCAATAGCTGATAGGCACAGACAAACCCCCAGATGGGGGTGGCCGTTTCCTGGGCCGCTGGCTGCAAATCCTCACCAGTGAACAGCCTGCTTTCAGCGTCAGGCTGCTCTTTGAGTAAGGGAACCAGCAGAGCACAGACCCCCTGAGAGGTGGCGGTGGGGAATCCAGGAGCATCCGTGCAGCTCGGGACCTGAGCCCGGGCCACTTCCACGTGGAACATCCAGGTTTCATTCTCAGGTGCTGTCTTTGGATTGATTCTGAATTTAGTTTGCACACGACTGCCTAGAGGAATAGGTGCCGCCTGGAAGAAAAATAAACTTGCCTGAGATCTGTTTTCAAGGTGACTGTTACATGGCTTGTGGAAGGCAAGGAGATCCAACAAGTCCATCCTAAAGGAAATCAGTCCTGAATATTCATTGGAAGGACTGATGCTGAAGCTGAAACTCCAATACTTTGGCCACCTGATGTGAAGAGCTGACTCATTTGAAAAGACACTGACGCTGGGAAAGATTGAGGGCAGGAGGAGAAGGGGAGGACAGAGGGTGAGATGGCTGGATGGCATCACCAACTCAATGGGCATGAGTCTGAGTAAACTCCGGGAGTCTGAGTAAACTCCTGGCGTGCTGCAGTCCATGGGGTCGCAGAGATTCGGACACGACTGAGCGACTGGGCTGAGCTGAACTGTGGAGGGCAAGGATGGAACCGGGCTGGAAGTGGCACCCACCGAGCAGAGAGACCACCGCTGAGTCACAGGCCCCCGCGTGGGTGACCTGAGGTCTCCACAGACACCCTCGTACCATTCCAGAACTCCAGAAGCCCAGGCCACTTCAGTCCATCTTCTGCTCGTTGGCACAGGCTGACCCAGGCAGATACTGGCCCCATGGGGCAGGTGGAGGAGGAGAACATTATGAACTTTGCAGTCAGCCCCGATCTCCAGAAGACGTGCCTCCTGAATTAGGAAGGGTGGAAACACCACGTGCGGTGTTGGCATGGGCAGCCGGGGTCCCCACTGGTCCATCCCTGTCAGAGTGAGGGCCGTTTCCTTTTGCTGTGAGTCTGCACAAGCACAGCTCCCTTGCAAAGGGTATTTCATTAAGTCTTTAGAGATTCTTGATTCACCTTTTCGGTATCTGCTGTTTGAACTCTGACCTACTGTGATGCTCTAAGTAAAAACAAACAGTCCAGGCCAGAGGCTCCAGGCCCCTCTGAGCTCATGGAGAGGACCTACAGGCACCGGAAACAGCAAGAGGAGAGGTTCTTTCACTCAGACTCCTCACTCCCCAAGATAACNTGTCACATTCTCCAGGCGTCAGCTGTGGTTTTCCCTTGCCTCGGTTGCATGCTCAATAACTCAGTTGTGTCTGACTCTTTGTGACCCCATGGACTGTAGCCTGTCAGGGCCCTCTGTCCATGGGATTTCCCAGACAAGAATACTGGAGTGGGTTGCCATTTCCTTCTCCAGGCCCCAGGTATCCCTGTTAAATTGCACATTCAGTGAACTATCATCTAAGTGAATACTCAGTATATGTATAATACAAAATATTGATATGAGTAAGTATGAAGAGTGGTTTGTGTGTGTGTGTATGTGAAACTTAAGTTTCATGTTTTGTAAGGATTTTATCAAGACATCATTTAAACATTATTTCATACAACTCTACAAATTAAAAAAAAAATCCTATTTGGTAATGACAGATTGCTTTGCAAATTATCTTAGCAAATCACCTGACTGTTCATGAAAGTGAAAGAGTAGAGTGAGAAAGCTGACTTAAAACTCAACATTCAGAAAAATAAGATCATGGCATCTGTTCCCATCACTTCATGGCAAATAGATNCATGGACTGTAGCCTGTCAGGGCCCTCTGTCCATGGGATTTCCCAGACAAGAATACTGGAGTGGGTTGCCATTTCCTTCTCCAGGCCCCAGGTATCCCTGTTAAATTGTACATTCAGTGAACTATCATCTAAGTGAATACTCAGTATATGTATAATACAAAATATTGATATGAGTAAGTATGAAGAGTGGTTTTTGTGTGTGTGTGTGTGAAACTTAAGTTTCATGTTTTGTAAGGATTTTATCAAGACATGATTTAAACAGTATTTCATACAACTCTACAAATTAAAAAAAAATCCTACTTGGTAATGACAGATTGCTTTGCAAATTATCTTAGCAAATCACCAGACTGTTCATGAAAGTGAAAGAGTAGAGTGAGAAAGTTGACTTAAAACTCAACATTCAGAAAAATAAGATCATGGCATCTGTTCCCATCACTTCATGGCAAATAGATGGGGAAACAATGGAAAGGGTGACAACTTTATTTTGGGGAGCTCCAAAATCACTGCAGCCATGAAATTAAAAGACGCTTGCTCCCTGGAAGAATAGCTATGACAATCCTAGACTAAAAATTAAAAAGCAGAAACATTACTTTGTCAACAAAGGTCCGTCTAGTCAAAGCTATGATTTTTCCAGTAGTCACGTATGGATGTGAGAGTTGGACTGTAAAGAAAGCTGAGTGCTGAAGAATTGATGCTTTTGAACTGTGGTGTTGGAGAAGACTCCTGAGAGTCCCTTGGACTGCAAGGAGATCCAACCAGTCCTTCCTAAAGGAGATCAGCCCTGGGTGTTAATTGGAAGGACTGATCTTGAAGCTGAAACTCCAGTACTTTGGTCACCTGATGGGAAGAGCTGACTCACTAGAAAAGACCCTGATCCTGGGGAAGATTGAAGGTGGAAGGAGAAGGGGACTACAGAGGATGAGATGGTCGGATGGCATCACCGACTCAACGGACAGGAGTTTGAGCAAGCTCCGGGAGTTGGTGAAGGACAGGGAGGCCTGGCGTGCTGCAGTCCATGGGGTCACAAAGAGTCAGACACGACTGAACGACTGAACTGAAGACTTTTCAAAAACAAGCTGGAGGTCACAGATGCTGGTTTTCTTCTGTGAGGAAGTTCTTGTCCGGAGAAACATCTTTGACTCTATATTAAGACTGGTGATTGGACATTTACGCTCTCACATGTTTAGGGCGAGTTTGCATCCTATAGAGTTGGCTTACTTTTTAACAAATGAACACTGCTCAGCCCAGCGGGGTGGACCAAGATGAGGCTTGTGTCTGGGCCCCTGTGAATGGTATGGCTCGACCATGGGGATGGACCCTCCCTCTGGTTCCTCTGTGGAGCCCCTCCCAGGCGATAGGCATGCATGTTTTGCCCTATTACATCATAGTCGTTTTCCTTGTAATTAGATGTGTGTTCTTCACAGTGAAAGGTTAGAGACATCAAGAGCTTCCCAGCAGAGTAACTGACAGGGATGAGGAGAGAAAATTCGTGAACACACAGAGGAGGCAAGTCGCTGTGTTTCAGGGACGACAGATGCAAACAGCAAATGTTAAAGGAGCTGTTTTCCAATACTGTTTGAAAAGTACACGTCTAATTAGAGACGAATCTGTTTAAATTCACCACCAAAATAAGCTGATGAAAGGAAGGGAAAAAAAAAAACAAACTAGGTCAGTCTGAGATCTGTGTAACTTGGGTCTCTAATGGGACAATCATTAAAAATAATTTCAATTATTCACGTTTGAATGACTTTTATATAAAGCTTTTTAAATAACGTGAAATCTGCTGTATGAAGCCTAAATGAAAGAATGGCCAAGTTAATCTCTGACATATTATTTGAGCTTGTACATTGCGGAAAAAAAAATAAAAGCACAGTAGAATGTTAAATTTCACATAAAATATTCTGGCTTCCTCTGGTTTATTTCAGAGCGAGGGTGCCATTTATGATTACATTTTATGAGAAGATAATTACAAGCAGAGCTGCTTTTCTAAGCTTGCAAAAGGTAATCTAAACGCTAAGATTAACACATTTTGGGACATTAATAAGCTCAGTTCTCTTCAACTTGACGGATTAGTAACGTTCAGTGGCAATGCAGCTGCTTTCTCTCTGGAGCCAGTACTATCCACAGAATTTCCTCCCACTGGTGGAGAGGAAGACAGCCATCCTTGGCTCATCATTGGGTAGATCCCCAAACTCTAATAGGGATGCTGGTGGGTCAGGGTGTCGAGTCCCACAGACAGTAAAGTGTTCTGCGAATGGTGTGTGTCTTGTGGGTGTCTCTCACTCTGATCACCAACGATGTTCTACCCAAGGAAAGGGGTAGGGGCAGCAAACAGAAGGGTAGAGGTTTTCAGGACTTCCCTGGCAGTCCAGTGGTTGAGACTCCATGCTTCCACTGCAGGGGGCACAGGTTGGATCTCTGGGCAGGGAACTAAAATCTGCCTGCTGCACAGCATCAGTTCAGTTCAGTGGCTCAGTGGTGTCTGACTCTTTGTGACCCCATGGACTGCAGCACCCCAGGCCTCCCTGCCATCATCAACTCCCGGAGTTTGCTCAAACTCCTGTCCATTGAGTCGGTGATGCCATCCAACCATCTCATCCTCTGTCGTCCCCTTCTCCTCCTGCCCTCAATCTTTCCCAGCATCAGAGTCTTTTCAAATGAGTCAGCTCTTCACATCAGGTGGCCAAAGGATTGGAGTTTCAGCTTCAACATCAGCCCTTCCAATGAACACTCAGGACTAATCTTGTTTAGGATGGACTGGTTGGATCTCCTTGCAGCCCAAGGGACTCTCAAGAGTCATCTCCAGCACCACAGTTCAAAAGCATCAAGTCTTTAGAGCTCAGCTTTCTTTATAGTCCAACTCACATCCGTACATGACTACTGGAAAAACCATAGCCTGGACTAGATGGACCTTTGTTGGCAAAGCAATGTCTCTGCTTTTGAATATACTTTCTCTTTTGGTCATAGCTTTTCTTCCAAGGAGTAAGCATCTTTTAATTTCATGGTTGCAGTCACCATCTGCAGTGATTTTGGAGCCTCCCAAAATAAAATCTGTCACTGTTTCCATTGTTTCTCATCTATTTGCCATGAAGTGATGGGACCAGATGCCATGATCTTAGTTTTCTGAATGTTGAGCTTTAAGCCAGCTTTTTCACTCTCCTCTTTCACTTTCATCAAGAGGCTCTTTAGTTCCTCTTCACTTTCTGCCATAAGGGTGGTGTCATCTGCATATCTGAGGTTATTGGTATTTCTCCTGGCAATCTTGATTCCAGCTTGTGCTTCATCCAGCCCAGCGTTTCTCATGATGCATATAAGTTAAATAAGCAGGGTGACAATATACAGCCTTGAGGTACTCCTTTTCCTATTGGAAACAGTCTGTGCCCAGCATAGCCCCCTCAAAAAAGAAATTTAGACATGTTCAAAAGAATAAAGAGTGCAGTGAAGAATAAAACCTCTGCTACTAGTGAAGATAAAGCCACATGTAGATTAAATGAATGAACATCATAAGCAAACTTTTAAAAATTTGGGCTTGGGGGAAATTCAGGTTTCTGGGTCTACAACCCTAGGAAAAGGACTTACCATTTCCCGCACTCCTGTGTTCATTGCAGTGCCATTCACAGTAGCCAGGACATGGAGACAACCCGCGTGTCCACCAACAGATGACTGGATAAAGGTGATAGGAAGTACATGTATACGCATGTATATGTATATGACTCAGCCATAAAAAGGGAGAAAACCCTGCCATTTTTGACATCATGGATGGACCTTGAGGTCATTGTGATAAGTGAAATAAGTCAGATAGAGAAAGACAGGCATCCTGTGATCTCACTAACATGAGAAATATAAAACAATTGGACTGGAAGGAACAGTAGATCGGTGGTTTCCAGGGGCTGGGGAACGGGGCAAGTGAGTGACGGTGGTCCGAGATATAAAAATCCAGTTTTCAGAGGAACAAATTCTAGCACTGTAAGGTGCAGAATGGAGGCTATAGTTAACGAGGCTGCAACGTTTGTCTGAAAGTTACCAAGAGAGCAGATTCTTAACGTTCTCACCACACACACACACACCCCTATGTGAGGTCAACGGCATCAACTAAGCTTCTTTTGGCGATTGTTTTGCACAATGTACACATGTGCACACCTTAGGCGTACACAGTGTTATCTACACATTGCTGTTGTTTTAGCCACTAAGTCATGTCCGATTTGTTTGTGATTTCATGGACTGTAGCTTGCCAGCCTCCTCTCTCCATGAGATTCTCCAGGCAGGAACGCTGGAGTGGGTGGCCATTTCCTTCTCCAGGAGGTCTCCCACATTGCAGTGGATTCTGAGCCACCAGGGAAGTCCAGGAAGATAATAAAAGCATCGGATAAGACATTCTAGCTTACTAATCGCTGTTTACAAGAAGCCAAGATTTTCAAGCCCTCTGTCAACACAAATACAGATTCCCCATCAGCTGATGAGGGGGCTGTGAGGGGAATGTGCTGTTCATTGCCCCCACTGTGGGTCTTTGGCAACACCCAGCTGCTCCTGTGAGCCCACAGAGAAAGTTTAGGTGGGAACAAGGGTGTCCTTCCCTCCAGGAGCCACCTAAAACTTCCTCTGCTCTATCCATGTCTGATCGCACTCGAGAAGGAAAGTGGTTGGCTTGGCCCTCACTTACTGTGTGTTCCCGGAGGGCATCTCAGGTGGGAACTGTGGCCCTAGGATTTTGACAACAATCAGTTAAAAAAAAAAACAAAAGACACCTTTTGTTTTGTCTGTTGAAGAACAAACAGAGGCGTTGACTGCTTCTGCTAGAACTGCTGAGGCAGCACTGGGGTCAGCCTTGCATGTCTTCATCATCACCCCTGTGGTCCGCGAGTCTCCCCTGCTTTGGGGACTGGACCCCAGGGGCCCTCACCCCAGGCCTGGTGGTCCTTGAGCTGACTTTATTCCACGGGTGGCCAGGGGCCCCTGCTAGGACGTGCGTGGCTTGTAGCCAGTAGAGTAAACGAAGACTTAGGATCAAGGACTTCCTATAACCAGGAGGCTTTTAAGCAGATTGAATGTTTCCACTTTGGAGGATTTCTTTCTTTTTCCTCTTAAAAGGTGAGTCGGCCTTACAGCAGCCCTGCTAGCGTCTTCAGTTTTGCCTCAGCAGGTGGCGGGGAGGGGATGCTGGGGTTGGCGAAGCCCGTCTTCTTCTGCTTTGTAACCTCCAGGAGCCTCTGAGCCTCCGTCACACGTAACAGCGTGCGCATTAGGAGCTGAGCAAGTGCACCTCTTCAGCTCTCGCCCCAACTGCACCACCTTCCCAGAGGACCCGGACTCTGCAGCCCAGACACTCTGCCTCTCCCATCCAGCCTCGGGGGATTCTACTGATGCAGCTTTGACTCTGCACACCCAATTGTTACAGAAGCTTGGAAACACTAAGGAACATGACAAAGTGAGTGAAGTCGCTCAGTCGTGTCCAACTCTTTGCCACCCCATGGACACCAGGTNCTCTGCAGCCCAGACACTCTGCCTCTCCCATCCAGCCTCGGGGGATTCTACTGATGCAGCTTTGACTCTGCACACCCAATTGTTACAGAAGCTTGGAAACACTAAGGAACATGACAAAGTGAGTGAAGTCGCTCAGTCGTGTCCAACTCTTTGCCACCCCATGGACACCAGGTTCCTCCATCCATGGGATTTTCCAGGCAAGAGTACTGGAGGGGGTTGCCGTTTCCTTCTCCAACTTCCCAACCCAGGGATCGAAGTTGGAACTTCCCAACCCAGGGATCGAACCCAGGTCTCCCACATTGTAGACAGACACTTTCCATCTGAGCCAAAAGGCCAAATCGGATAAGATGTTCTAGCTTACTCTCAATTTACTTTAGCACTTATTTTCTTAAGACTGGCAGTGGAAAACCAGGCTGCAATTTTTAACCACAGGGAGAAATATTTTGAGTTTCTACCCTCTGCCATGTTGCTTGGTTTTTTGGTTGATTTCTCCCAACACACTCTGAGATGAAGACTTGCCCACGATGAGTCAGGAACGACTCTCCAGGTGTGGGAGCTGAATGATGCAGGGTGAGAATCAGACTCCGCCTGACACTGCGGGCATGTCGGGAGTGGGGATCTGGTCCCAGGTCCCTTCCTCCTCAGCACTGGAGGGGGCAGGCGTCCCTCCGCTGGGTCAGCACCACGGACAGAGGGCTGTCCTGGGGCGGGGAGGGTGGCTTTGGTCTTTGGGGCAAAGTGGCTTCAACAGTCTGTTGAAGTTGTTTCTGACTCTTTGCGACCCCACAGACTGCAGCACGCCAGGCTCCCCCATCCTTCACTGGCTCCCAGAGGTTTTGCCCAAGTTCATGTCCACTCAGGTGGTGATGCGGATACTGGAGCGGGTGGCCATTACCTTCTCAGGAGGATCTTCCTGATCCAGGGGTTGAACCCGGGTCCCCTGCATTGCAGGTGGATTCTTTAACAGCTGAGCCACCAGGGAAGTCCACGGAGCTCTTCAGATGCAGAAAGTCAGTGCGGACGCACGCGGGAGGCACGTGCACTGGTGCTCAGGGAAGCTGCAGAGGAAGGGAGCCAGTGGGCGGAGTCTTTCGAGCACAATCACAGTACATTCAGGACAAGTTCGCCAGGTGCTCTGCAGCTTTCAATTCTAAAAATTCATTTCATCGGGGGACAAAGCTGTCAGCAGAGGAAAGCCATTAATTTATGTTGTTGATACATCTTAGTTGATAAATGGACGTTTCTCATACTATAGAAAATGCTTTTGTGATTTTGCTAAGATGATAAATGTCTTTTAAAACTTTTTCAAAATGAGCTTGACTGTATCGTGCTCATAAATAAACATAATTTGTGTTTCTTTGATTGTAAGAATGCATATGGAAAAACAACGTTTAAAAATTGGTCAATATATTGCACTGATAGTTTCCATATGTCTCAACTCAGTATAAGTTGGAAACTTTGTGGTGATATTTGCTTCAAATCAGTAATTTTTTAAACCAATTGTTTATGTAGTGGGAGGAAGATGATGGCAGTGGAGAGAATGGAGCCAGTTACAGGAGAACAATTTGTTCCCCTGAATAAAGGGTCCATCTCTGACTTAAGTGCAGAGGATGAAGAGCTGGGTCATGTCTAAGCAGGTGAAACTTGGTGAAAGACTCAGAAATGTAGACACTCCAGGAAAAGCTGCCCCAGCTGGCTATCTCCCACAGAAGCTCTCTTGCCTACAGCCAGCTGCCTTCAACACCCTTCCTTTCTTTTAGTCTCTGAAGAGATGAAAATTCCATCATTTTAAAAGGAAAACAATTGCTTTCAAATCCCATAACTGCCTTAATCCTATGATCTCCCACCTTTCAGCCTTTATCTAAGAAATACATGTTACATTCATGTTTTACAAATGATTTTCTAGATGTTCTCTGAAGTTATATTCATAAAAATATAAAGTGAGTCACATTATTGAGCTATTTTCCTAAGGGGGAAATTCAATATTCACATTTTAACACATTAAAAAAAATGGGTATATTATTAGCTGCCTTAAATCTTTTTATGGAAAAAGTGTGGAATAAATAAATACAAATGTCAAGGCATAAGCAAACACTTTTGAGCCTTTTCTTGTCCATGCTGGGGCCGCCCAGCACACAGCAGCCACCAGTGGCTGCATCTTGTGCCTGGGGCAGGCGGGGGCGGGGGTGGCCTTGCGTTTTCAGGGTTCCGTAGCAGCACACAGCCCCCCAGCTCAGCTCACGTATGGGGCACCACTCCAGCCCCGGGCAAGTGTCTCTGAGCTAATGGTACCTTCTGGCCATTCATCCTTAGAGGACATCTTCTCATTGCTGATTACTTAGATGAGCACAGAGATCATTATCAAACTAGATCAAATCTGATAAATCCCTGGTTCTCCCAGGGATGGGGGTGAGAAGACTCAAATCTCAGAGTGTCTCCTTGTTCAGGCCAACCCTGGACTTAACCCACAGACTGGGGAGGGGGCAGGCTCAGGAGTGTGGACCCTAGGATGCTTAAGAGACATCTGGTGAGTCCCTGATGAGCAGCGGCCTCCGAGGCAGGTTCTTTATTCAGAAAAGCAGAGATGGTCCCGGAGACCCCAGGCGTAGTGCCGGGATCAGAGGTGGCATGAGCAAAGGGCACGATGCCAAGGTGGGCGCGGTGAGCAGCACGGAGCCTGTTGCCACCCAGATGTCACGGTCCTTGGCTTCTGGTGGGTGTAAGGAGGAAAAAAGTGAGACCGTGGTCTTCAGGAAGAGCCCTGAAAATACTCTAGGACTCGCTGAAACATCTGAGGCACTTCAGAAAACCACAGAAATGCAGAAACACGGGGCTGTCATTGCCATAGTCGATGACCCAGAATGGATGGCAGGACGGATCACTTAAGATGGTTTTAAACCACAAAGTTTCCTTTTTTAAGGAAGGCTGAAAAGCACATGTAATTTTACACTTGTTTGCAAATGGACCGAATGTTATAAAACATTTCAACATCGAAAGTATGTATTTATAAGCATCTCCATCCCTGGAATTGCTTTTCTAATAAAATAAAATGCTGGCTTCACAGAAATAGCATTTAAAATTTTGAGCTAAAGAGTACCCCTTTTGAAATGTGACCTTCACGAAATCCAGACTGGTTGGAGCTGAAATTTCAGTCTAGGCCCTGAGCAGTATGTGACCCTGGGCAAACTCCTTGTTTCTGAACTTTCTAGTTCGTGGTCCTGACCCTGTGGACAACCCCACTCCCCACACGCGAGCAGGATCATTAGCAGGAAGACTCCAGGAGCTGGATCAATGGCCCCCAGTTCCCACCCTTCCCCTGCCATCGCCTCAGCTGGATTTTGTTTGAAAGCTCACCTCAATCAGGAAATCTTTTTTCTTTATACATTTCTTAAAGTTGACAGCAGGTGTGAATGGTACCTAAATAATTCTCAGAGGTTACTGAAAATCATCAACATTTGGCTAGCTAAAATTGAGAGAAGACTTAAAAACTTGCATATGCTTAAAGAATGAAAGAATCCATTTTATAAAAAGCTTACAATGCTTGCTGAATAAGTTTCAAGTGACAAATGCTGGAGAGGATATGGAGAGAGAGCCCTCCTACACTGTCGGGTGGAATGAGAAGTGGTCCCTTCCACCACTTCGGAGGACAATTGGAGCTTCCTTAAAAAAGTGAACACTTATGACCCAGGGACTGCACTCCTGGGCACAGACTCAGAGAAAACTCCTCATTCAAAAATACACACGCACCCCAGTGTTCAGTTCCTGGCTTGGGAAGATCCCCTGGAGAAGGGAAAAGCTACCCACTCCAGTACTCTGGCCTGGAGACGTCCATGGACTGTATGGTCCACAGCGTGACAAAGAGTCGGACATGACGGAGCGACTTTGCCTTCACTTCACCCTGGTGTTCGCTGCAGCACTCTTTGCGATACCTCGCACATGGAAGCGACCTGAGTGTGCGCTGACGGAGGACGCCTGCATACACAGCGGAACAACGCTCAGCCCTGAAAAGACGGAAATCACGCCTTTTCAGTAACATGGACGGACCTAGAGGTGTCATACTGAGTAAGTCAGACAGAGAAAGACAGTGTCATATGATTTAGCTGTGTGTAGAGTCCTAAAAAATGACGCAAATGAACTTATTTAGAAAACAGACAGACTCACACACATAGAGAACAAGTGTGTTGTTACTAAAGGGAGCGAGGGGTGTGGTGGACAGATTAGGAACTTGAGTTTAACACTCACACTGCTGCATACAAAATAGATCCCCACTGTGTCACTCAGGGCAACTATAGTCAATATTCTGCAATAAATCACAATGTGAAAGAGTCTGAAAAAGAATGTATGTGTGTGTGTGTGTGTGGNGAGCGAGGGGTGTGGTGGACAGATTAGGAACTTGAGTTTAACACACACACTGCTGCATACAAAATAGATCCCCACTGTGTCACTCAGGGCAACTATAGTCAATATTCTGCAATAAATCACAATGTGAAAGAGTCTGAAAAAGAATGTATGTGTGTGTGTGTGTGTGTATCTATCTATATAACTGATTCATGCCACTACAAATCAATTACACCTCAATAAAAAAGGAAAATCAAGTGGTATAAGAAATATGAAGGGTATCATTTGCTTCAGGAGGATGCGGAATTGTCCTAAACCATCCCTCGATCTGTTTTCGGACAACTCACTCTGGACGGAAGCAGGTGCTTCTGCGGATTACAAGGCCTCGGGTGAGCCGGGGCACGGATGCGCCCTGGCCGGCCCCAGAGCTCAGCGGGGTGGGGGCGGGTTACCGCATGTGTTTGGGATCTCTGCACACAGGGCTGTGTGGGAGCACGGTCCTCAGTGGGCGTCAGGCTCAGGATGAACCAGAAGGCTTCTCACCTCATTGCGGGTACTTGGGGTCTGCAGAGAGCTGTCTCAGTCCGCGCCACAGTGACAACTCCATCGACAAAATTTGACCCCAGAGATTTGCACCACCGACCACAGCCATGGAGAGGCGGTGTCTTGACCTCCAAGGCAACAGGGCACCACAGACCTGAGCTCTGTGCCCGCCTGGCCTCTCCAGCGGCCCGGGCTCAGCGCTTCCTGCACCGTGGAGACGGCACCCTGTCCCAGCGGTTCCCTCGGGGGCACGGGGCGGCGAGGCTGACGCCCCGGTGACACTGGGCATGCAATCCTCCCTGCAGGCGCGCTCCCCGCCCTGGGACACGTTAGTGAACGACAGTCAAGACAACGCCGCCTCTGTCCACTCGCACACAGATTAGCCTCAAAACCACCAGCAACCTCTGGTTGCTGGAGGCTGTTCTCTCATGACAGTCAGTCCCCAGCCACAGCGGCCTTTTTGCTTACAAAGCTCATATGACTAGTCTCAGATTGTAAAGGGAGCGCTCGCTCCATCCCTAACCATCAGTGTCATGGACGGCGGGCGCGTGCTCTGTACTCCGAGGGGCGGCCCCAGCCCGCGTGTTTCTATTTCCCGACAGTTCTTGATAAGGAACTTCAGAACCTGCCAGTGTGACAGAATGATTTCAGGTGTACTGCTTTATATGAACAGCGCTATTTTCCAGGATTGACTTGGGATACTTTTATATTTGGTGCAAGGATTACTGGACCTTAACTGTCTCAGTTGGTAAACCATCTGGCTGCAATTCGGGAGATTCAGCTTTGATCTCTGGGTCGGGAAGATCCCCTGGAGAAGGAAATGGCTACCCACTTCAGTATTCTTGCCTGGAGAATCCCATGGACAGAGGAGCCTGGAGGGATACAGTCCATAGGGTCACAAAGAGTTGAATACGACTGGGCGACTAACACACACGCAGTCAATTGCACCAGATGTGTTACTAGCTGAGTCGTTTTCCTTGATGCCGCCTCTATTTTTTAATCATTTAAAATTTTTATTTATTTATTTATTTTTGCCTCCTCTGTTTTTAAAGTCACTCTCGTGGTCTCTCTGCCCCCTGACCCCAGGGATGTCTCCACGTGTTAGGGTCACACACACGTGCGGTGTATGGTGTGACCCTGGGATTATCTGGGAAGGTGTGTGTTCACCAGAAGCATGAACAGCTTTTGGTGGGTAAGCAGATTTTCTGAGACTGCAGTTTTAGCCTCCAGATTGGAAGATTTCCTCTATTTCCTTCAGGCGTCCATGTTACAGATAAAAAGTTGGAGACGAGGTCATTTTTATTATCCCCTTCAAGAAGGATAATGAACAATATCTTATTTTTCTCCCCAGGATGTTATAGCAGTTTTCTCCATATCCGTATCATCTGAAAGAGTTGTCCGAAACAGCCGAAGAGGTGGAGGTCATTACTCACGTGCTGGGACCGGAGCGCTCTTGGAATCTGTGAACTCGGCCCTCGGTGACGGTGGTTTTCCTCTGCTTGCCATGGTTGTTCCGCTTCCTCTCTCTCTTTGTTGGGTCAGTGGGGACATACTGACAGAAGGTAACTGGTGACTTGTCTAAAAGTGGCTGAAATGACCACGTGTCTCCCAGGGCATGGAAACTCAAGAAGGCCTTCCTGACCCCAGGCTCCTGGACTCCCTGACACCAGGCGAGAGGGGGCCTTGGCTCTGGGGGCCCCGCTGCTGCCTGGGTCCTGCTGTGAGAAGCTGCCCCCCTGAGTCAAGGGGCCCTTGAGTTCCTGTCCTTTCTTTGGCCGGTGTAACCTCCCCCAGGCCCCATCTACCCAAGGGCTGGCCACGCTGACCCAGAGGTTGCTGGAGGAGTGATGTTGGAGGATGTGTGTCAAATGGTGATGTGCAGGCTGGGACACTCCCGTGTGTGGACAGACCCCGGGAGGCAGAGAGCGGACAGGCCGCGGGCCTTGGCCAGCTCTCACGGGATCACCAGCTCTGCTCCCACTGGGTATGAGGGTGCAGTGGCCACGCAGAAGGACAAACCCTTCTCTGTTTTTCTTTGCTATCAAGAGTGTTGACTCGATTTGTAGCTCTTAGGTACTAAGACACGTGAGGCATAAGTAATGAGTTAAAACTGGCTCATATCGGCTGGCAAGACGCAGCTGTTCACATTTTCACAGAGTTTGTGAACCATTGGCAGCTTGACATTGGCCTGGAGCATTTCTAGTATGGAAACTGGCAGCCACCAGGAAGCAGGTATTCTCCCCAGAGAGCTGGCCCTCCACTGCCCAAGGCTCCCTCTCTCCTCCTGCCCCAACTGCGTGTGTTAAGGCTGACCTGGCTCCCTCTCTGGGAGTTCCCCACTGGCTTCTGTTCTCATCGCTGCCTCATGGTCACAGGATGGCTGCCACAACACCTTTAAGCCTCACGCCCAAGTTCCAGGCAGGAAGAAGGAGAGAGTAAAGAGGAAGAACGCTACCTGCTTGTCAACTCCCGCTGAGGAGTCGTTGGCTGTACGTCTGCCTTAGCTGCAAAGGGGGCTCCGGGCCTGTATCTTTTTCTCCTCTCCACCTGGCATGTGTGCAGGGAGTGGTCAGGATGAGTGGGGAAAGGACCGGAAGTCAGGGCCTGCTACAGGATCACATGTGGACACATGACGCAAACTCTTTCCTTCCCCTCCCAGGACTGTGGGCTTGGAACAAAGACTCAGGGGCCCCTGGGCCCCTGACTCGAGGGGAAGGGTGTGTGAGCCGGGGCAGAGGCACCTTCCATGAGTGAGGGTGTGGAGGTGACAGGATCACGGTGGGTGCGGGGGTGGGGGGAGCGTGAGGAAGACGCTCACAGCTGCGTGTGGACAAGTCATCCACTTTCTGCAGGTATGTCCCCCGAAGTCCCCCACCCTGGACCTTTGCAATAAGTTTCACATTTTAGCTTTATCCAACCTGATTTGCTTTCTGTTATTAGCAATAGGGGGCTTCCCTCATAGCTCAGTTGGTAAAGAATCCACCTGCAAGGCAGGAGACCCTGGTTCAGTTCCTGTGTCGGGAAGATTCCCTGGAGAAGAGATAGGCTCTCCACTCCAGTATTCTTGGGCTTCCCTTGTGGTTCAGTTGGTAAAGAATCCACCTGCAAGGCAGGAGACCCTGGTTCTATTCCTGGGTCGGGAAGATCTGCTGGAGAAGGGAAAGGCTCCCCACTCCAGTATTCTGCCCTGGAGAAGCCCATGGACGGTGTAGTCCATGGGGTAGCAAAGAGTTGGACGTGACCGAGCAGCTTTCACTTCACTTCATTAGCAATAAGAGTTATTTTAGTTAATTATTTTTAAAAAATCGAGGCAGATTTTGATTGTCTTTGTGTAGAATAGATGAACTCATAAATACTTGGAATGCCTTTAAAAGTGTTTTACTGAATTGAAAAGGTTTTTTCACTCCATGCTGAAGAAAGAAGCATACAGACAAGCAGAAGACATCTGGCTTATCAACAAAGTAAGACGAGGGGTCTCTGACTCAGAGAAAAGGCCTGATTCCCCACACTCTTCAGGGCTATCTCAAAATAGCCTCTTAGGCATATCCGTGTGCTCGTAACATAGAGGGAAAGTATAAATTTTCCATAGTTAAAATTAAGCCTGGAAGAGAGACTGGAAAACATCTTGTCTGCCCCTGGGCCAGACTGTCCTGAGTCCGGAGATATGGTGCCTGACAGGTGTCACTAGCATCACGTCCCGTCACTCACTCTACAGCTGCAAGTCAGAGTTTCCATATTTAGGAAGACTCACATCTTGTCCAGATTGGCAGTAACTTATCTTGCAGTAACTTACCCTTGGACTGCAAGGAGATCAAACCAGTCAATCCTAAAGGAAATCAATGCTGAATATTCATTGGAAGGANTCACTCACTCTACAGCTGCAAGTCAGAGTTTCCATATTTAGGAAGACTCACATCTTGTCCAGATTGGCAGTAACTTATCTTGCAGTAACTTACCCTTGGACTGCAAGGAGATCAAACCAGTCAATCCTAAAGGAAATCAATGCTGAATATTCATTGGAAGGATTGATGCTGAAGCTGAAGCTCCGATCCTTTGGCCCCCTGATGTGAATAGCCAACTCATTGGAAAAGACCCTGATGCTGGGAAATTTTGAAGGCGGGAGGAGAAGGGGATGACAGAGGAGGAGACGGTTGGATGGCCTCACCGACTCAATGGACATGAGTTTGAGCAAGCTTCGTGAGACGGTGGAGGACAGAAGAGCCTGGCATGCTGCAGTTCTTGGGGTCGCAAAGAGTCGGATGACTTAGCAACTGAACAGCAAATCCTTCCCTAATGCCATAATAGATCCAGCCACACAAAGTCACGCAGCACACCTTTAAACCACAGCAGGTTGAATTTAATGGCTGTGTGTGATGGAATATTGAGTGACTTCTTCAGATAACAGTGGGTCCTCCAGGAAGGCAGCTTCAGGCTGTGGGTCCAGACGGTACAGCAGCCTGGAAGTCAGGGACGTAACTGGGAGAGGGCCTCTCAGTGGAGGCAGAGGTCAGTGTCACAGGGACCACACCTTCAGAAGCACATGGATGCCCCCAAGGGTGGACGGCTACTTCTCAACAGGAGGCCAGCTCCTCCGCTGGTCCTCTCCCTTCTCTATCCCCCTCCATTCTAAGGGGATGATGCTAGTAGTCTTGTGGGCTTAAGCCACACATCTTGGGCAGCTCAGGCACTCGGGGCCATGCCCACCCACCTCGAGGCACGAGCTGGGAAGCGTGAGGATCCAGAGGCTTCACCTCCAGACCATGTTCTCCCCCAGAGAACCCAGGTGTCCTTGGACTCCACCATTTGGTGCCTCCTGGGGCTTCTGTCTCCTGGGAAATACAGGTAAGTTTGGAAGATAAAAAAGAGAGGAAACTTTGATTAGCAAAGTGGCCCAGTAAGGAGGAGTCTGGGTAATCAGGGCCCTTGGTGAAGGAGTCTCATTTCTAGAAGGTGATCCTTGGGACCCCATGGACTGTAGCCCTCCAGGCTCCTCTGTGCATGGGACTCTGCAGGCAAGAATACTGGAGTGGGTTGCCATTTCCTTCTCCAGGGGATCTTCCCAGCCCAGGGATGAAACCCAGGTCTCCCGCATCGCAGACAGATTCTTTACTGAGACACCACAGAAGCCCAGATCCTGAAGGCAGACTCTACAGGAACCTTTTGTTGGAGGAGCTGGGAGACAAGAGTCTTGAGCTATCTAAGGGTCGTCTAGCTGGTGATACAGTTCAGGGAGAAGAGCATCTACCATGATGACAGATTAGACCACATGAATGGAGGAAAAGGCGCACACACTCCAGGCTTTAGGAAATCCCCAAGTAGGCCAACAAAACCAGTTTACAAATCACTGTCACCGGTCACTTAGGTGAAGAATAGACCCTCTCCTCGTGGATCCATTTAAGACAAGCTCCCCACTCGCCCTCAGGATGGGCAAGCCCAAATCTCCCAGGCCAGCCATCCAAGGGGGAGCAGGTGGGCCGAGGCAGATAGATGAAGGTGCATTGGCGAGCATCACACTTTCATTCCACGTGGGCTTGCGTACTTCATCTCAGGTTGGCGGTGGAGACACTTCTTGGTTAATATATGAAACAAAGAGGTATGGATATATGTGCACGAGAGTGGGTGGTCTTGAGTGCACTGAGGAAGGAGTTTAACATAAGATGAACTCCCTCCGAGGCAGAAGGCTTTCCAAACAGCATCCGTCAGGGGAAGGGAGGATAATTACCTGGCTGTGCAATGACAGACACTTTGTGTTTAGAGACGACACCAGATGCACAAAGACTTCTATGTGAAATGAAGTGTGGCAGGGCAGAAGACCTCTGCGTGCCCCAGAGCAGGCGGTCGCAGCCATGTGTCCTCAGTGGAGCTGAAGCCAGAGGCGAGGACTCGTCTCAGAAGAGCTCCAGCGCTCATTCAAGGTGCCCAGGGCCCACAGAGAGGGTTAGCGACTGGTAGGCAGACAGCAGCAGCATCTACTGGCCTGGGTGTGAAGAAATCAGCGGCACTCACTCTCCGAGTACCGGGCGCTTTCTGAAGACGTGTGCAGTCGGCACAGAAGAGCCGGGAATGGCTGGGCTGTTGGCCAAGGAGGCCACCTGTGGGGCTCCACCGACAGTCTCCGCTGAGCTTTCAGGGGAAGGGAGGATAATTACCTGGCTGTGCAATGACAGACACTTTGTGTTTAGAGACGACACCAGATGCACAAAGACTTCTATGTGAAATGAAGTGTGGCAGGGCAGAAGACCTCTGCATGCCCCAGAGCAGCCGGTCGCAGCCATGTGTCCTCAGTGGAGCTGAAGCCAGAGGCGAGGACTCGTCTCAGAAGAGCTCCAGCGCTCATTCAAGGTGCCCAGGGCCCACAGAGAGGGTTAGCGACTGGTAGGCAGACAGCAGCAGCATCTACTGGCCTGGGTGTGAAGAAATCAGCGGCACTCACTCTCCGAGTACCGGGCGCTTTCTGAAGACGTGTGCAGTCGGCACAGAAGAGCCGGGAATGGCTGGGCTGTTGGCCAAGGAGGCCACCTGTGGGGCTCCACCGACAGTCTCCGCTGAGCTCGGCCTTCCAGGCATGTGAGGGTGGCGGTCTTGGGCCGCCCGGGTCTTTCAGGGCAAGCCCGCTGGGTCTGCTCGGCCAGCACCCGGTGGGGCATGGGGAGCCCTGCCCACCATCCTGCCAGCCAACGTAAACCCCAGCTGGCATCGGTTAGGGCCCTGTGCTGCCCAGCGGCCTGCACAGAACCCTCCTCACCGCCCCCTCGGGATTTTCACGGGTGTGGTGGACGTTTCTGGCTCCACTTGCTAAATTCCCACGCAATGAGTCGGTGCACTTAGCACGGACCCTGCTCTGTGCGTAGGTGAAGGCAGAGTCCTTCAGAAAACTGGAGTGCTGCTTTATGCTAGTCTAGCGACTTGGCCATCTAGGGCAGGTTCCTGAAGCTCCCTTCAGTGTATTCATCTCCACCTGGGAGACAAATGGCCTCCACCTCACTGGATTGTTGGAGAGATTATACCCCGGATCATGTTTGCATAATGCCTGGCATCTTAAACAGCCCAAGGCTTTGAGGAAGAAATACTGCAGAAAGTGTTTCCATAGCAATTCTTTCCCAAAATGAATAATACTCCTATTTACATAAAGGAGACTGTAATTTCCTGTTAGGATGAAGGTTTTGGGTTCCTCTATAAAATTTATCCCAGCATTTATAAAAACAATAAAATAAAATCAATGAGGATCACAATTAATAGAAGAATGATATCAACGCCCACGTTATTTGTGCATTTCCCCCAAATTGAGTCAACTGTGCTCCACAAACGAAAAACACGAACAGCGCAGTCATTTAAAGATCGTAGTGATTGCTAGACAGTCAGTAAAAAATACATAAGGTGGTAAAAAAAGTATTCAAACATTAGAATTTTTGTGGGTTCCAGTTACTTGTTTCGTTGTATGGAGACAAGACTCCAGAAAAATATAACGGAGCTCAGAGCTGGAGGTGACGTCCTTCACGCTTGTCGCGGGAGGGAGGGAGGGAGGTGAAGGCTCGGGAACTGTTTCCAGCTGAGGCTTGCTGACGTCCCGTGAAGCTCCTGAAGCATCTCTGTGCCAGGGCTGCTTAGCTCCTTCCAGGAATGGGGCTCCACATGGCACCGGAATTTACAGGTAGGAGGAGGGGAGACTGTAGAAGGTTCCAGAAGGAGAAAGAAGGAGGGAGTTGGCAGAGCCCTGCCCTGCAGACCCTTCTAGGAGGCAGTGCGTGGTCAGCCTGGGCGGCTGCACGATGGTAGGGTGACGACCGGCTGGCGGATTTGGGACGAAGCCCTGCTGTCCTCCTGTGCCCAGGCCCAGGGTCATCCCGCTCATGTCACGGCAGGCCTGGCAGCCGGGAGACCCAGTGTGGGGGCCGGGAATAGCGATTTTATTCTTAAAGCCCGCAGACCAAGAAGATGGTGACTCCCGCCCCGGAGGACCGCTTCCCCTGGGTTAGGGTCCAGGGCCCCGAGGGACTACCCCCCCGAGTTAGGGTCCAGGCTTCTTTTATACTAAAGGGGGCGTGGGGCGGGGTGGCGTCCTGGTTCCCGTCAGACTGCGGAGGGGTGGTGCTCGTCTCCTCCTTCCCCCGGTCGGTCGCAGGTGGGCCTGGGCAGGAGGTTTCCTGTGAGCTGAGAGCAGCGCCCCTCCCCTGGAGGCCAGGCTCTGCGACGAGCCATCATGTAGCGTGTAAGCTTCTGGGCAACACCCCTTTAGCGATGAACTTGGAGCAGAAGCAATGGGACACAAAGGTTAAAGTGGAAGAAACAGGTCCAAACGGGGTCAGAGCTGCTCCTCCCTGGTACTCTCAAACGAGCCGGCCCAGGGGGTCTGGGTTGTTGGGGGAAAGAGTTGGGGAGAAAGGGAGGGGTGTCTGACCTTTAAGGGAAGGAGAGGTAAATGCTTTCACTGAGCTGCTGCTGCTGCTGCTAAGAGCTGAGGGGGTTGGGGACAGGACCTCCTGGGGGCCCCTGGACGGCCTCCTCCTGGCGTCCTCAGCTTGCCTGAGCCTGCTCCTCCCTTGGCTTCAGCCCCTGGCCCTGAGATGACCTCCAGTGTCCACCGTAAAGAGAGGTCCCCACCCTCATCCTACTGGAGGAGGGAGCAACACGGACTCCGTGACTGATCGTGAGCAACGTGTGGGGCTTTGATGAGCAGACGTTCTCCTCCCTTCCTATCCAGTGGGGGGCAGGACAGGCATGGACTGTCCCTCCGGCTGGGACGCGATGAGGGCTGGGGCTCAGGGCCCGACCGCCCCGAGCCTGGGCCACAGGCAAGCGTCAGGCATGGCATCTTACACTCAAGACACGGCTGTCCTCCTTCTCCAGAGACCTGGGCTAGAAGATCAAGATCCCGTAAGTGAGTGATCTCACGGCCCCTTCTCCATAGGCTCTTTCCCTCTTGTTGAAAAGAGGACACTTCGTGCAGGAAGCAGGGCGTGTCTGGAGGATGGATGGGGCAGGGGCAAGCAGGTCGGGCTTGAGGGACGGAGGCAGGGTGGCGTCAGACCTCAGGAGTGACGGTGCTGGCCCTCTGTCCTTGTTAGGGGCTCGTGCTCAGGCTCAGCCTCTGGCCCCGGCTTGCGGGGAGGCGGTGGGATCTAGTGCTCTCTCCCTTCTTTGGTCTCACTGCTGACAAAATGAGACTCAGTTGAACCCCCCCGACAATTTCCAGGATTGTTCCTAGCTCAGGAATTCTAGAAAATCCACCGAGTCTCTGACGGCCCGTTGGCAATCTGTTTTCACACTCAAGCCAAGAGTTGATGAAATTTCGTATTGTCATTTTGGGATTTCACAAAGCTGAACTCAGATGTTGCCCGCTTTGTCCTTGTACATTATATAATCTGGCTGTGTAAGCTTGCGGGTTTTGATAACTTTGAGGATATTTATTCAGCAAACTCTGGGGACCAGACACAGTTCTAAGTGTTTCATGTATGTTGGCTGATTTAATCCTCAGGATAAGTGTTTAATTAGGGCCGAGTCTCTTGCTTTACAGGCTTCCCCAGCAGCTCAGTGATAAAGACCCCACCTAAGTACAGGAGGCGTGGGTTCCATCCCTGGGTCGGGAAGATCCTCTGGAGGAGGAGATGGCTGCCCGCTGCAGCATTCTTGCCTGGAGAAGCCCATGGGCAGAGGGGCCTGGCAGGCTACAGTCCACAGTCCATGGGGCAGAGGGGCCTGGCAGGCTACAGTCCACAGTCCACGGGGCAGAGGGGCCTGGCGGGCCGCCATCCATGGAGCAGAGGGGCCTGGTGCGCCGCCGTCCGTGGGGAAGAGGCCTTGCGCACAACCGTCCGTGGGGCAGAGTGGCCTGGCGCGCCGCCGTCCGTGGGGCAGGGGGGCCTGGCACGCCGCCGTCCGTGGGGTCGCACAGAGCTGGACACGGCCGAGCAGCTGAGCATACACAGCACTCCTGCTTTAGGGAGAAGGAGATGCCTGAATAAAACGCCCTGTGTCACAGAGTGAAGGAGGGAGAAGGGCTCGCCCCAGGGGTCTGCTTTGCCACATTAAACACCTTCACCTTTCAGCTTGGATTTCGTCTTTCCTCAGTGATCTTTGAGTTGGTTCCCAGATTTATAAATCTGTTTCGTCGGTGATGCCATCCACCATCTCGTCCTCTGCCGTCCCCTTCTCCTCCTGCCAGCGATCTTTCCCAGCAGCGGGGTCTTTCCCAGTGAGTCAGCCCTTCGCAAAGTCCGTGGTTGTGAGTTCACTAAAATGTGTCATCTCTCCCTTCTTTCCACACTTGCAGGTTAGTGACTCCAACAAGCTCTCTCCCTGAAAAGTGCTTCAGCGCTTATTTGAGGGAAACTTCTTCCACTGCCCCGAGGACGTTTCTTTCCTAGTCAGAGTTGCCAGAAACGGGTGACAGATTCCGCTCAGCTTTGGTTTTCAAGTGTGGAATTTAACTTCTACATTTCGAATACTTGTAGCAGATGACTACAAGTACCATTCATTTAAAATTTTATTTTCTGCAAACAAGAACCTACAAAAAGACAGTGGGAGATGTTCTCTACTTAATATCTGAAGAAAATCCTTGGGGAAGCTAAACTTTTCCTGACTAGCAGCTCAAGTGTGGAGTCTTTGCTTTGTGGATGGGAGCTCACAATTTGGTGGACGTGGCGGGCTCCTGGTTGGTCAGCCTTTTTCGAGGAAAGTCGTAATTTCCCGAGAGCTGTCGGGTTGCCCTTGGAGAGCCAACCTGCAGGAAGATGGCGGGAGATGGCTTTTTGGACACACTCCGGCTTCTACAGTCCGCGCCGGGAGAACAGGGGTGACGGGGGGATTTCTGCGAATTCAGAAGGCCACCTGAATTTTTTCAGATAACGGAATGAGTGGAATTCACAGAACCCACATTAGCCAGCTTAGACTGCACAGTCCAGGGACGCTCTGTCCAGTCACCGCCGGTTCCCCTGGAAAGTAGAACTCGGTCACCTTAAGCGGTTTCTCCTTGACTCCCCTGCTCCGCCAGTCTCTGGCAACCGTGCCTCTTCCTCCTCTTTCTCTGGATCTGCCTGTGCTGGATATTTCATACCGACAGAAGCCTGCAGATCTGTGCATTCTGAGGCCTCCGTCACCCACATGATGACCTGGAGGTCCGTTCACCTTGCAGCTCACGTTGATAGGTTCATAATTTTAAAGGACCTTCTCTACCACTTGCATTGCCTTCTCTGGAGCTATCAGTTTACAAGATAGAGAAGTGGACTCTGGCCACGTGACCCCCCACCTGCCCACGTCTGCGGAGACCTGAGGGTGGCTGGGTGTGCGTGGCAGAGATTCTTGGTTTGGGCTAGCTGCTCAGACACTGCTGCTCCATGAAAAGTGGAGCTGAAATACNGATCTTTCCCAGCAGCGGGGTCTTTCCCAGTGAGTCAGCCCTTCGCAAAGTCCGTGGTTGTGAGTTCACTAAAATGTGTCATCTCTCCCTTCTTTCCACACTTGCAGGTTAGTGACTCCAACAAGCTCTCTCCCTGAAAAGTGCTTCAGCGCTTATTTGAGGGAAACTTCTTCCACTGCCCCGAGGACGTTTCTTTCCTAGTCAGAGTTGCCAGAAACGGGTGACAGATTCCGCTCAGCTTTGGTTTTCAAGTGTGGAATTTAACTTCTACATTTCGAATACTTGTAGCAGATGACTACAAGTACCATTCATTTAAAATTTTATTTTCTGCAAACAAGAACCTACAAAAAGACAGTGGGAGATGTTCTCTACTTAATATCTGAAGAAAATCCTTGGGGAAGCTAAACTTTTCCTGACTAGCAGCTCAAGTGTGGAGTCTTTGCTTTGTGGATGGGAGCTCACAATTTGGTGGACGTGGCGGGCTCCTGGTTGGTCAGCCTTTTTCGAGGAAAGTCGTAATTTCCCGAGAGCTGTCGGGTTGCCCTTGGAGAGCCAACCTGCAGGAAGATGGCAGGAGATGGCTTTTTGGACACACTCCGGCTTCTACAGTCCGCGCCGGGAGAACAGGGGTGACGGGGGGATTTCTGCGAATTCAGAAGGCCACCTGAATTTTTTCAGATAACGGAATGAGTGGAATTCACAGAACCCACATTAGCCAGCTTAGACTGCACAGTCCAGGGACGCTCTGTCCAGTCACCGCCGGTTCCCCTGGAAAGTAGAACTCGGTCACCTTAAGCGGTTTCTCCTTGACTCCCCTGCTCCGCCAGTCTCTGGCAACCGTGCCTCTTCCTCCTCTTTCTCTGGATCTGCCTGTGCTGGATATTTCATACCGACAGAAGCCTGCAGATCTGTGCATTCTGAGGCCTCCGTCACCCACATGATGACCTGGAGGTCCGTTCACCTTGCAGCTCACGTTGATAGGTTCATAATTTTAAAGGACCTTCTCTACCACTTGCATTGCCTTCTCTGGAGCTATCAGTTTACAAGATAGAGAAGTGGACTCTGGCCACGTGACCCCCCACCTGCCCACGTCTGCGGAGACCTGAGGGTGGCTGGGTGTGCGTGGCAGAGATTCTTGGTTTGGGCTAGCTGCTCAGACACTGCTGCTCCATGAAAAGTGGAGCTGAAATACTGTCTCCGCTTGATCTGGGAAAGTCCCAAATGTGTCTGAGAAGATAGCAGCCTTGTCACCTGAGATCAGGGACAAGGAGGCTGGAGGGCCCCCATCAGCCCCTGCCCCGGCCAGCAGGGCTCTGGGGAGCCTTGGGGTTCAGACGTGGGAAGCACAGATGGCCCTGGACCTCTCTGTGCAGCCTCCCCCTGCCCGGCAGGCCTGCCCTGCTTTGGGGCTTCCCCAGGCTGCCACAGCAAAGTACCTCAAGCTGAATGTGTTCAAACAGCAGAAACAGACCCCTCCACTTCTGGAGGCCCCAGCCCCCTCCCCGCCCTGGTGGCCTCGGGGGTCTCTGGGCGTGGACGGCGTCTCCCCCTCGTCTCCCCTCTGCGCTCGTCTATCTCTGTGCCCTAGTGCCCCCGGTCACTGCGTGAGGCCCACACCAGGTGAGCTCGTCTTGCACACGACTGCACAGACCCTGCTTCCAGGGGAGGGCATGCCCACCGGTGCAGAACAGCGAGTGAGGACCCTTTGGCCTGTAACTGGCGGCTGAGGCCTTTGGGGCAGGGAGACATGGAGAGGAAGGATCCGGAAAAGCGCTTCTGTGAGATCCGAGCCCCAGAGAAAAGGGGGGCTGGGAAGACTGCTTCACCCATGGAAGCAGCCGGCTCTGTCCTCATCTTTGGGGAGAGGCGTGTCCAGGCGTTCAGGGGGTGTTTCTCAGCAGGATGCTCCCCCCACTGCCTTCCCTTGCTCCTGGCTGGGAAGTGCATGGCTGCGGTGTAGACAGCAGGCCTTCAGGCAAGTGTGTCACAGCCCAGGAGGGTCGAGTCCACAGCCGCCCCTCATGCCCCTGCAGTCTGCTGATCGGCCTCCTGCATGGCTGAGATGGGCTTCAATCAGTGAAAATAGCGGACTGTTGCACGACTCTGTTGGACTGAGCTTTTCCTGATACAGTTCGATTATGCAGATGAGCTAAAATATTTGACAAACATTCTGCACCTTTTGCAGTCAGGGCCCAGGGATCCAGAAAGTGCTCCCTGACTGGGGTGCAGGTAGAGCTGGACCTCCACACTCTCCTCCATCCAGCCCTGGAGGGGGTTCTTCTGGTTGTCTTAGAGGGTGGTGGTTTTGTCAGGATTTTTCAGGGAGACAGATCAACAGAATTAATGTCTTTATCATCTATCTATATCTATCTATTAAGCGAGAGAGTTTTGCTTTAAGCAATTGGCTTGTATAATGTGGATCTGATAGGTTTGGAATCTACAGGGCAGGCAGGTTCCTGGAAATTCAGGGAACTGGTGTTGGAGTCTAAGAGCTGTATGCTGGGGACTCAGGAGGGTATGAATGTCATGGTCTTGGGCAGAGTCGCTTCTCCTTTGAAAATCCTCTGCCTTTGTTTGTAAGCTCTTCCAGTAATTGGATGAAGCCCTCCTGCCTCACACAGGGTAATCTGCTTTAGTCTGAGTCACTGATTTAAAAGCTAGTCAGTTCTAAAATGGAGGAGGAAATGGCAACCCACTCCAGTATTCTTGCCTGGAGAACCCCATGGACAGAAGGGTCTGGCGGGCTACAGTCCGCTGGGTTGCAACAGTCGGACACAGCTCAGCGACGAAACCACAACCACCAGTTCTAAAAAGGGCCCTCACAGAAACATCCAGACAGGAGTCTGACCAGGCCACGGGGCTCCCGTCCTGGCCGAGGCGACCGTAACTCCCCTCGCAGTGACCACATTTCCCTTTAGCTCAGAGGGGCCCTGGTTTCCGAACTGTCTTTGTGTAGTTAGCACTCATGTTCTGCATCCTCTAAAAGACTGACAGCTCAGGAGACAGACCCAGCGGCTCAGACTGATAAAGAATCTGCCTGCAATGCAGGAGACGCAGGTTCCCTCCCTGGACTGGGAAGAGGTGTTCTTGCCTGGAGAATCCCATGGACAGAGGAGCCTGGCGGGCGGCAATACCCGGGGTCACAAAGAGCTGGACACAACTAACACTTTCTTTTTCAGGAGGCAGACTCTCATCTCATGTTGGGGGCCAAGGCTGGTACTCCAGGAAGCTTAAAGAGCAGGTTGTAGGGAATTCCTACATGCTTGTTCATCCAGGTGCAGGTAACAAGGTTCACAGGGGTAGCTAATTGAGTGTGATGCTGGTTTCCATGACAACGACTTGATGCGGTTAAGAGAGTTGGACAGTTAACCTCAGCCACCTGTAGCTTCCTGTAGCCTCGTCCCCACAGAGAAGAACCTGCGAGTGTGCAGGGCAAAGCTGGCTTAGCTTTGCCACAGCCTGGGATCTTCCCGAACCTGAGATGGAGCCTGTCCCCAATCTTTGGATTTACGTTGATCTGAAGTGACCTCCGTGATAAGTGGCGTGGCGTCCGAGTTGCTGGTGGGAGAGCCGTTGGTGGTGGCACTGGGACAGTGAGGGGAGAATGTTTTCTTTATGAAACTCAAGTCCCAGCCACCCGACCTGTTCAGGTCCTTTCACAAGTCCTCTGTTGGCATCAGTGTTTCTCCAAGTGAGGGCCGCGTGCTTGCGGGATTGAGATACATTCATTCTCCAGTGCCTGAACACCATCCTGTCCCATCAGAATGAGCAAGATGGCGGCCTCAGGATCCAGCCTGGGGTCCCCTGCCCTCCTTGGTCCCTCCCCCATGGAGCCTGGAGAAATGCAGCCGGGCTGGGCCATCGCTTCTGACGCTGCTCTGGAGACACGTGGCTCTGGGGAAACCAGTTGCCCCGTCTCGGGGACACACGGGGGCCCACGTGCCGAGGACCATAGTCTCCCAGGAGCCACTCTCGTAGCTGCGCGATGTGCCATCGGGGACCTGGGTCTCCCAGGCCCGTCAAGCTTTTAGGTGGTGCAGCCCCAATGGGAAGACTGACGCCACCTTTCCGAGAAGACTGGAGGCAGGACCACGTGGTGAAGCTGTTCTTCTGAAGCTGCGAGTGTGTCTGCTGCCTCCAGCTGCTGGCTTGGTTTGGGGCTGGCTTGTCATGCAGGAGTTGGCTGCTACCGGGGAGAGTTGATGTGCCATCGGGGACCTGGGTCTCCCAGGCCCGTCAAGCTTTTAGGTGGTGCAGCCCCAATGGGCAGACTGACGCCACCTTCCCGAGAAGACTGGAGGCAGGACCACGTGGTGAACTGTTCTTCTGAAGCTGCGAGTGTGTCTGTTGCCTCCAGCTGCTGGCTTGGTTTGGGCTGGCTTGTCATGCAGGAGTTGGCTGCTACCGGGGAGACTTGGTCTTTGTCCTCGGATAACCCCCACACTCCCCCGTGGTTGGGGGTCTCACCCTGGGATGCTGTCCAAGAGCCTGAGATGGGCAGGTGAGGGGCCAGCCCCACGCCCTCACCAGGCCTCCGTCTCACTTCAGGACCATGGTGAGGGCCTCTCAACTGCCCCCCAATTTCCACGTGTGACTTTGAGCCCGGTTCTCCCCATGCCAGCAGACAAACCAGGGCCAGCGGCTCCCCACCCGCACACCTCCAGCAGCTCCCCTCATCCCCTCCTGATCCGCAGCCCCGTTCGCGGTCTGCAAGCCCCATGGTCTACGATCTCCAGAGTCCTCCCCCACCTCGCTCCCCACCGCATTCCCCTCCTGCCCCTCTCCGCCTCTCTCCAGCTCCCGGCACAGGCCCCGGCCCCCTTGTGTGTACCTGCCTGTGAGTGTTGGTCCCCCATGGACCATCTGCACTGGGGAGGTGTGGGCCGCTCCGTGTGGCTCGCCACCGTCTTCCTGACGCCCAGAGACGCCCCTGACACATGGCCGTGCTTCGATCAATATTTGTCAAATAACTGGGAAAAAATGCACGCCTGGCAAATCTGCTGTCGAGCTCAGCTCCAGCACTTTCCTTTCCCGCTGACTTTCTGTCAGTGGATCTCTCAGTCTGTGTCCTTCTCCCACGCTGGTTAATTTCAGCTGAAACTGTGATACCATGCTATGACATCTCCATGAAGACAATTAAAGTTAGAACTCACTGTGGGGGTCCCTCCTCTGGGTGCTCTACGTCCCCACGTGCGGGGTCACTCCCTTGGGTCCGGCCCCTCCAACCCCGGGCACAGCTCATGGGGACGTCCCACCTTGCCTTCGGCCTCCTCCCATCACTGGGAGCTCTCCTCGGGCAGGTGAACGCCTTGCATCTCTGGCCAGGGGTCATCAAATGGTGGTCCACGGGCCAGTCTGGCCAGGCACCTGCTCCTGTAGCTGAAGCTCATCGGAGCACAGATGTGCACTAACCCACCATCTCTTCTCCCAGCTAATGGCAGAGTAGAGTGCCCACTGCCCGGATGTAAGGGCTGAAAAACTACGATTGCTGTTTGCTCCTTTTCGGAAGTTGGCCCACTTCTGATCCAGGACGTGGGAGACACCATACAGTGCTTTCGTCTCTGGAGGAATCCTGCAGAGGATCGCGGTGAGAGGGAAAGCGCCATGAATATGGTCCAGCCCTTCGCTGGGTCCCCTCAAAACAGGTCTATTTCAATTACAATGTAAAGAAACAGGTCACACAGAGTCTGTTCTTCCATCGTATCCATGCCACAGAGTCCACAGTTGGAAATTTCAGCTGTTTCTTTGTAATACGGTAATTATGCCCCAACTCTATGCCCCAAATGCTCTAAATGTTGTTGTTGTTTTTTAATTAATAGGAGCTTTGGAAATCCCAAATAAACAACTGGGACAAATTTTGCTGTGAAATACATCCTATGGTTAATGGGAACTTTCAAAATTTATCATTTTACCAAGTTGTATTATTTTAATTTGCCCTTAAAATGGATAAACAGTCTGAGAAGTTTCCAACTAGGGTGATTTTTATTTGACTCCAAGACTGAATGTGTGCAGTTAATATGCTGCAGGAGAAGTTAGATTTCTGAGAGTCTTGAGAACAAAGGTCTGGACCCCTCTAAGTCAGAGCCAGCGTCCTGATATAGTGCTCTTTAGAGTTCAGGCTTCTCAAAGCATGGGACCTCTTTATGCACAAAAGGAGACTTTTTCCAGTGAATGCAGAGTGGCTTCCCTGGGGTATAATCATTTATACAGAGTCGAAACTGAATTTATGAGGGGAGGAAGAAGATGAATGTCAAAGGCAAGGTCATTAAAAATCATTAAAGCCATTAATTAGGACTCTTGCCCTCCCAGGGCACCCGAGACTGGGGAGCTGGAGGAGTTCCCAGGGGAGGTGCTTCTGGGCCGGAGTCCACCAGGGTGCAGGGCAGGGGGGTCACCTGGGAAGGCCTGGCCTGGCTGCAGGGGAGTGCCTGGGGGCTGTGTGAGCCTTCCGGAGGGGAAGAGGGCCTGGAGACAGACTGGCCTCGTGGGGGGGTGGGGGGCGGTCGGTGTTGGAGCCAGCTTGCTCGCAGCTTCCCTTTAGAGCTACATTTGCTACTACAACTCATAGCAAGATTGTTTTCTTCTCTGATTTTTAGGGATTCAGTTCAGTTCAGTTCAGTCACTCAGTCATGTCCGACTCCTTGCAACCCCATGGACGGCAGGACACCAGGCCTCCCTGTCCATCCCCAACTCCCCGAGCTTACTCAAATTCATGTCCATTGAATCAGTGATGCCATCCAACCATCTCATCCTCTGTTGTCCCCTTCTCCTCCCGCCTTCAATCTTTCCCAGCATCAGGGTCTTTTCCAGTGAGTCAACTCTTGGCATCAGGTGGCCAAAGGACTGGATTATCCATCTAGAAAAACTGAAACTATGTCTGTCATCCTATTTCTTTTCAGTTTCTCTTTCACACTTTAGCAAAGTGATATATTAGCATTAAAAATCATATGTGTATTATGATTAATGTTAAAAGTCATATGTGTATTATCTTATGATTAATGTTACTTTCTGGGCATAGTCGGACTTGTGAAAAATTTATGTAAGCATGTTTTAAAAGGTATTTCTTTCATCTTCCTGCACATTTGGTATGCACACAGTCACTACTTAAAATGACATTGATTTAAAATGTACTCAGTGATCTGATTTGTGAAGGGGCTGTCGGCAGCTGTGGGCGAGCTCACCCATGACATAATCCCCTCTCCAAAAGCCCTGTGATCGGATCTGGAGGTTGCTAGCATATAAGGAAAAAAAAGTTTAGGGAGAGTAGGTCTATATTGAGGTGAATAAAGTTAGGTAAAATCAGGAATATAATATGGAATAAAGTTATGGAATTAAGCTAGTAAATAAGTTCAGGGTAAAAGTAGTATAAGTCATCATCATTTCTCTTTTTGTGTAATCCTTGTAATGATAACAAATAATTCCTGTTTTCTATGTGCACACACACACACGTTTATGGAAAACCCGTCCTTTACTGTGCCCTTTCCCTGGTGGATCAGTGCTAAAAATCCTCCTGCAACACAGGAGCCAAAGGTTTGATCCCTGGGTGGGGAAGATCCCCTGGAGGAGGGCATGGCAGCCCACTCCCGTATTCCTGCCTGGAGAATCCCATGGGCAGAGGAGGCGGGCGGGCTACAGTCCACGGGATGGCAGAGAGTCAGACACGACTAAAGCGACTTAGCATGCGTGCACATCCTATACTCTAACAAGAACAAGAAGCCAACTCCACCAAAAACTGCAAGTAAATACATACTCCCTGACCATTTGCCACATGCCAGGCTGAGGCACAGTCGTCACCTGGAGCTTGCCTTGTCACGAGGGAAGAAGGCAGCAAACGTGGGAATTGGTGAAGGGCCCGGCATGTACTGCGGTGATAAATGCGGAGGACAGAACGCGAGGCAGAGAGCCTGTGATTCTGAGTCGGGGGGCCGGGGGTGCTCTCTGAGGCGACGTGTCAAGGAAGAAGCGAGCGATGAGCCCTGCAGATCCCTGCAGAGTGAGCATCCCAGGGCTGGAGAGCGGGTCCCGCCCAGAAAAAGCCAGGAGGCTCACGCGCAGTCCCTGCAGGGTTAGCGGGGAGGGAAGACGCAGGCCCGGTCCAGCAGACAAGCGCTGAGTCCCTTCCTGCCTGGCTCCTCCTGAGGCTGCCCGGACGGCGGAGGGTCACACGCCCTCCTCCTCTCTCACCCTCACCCCTCTCCTTCTGCACCCGGGATGGATCTCCCAGTCACCTCACCCCGAAGCTCTTTTCAGACTATATATGCTCCTGATTTTCATCTCCAGTAATGAATGGTCAGTGTGCTTATTTGCTCAGTCATGCCTGAGTCTTTGTGACCCCACGGACTGTAGCCCTCCAGAGGACACGGACAGGCTTCTCTGCCCATGGGACTCTCCAGGCAAGAATACTGGAGAGGGTTGCCATTTCCTTCTCCAGGGTATCTTCCTGACCCAGGGGTTAAACCCTGGTCCCCTGCATTGCGGACGGATTCTTTAGCATCTGAGCCACCAGGGAAGCCCCGATGAGTGGTGAGTGGTGCCTGAAATTCTCGGGGCATGGCCTCCATCCTCTGAGAACAGAGCATATGAGACAGTTTCCAGAGGTCTGAGTTTGTGGCTCAGGCACTAACCACAGCAGGCAGACGGATTAGAGGCCACGGGTACTCACGGGGAGGCTGCAGGAAGGAGGCAGGGATGAGGGGCCAGTACAAAAGTGACGGCCTCACCCCAGGCGGGTGCCCACGCTGACCATCAGCGACGCTGGCTTGTCTTCACGATGTGCTGGGCAGGGGGCTATCGCTGCTGATGCAGAGATAAGACACCCCAACCCAGGGGACTGAAACTCTCTCTCCAGATGCTTTGACAGTGGAAGACAAAAAAAAAAGAATAAAAGAAACACACCCAAAAACTGGCAACGGCGATGCCGCCGGCAGAGGCTGCACCGCGACTGTCTCCTCTGTCAAGGTCAGACCCAACAAGCAAGGGCGCTGCACGCACCTTGGCGTGAAGCTTTCTTATGGATGAACAACTTGGAGTCCGATGGCCTTAATGACATCTCCATCATGCGCTGAAAATCCCCTCTTCACTTCCACAAGGTGCCAGGCTGGGCCGATGGAATACGTGGGTCCTCTTGTACTTGCATCCCTCGTAGGCATTTGTGAACACGCTTGTGTAGATGCTGATATCCTGGAAGACTCCGAAGTGTGGACACTGAAAACTTCTACCTTTACCTTTGCTAATAAAGAGATTTCAAGGCATTCATTCCAAGCTCTGCAAATCATACGGAGCAGAAAAGACCAGAACCCGAGGCGTGGTTGATTCAGCATGACACAAACTTATTCCCTTGGTCTTGTTGGAGTCTAAGGCATTCAGTTTTCTGCGTGGAGGCTTGTTTATTAGTAATATATTTTGGGTGGATTCTGAAATTCTCTGAAACCAGGTATTTTTATGCAGAGGTTAATAGGGTCACATATAAGCCACAGAACAGAAATTAGTAGTCACTCGCTGGAAACCATTACAGGAAAAGTTTAGGAAACAGCGGTATACTGTGTGTACTTCATGTGCACATTTATTTTTTTCAAAGACCATTCATGCTCCAGCCACATCTTCCCCACAGGAGCTCAACTGCGCAGGTTTTGGGCTGACCTGTAAAGTGTCCTTAAAGTGGTCCAGAAGGATACCATCATTGCCATGTGAATTCACCGCCACATCAGCCCAGCCTTGCCACAGACCAGGAAAGCCCTTCACTTTCTTCTTATTTTAAAATATAACTTTAATGTGATAGTGGAGAAAAGCAAACAGAACAACCAGCCTTAATTATAAGTGGTACCTTGCTGATTACCTGGAAGCTGGGAGCACAGGGAGGATGGATGCATGTTGAATGCCTCTCCATCCATGCACTGGGAATACCAGAAAAGAAACCAGACAGGGCCCCAGTTTACACTGTGAACTAACAGGTGGCAGGGAAGTTCAGCTCCCCCCTACCCATTTCTCAGTTCAGTTCAGTCGCTCAGTCGTGTTCGATTCTTTGTGACCCCATGGACTGCAGCACGCCAGGCCTCCCTGTCCATCACCAACTCCCGGAGCTCACTCATGGTTAATAGGGTCACATATAAGCCACAGAACAGAAATTAGTAGTCACTCGCTGGAAACCATTACAGGAAAAGTTTAGGAAACAGCGGTATACTGTGTGTACTTCATGTGCACATTTATTTTTTTCAAAGACCATTCATGCTCCAGCCACATCTTCCCCACAGGAGCTCAACTGCGCAGGTTTTGGGCTGACCTGTAAAGTGTCCTTAAAGTGGTCCAGAAGGATACCATCATTGCCATGTGAATTCACCGCCACATCAGCCCAGCCTTGCCACAGACCAGGAAAGCCCTTCACTTTCTTCTTATTTTAAAATATAACTTTAATGTGATAGTGGAGAAAAGCAAACAGAACAACCAGCCTTAATTATAAGTGGTACCTTGCTGATTACCTGGAAGCTGGGAGCACAGGGAGGATGGATGCATGTTGAATGCCTCTCCATCCATGCACTGGGAATACCAGAAAAGAAACCAGACAGGGCCCCAGTTTACACTGTGAACTAACAGGTGGCAGGGAAGTTCAGCTCCCCCCTACCCATTTCTCAGTTCAGTTCAGTCGCTCAGTCGTGTTCGATTCTTTGTGACCCCATGGACTGCAGCACGCCAGGCCTCCCTGTCCATCACCAACTCCCGGAGCTCACTCAAACTCATGTCGATCGAGCGGTGATGCCATCCAGCCATCTCGTCCTCTGTCCCCCTTCTCCTCCTGCCTTCACTCTTCCCAGCATCAGGGTCTTTTCCAATGAGTCCATTCTTCGCATCAGGTGGCCAAAGTATTAGAGCTTCAACTTCCACATTAGTCTTTCCAATGAATATTCAGGACTAATTTCCTTTCAGATTGACTAGTTTGATCTTGCAGTCCAAGGGACTCTTAAGAGTCTTCTCCAACACCACAGTTCAAAAGCATCAATTCTTCAGTGCTCAGCTTTCTTTGTGGTCCAGCTCTCACATCCATACATGACCACCCCAAATCTTTTGCACATGGGTTTTTCAGTTTTTCATGGAAGGAACATGTGGGCTTTTACATTTTTTCAAATGACCTATATTTAGATAGACAGCATTAATGTCAAAGATGGTGAATATTTTTACTGCTACCTTACTGTCAATTTATCAGATCCTTCCTAGTCAGAGATCAATACCTCTCTGATGTTTTAACTTCCATCACCTTAATAAGAGACAGAACTGCATTTTGATCAAGTAGAATGTGAGACTTTTTATTAGAAACTCCCCATGCAGGGCACTCTGATGTCATTACTTGAACAAGAACAAAAACTCATTATCAAAATAGCTGCCTAAATGTTAGCTTTTGACACAGAACACATTCTACTCTGGGTAAGTAATTCTGTCCAGTGATTGAGTGTTTGCATGTTGACAGAGAGCCAGCACTGCCAGTGACCTAGAATGTTGCAAGCTAAGAATTAGAGGGTATCACTGAAATGAAGGCAGATGAACAGACCACAGACAGTACAGTTTAAAATGCACGGAGGCTCTCAGCCTCAGCATTTCCCTCAAATCAGGAGAACGTTTCCTGCAAGTTGCACATTTTGGCATCTGGGATTAGCACAGCTCGCTGTGTGAGCTGGGATGATCCGTGGATGCGTGTGTGTTTCTGCACAATTTTATTGAAAATCCTCCATAAATGGTTTTTCATTGTGAAATATTTTCACAGTAACAAAGATGAAAAGCTGAAAATCACTGACCTATGTTTCCAATTTGAGAAGCTAGGGGAAAAAAAGAGTGAATTAAATGTAGTTCAAGTAGAAGGGAAATGAACAAGAGACAGACATCAATAGAATTGGAAAACAGAAAAAAAATTAATAGAGAACATTAAGAAAGTCCAGAGCTTGTCATTAGAAAATATAATTTATAATCTCCTAGCAGGATTTATGAAAGACTGCATGGAGCTGCGTGTCCTCAAGACATTTAAAAATTTACCTGATGCATCCGTGCGCAGTCAGTCGCTTCGGCTGTAACGGACTCTGGTGGACTGCAGCCCACCAGGCTCCTCTGTCCATGGGATTCTCCAGGCAGGGATTCTGGAGCGGGCCTCCTTGTTCTCCTTCAGGGTATCTCCCCAACCCATGGATCGAACCCGCCAGTCTTGTGTCTACCTGCACTGGCAGGCGGATGCTTTACCACTGGTGGTGCCTGGGAAGCCTTGACTGATGCATAATGGCCTTTGATATTTCTAGGATATGTATAGGTACAGCTTGGAGATGTTGCAAGTTTGGTCCAAACTGCTTCAGTAAAGTGGATATCACAGTAAAAAGAATCACAGTAATTTTTTGCCTTCTTAGTACATATGTAGCAGTTACACTTACACTACACTGTAGTTTATTAAATGTGGAACAGCATCACAGGTCTAAAGGACAATGTACAAGTGCTCATTTAAAATAGGTTATTGCTAAAAAAAAAAAAATGCTAACCATCACCTAAGCCTTCAGCCAGCTTTAATCATAGATTGCTGGTGAGGGGGCTGACATTTGTAAGGATTACCAAAATGTGACACAGAGACTTGAAGTGAGAAAATACTGTTGGAAAAGTGACATCAATAGACTTGCTTGAAACAGAGTTGCCACAACCCTTCAATGTGTCACCAAAAAAAAAAAAAAAGCATTATCTATGAAGCACAATAAGGCAAAATGCAATGAAATGATGCCTGCCTGTTTAAGTGTCTCTTCTCACAAGGCAGGAAATGTTATAATACAGAGGAAATGGACTAATTACTAGAAAAGGATAAGTTATCAAAACTGACTGGTGAGGAACTAGAAAATATAAATAGTCCCATAGCTATCAGAGAAGGTTAATCTTTAACTAAAGAACAAAGAACACTCCAGATACACATTTTCCCACTGGCTGGGCTTCCCTGGTGGCTCAGATGGTTAAGAAACCGCCTACAAAGGCAGTTTGTTCAGGTTCAGTCCCTGGGTTGGGACGGTCCCCTGGAGGAGAGCATGGGAACCCGCTCCAGTGTTCTTGCCTGGAGAATCCCATGGACAGGGGAGCCTGGAGGGCTGCAGTCCACGGGATCACGAAGAATCAGACACAACAGAGCAACGAGCACACCAGCTTAAGTAAGCAGTTAGAGAAGAAATAGTTCCAGTTTCATACAAATCCTCTCAGGAAATAGAGAAAAGGTGTATTCTAAATCATTCAGTGAGACTAACAGCAAAATCTGAAAATGACTTTGCAAAAATACAAAAAGGCAATATTTCTCATAAAGTCAGACACAATTTCTTTCTAAAGGGTTGGTAAGTTGAATTCAACAATATCAGTGATATTTTGGTAAGTTTTATCCAGAAAAGCAGGGCTGATTAACATCAGAACAGCGGACATTAAAATTTATCAACTCACAGGAGATAATCTATCTTCTCCACAAGTTGCATGGCACCCACAGGTCCTATTGAAATAAGGGACACGCATTTAAACCACAAAACATGTATCAGTCCGCTCGATTAGCAAGGAGGCCTTTGGCTTCATGAAAAAAACCTAGAGAAAAACTTTGGGTATAGGTAAACGAGCCACGAAATCCAGACTAAACACACAGTAGATTCCATAGTAACTGTATAAGAAGGCATTGTAGATTTTTGGTTTCACCAGCCCTAGAATAAAGTTTCTTCTGGATATGGGTTTGCTTATGTGACTTATTTCCTTGTTTTATTTACCCTTGTGAATTTTGAGCTGATCCTTTTGGTGTGTAATACAATAGCTCCAGTTCTTCCTGGTTTCTCCAATGCAGAAAGGACTGTGAGCCTGAAAAAGTAGGGAATGCCTAGCCCCGAGGCAGCCTTCTCCGAGTGACTTAGAACTAGACAATTTAGTGATGGGGTTGCTGAGGTAAGTGATTTCTGGCGTTGAATATAAAACACTCCTCTTGCCATAGCTGTCAGTAATCCCTACTACGTCTAATAAATAAAATGAAATTCTAAAGCATAGAAACAAAGTCTTTTAAAATGTCATTTATATAATTTTTCAACAAGTAAGTGCTTTAAAGAACCACTATGTAGTTCATTAATTACTAGATTGTGTGTGTGTGTGAAGTTGGTCCAGTCGTGTCTGACTCTTTGTGGCCCTGTGGACCAGAGCCCACCAGGCTCCTCTGACCATGGGATTCTCCAGGCAAGCGTGCTAGAATGGGTTGCCGCGCCCTCCTGCAGAGGATCTTCCCAACCCAGGGATCGAACCCGTGTCTCTTATGTCTCCTATACTGGCAGGTGGGTTCTTCACCTTTAGCACCACCTGTGATACAGGGGTGTGTGTGTAAGTGTGTGTGCGTGTGTGTGCCCTCTCTCAGACAAAGAAACAGATGCACACTAAGCCTAATGAACGTATCTGCTTTTAATGCCGGAGTTGAAACCAGAACACATGGAAATTGGCTACTTCGGCCCATGAAGCAGGCAGGTTCAGGAGGTCAGGGAAAGCCCGATTTATTGCGGGAAAGACACTCAGTGCTGGGCTGTCATTTAGGACAACGTGGCTCTGAGCTGTCCATGCCAGAGTCAAATTGGAGAAGTACAGTAGGGGGATGCCGGGTGTGGGAAGCTGCATACAGGAGTCAAAAGTACAGTAGGGGGATGTCGGACGTGGGAAGCTGCATACAGGAGGCAGAATGCTCAGACCCGGTCTTGAGATCAGGCTGCACCTTGAGTAGGACAAAAAGAGTCTTTAGATTCTTTACTGCGGAGGGAGATCATCCAGTCGTCCAGCAAGATACGGGAATGTGCGTGTGTTTTTAAATAATTCCTTTTTAAATTTAAATAATTCACACATCGTTGACAGCTGTAAGTATGAAAAAGGAAGCTCTGCTTGGTAATATTTATACATTTCCACTAATAAGTTTGAAACACAGTACAGATTTACATAGAAAAAAAATAACTGGTTTGGGATTAGGTTCATAAGTTTCCTTGTTTGATGTGTAGGAAATGTCTTTAAAGAGCTGAATAGTCACTTTTTTTAGAAGCAGAAATGTAAGCCCAGATGTCCACCATCCCTGCCTCAAAAACCAACAGTGATAATCAAAGGAGGCTAAAAATAGATTCAATGCAGGAATTCAGGAAAGGGTATCATCAGAATGCCAGAAAGTTTAATGAATTTCTTGTATATAAAGTACAGATGGGCCTAGATTAAAAGAAGCCCTGGGTCCCCACATGTGTCCTTCAGAGAGCACACTCCTGCCTCTTGGCAGAACTCCCAAACTCTCTGAAATGCATGTGCCGGGACGGGAAGGAAAAGGGCCCCACAGCTCTGAGGACAGACGGATAGCCTTCAGAAGTAGCTGTGCTGGAAGCTCCGCGGGAAAGAGAGGTGACCCCAGCAGATTCTCACGAGGGCTGGATTTCTTCTGGCTGAAAACTGCCCCCAAGCAGCTGAGGCTTTGGCAGCCTGGGAGGACTGACCCAGTGGGCTCGCTCTCAGACCATAAGGGAGCAAGACCTCAGTGAACGTAGCTACACAAGAAACTGAGATACGAGGAAGTAACCAGACAGTAGATAGTCTCAGTAAACACTGATGGAATGCCCAGGAAGGCGGATGTGCTTGGTTCTGTTCAGTCCTCCAGACTCCTTCACTACGTCGTTGCATCCCCGAGCAGGGAGCCTGGGGTCACTTCACCCTGCTCTCCAGTTAGGAATGAAGATCACTTGAGCAGTGTCCAGGGGACCTGTATAGAGAGCCACCTGCAATCATGCGTGCCGAGACACGCTTCTACTTGGCAGGAAAATGCAGGAAAGCAATGTGATAGAGATACATGAAAATTTTACTGAAGGAAGAGCACGTTGTGTGCACTCGGAGTCTTTTTCATGCTCCCACTGAGAATGAAGAAGTTTCCAATTATGAACTAAGAGATCAATGATGAGAGATGAAGGTGAAAGGAATCTGGTAGGTTCAAGGGACAGAGAGAGAAAATGTCACCTTCAGATGATTTAAAAGGCAAAGGGCAGGAAGGTTCAGGACCAATGACAAACGCTGTGTCAGGCTTATTAGAGAGAGACTCGACAAGCCAAAAGAATGTGAATCGGACAAGGATGTGAGTGCCATCAAAGAGAAGAAGAAAACAGAGACACAAAAATAACTGGGTTCCTGCACATGCAGTTTTCTCAAGATGGTTCAAGTTCTTCCTCCTTCCTTTTTCCTCTTGATATTTCCAATTCCTTTTATTTTTTTCTTGAAGAAAAAAATCTCGTGTCAGTCTCCTTCAGTGTGGAGAGCTTTATTTAGCATTTCCTGTAATGAAGGGAGGCTGACAACTTGAGTTCATTTTCTTTTATCTGAAAAGTATCTTTACTTTGCCTTCTTCTTGAGCGATTTTGATTGAGTTCAGAAGCCTGGGTTAACCTATATTTTTAGAATTCCAGCTCTTCCAGGTATTAACCCCCTCTCTTGAGGCCTCCCTCATCTGTGATGCTTCTGCATTTGTATTTGATCTGTGAGTTCTCCAAGGTGTCGCTTTTCTCAGACTGCTTTAGAAATTTCTCTTCACTTTTAGTTTACACCAGGCTTCCCTGTAGCTCAGTTGGCAAAGAATCCGCTTGCAGTGCAGGAGGCCCCGCTTAGATTCCTGGGTCAGGAAGATCTGCTGGAGACGGGGTAGGCTACCCACTCCAGTATTCTTGGGCTTCCCTTGTGGCTCAGCTGGTAAACAATCCACCTGCAATACAGGAGACCTGGCTTCTCTCCCTGGGTTGGGAAGGTCCCCTGGAGATTGGAAAGGCTCCCCACTCCACTATTCTGGCCTGGAGAATTCCATGGACTGTATAGTTTATGGAGGTGCAGTGAGTTGGACACGACTGAGCGGCTTTCATTTTAGTTAACGCCAGTTTCTCTATAATATGCCTAGGTACACTTTTCTTTGTATTTATTTCGCTGGTGTCCACTGAGCTTAACAAATCTGTTAGTGTATTTGTTCCACCAAATTTGGAAAAATTCTGGTCTTTAAATATTTGCTTTTTCCTTAGCCTCCACTCCTTTCACTTTTAGACCCATATCACATGCATATTAGCCTTTTTATACTGTAAAATCTTAATATCCTCCACTCTTTTTTCTTTATATTCTTCAAATTTGATAATTTCTATTTTTTTTTAATGGTGAGTTTTCTGTCATCTCCTACTGTTCAGCCCATTCAGAGACTTTAAAAAATTCTGACATTTTCATTTTCAGCTTACACTTTTATTTTTTTTAATTTTGTTTTAGTTTATTTTTCTCTGCTGAAGCCCACTGTTTTTATATTCATTACAAACATGCTCTCCTTTATAACCTTGAGCAGGAACAGTGGCTACGTTAAAATCCAAGTCTGCTAATGGTGACCTCGGGATCACACGGCTGCTCCTCACTGATTGCCTTTTCTCTGGAGAATATGTTAAATTTTCCTGTTTCTTCATTCTGGATATCGTGAGGAACATCCTGTGGACATTCTAGATCATTTTACATGCCTTAGGAGGCATTTGCTTTATTTTTTAAGCATGCCATTAACTCGACAGGACTCAGAATGCAAATTGCATCTCCACTGGAAGGGACAGCGACTCAAGAATCCACACAGCTTCTCGGCTGGACTGCTTGAATGGTTCCCTGTATGTGGACAGTTAGTTGAGCTGCCCCAAATTCGGGCAAAACATGTGCGTGGATGTTGGTTCTCTTGGCTGTTTTCTTAACAACACAGTATGAAATAGTAGTAGAGAGAGTGGACTTCACATTGTATATGTGACTTCCATAGGAAAAGTCTTATAATGTTTAGGAACTATCAGTCTATTCCTATTCTGGGCACTTGAATATGAATCGGGATGAATTTCTGTATCTCCTGTTTTCTATCTCTAAAGATGACCATTAATTCTACTTGATGATTCAGGAGGAGAAGGGGACAACCGAGGGTGAGATGGCTGGATGGCATCACGGACTCGATGGACGTGAGTCTGAGTGAACTCTGGGAGATGGTGATGAACAGGGAGGCCTGGTGTGCTGCGATTCATGGGGTCGCAAAGAGTCGGACATGACTGAGCGACTGAACTGAACTGAGCTGAATTGATTCTAGTAATATTGAATCACACTTATATTTTTTGGAATTTCCCAAATTGGCCATGATGTCTTGCTCAGCATGTATTTTACACTTTTCTACATACCTTTCTAAGAGTTTTTTGCCTTTAGTTTTTTAGAACAGTTCTAGGTTCACGGAAAAATTTCCCGTGTGTCCTCTGTCCCCACACATGCATTAGCTCCCCCATCAGAGGGCAATATTCCTGATTAACTGATGGGCCTGCACTGATGTCTCATAAACACCCGCGGTGCATAGACGCTATCGAGGTTCACTCCCGGTGGCGCATATCCTGTGGGCTTGGATAAGCGCGTAGTGACATCTGCTCACCGTTACAGTGCCATGCGCGGCTTCCCAGGTGGCACCAGCAGAGAAGAACCTGCTGCCAGTACAGGAGACGTGGGGCACGATCCCTGGGCGGGGAAGGCCCCCTGGAGGAGGGCAGGGCAACCCTGGCCAGGATCCTTGCTTGGAGAAGCCCCTGGACAGAGGAGCCTGACAGTCCGCGGGCTCGCGAAGACTCAGACACGAGTGAGCAGCTTCACACGCACGCCCTACGCCTGCGTTCTGCCTGCTTACCCCTCCCTGCCTCCCTGGCAAGCACCTTCTCTCCTCCGTGTCTCCAAAGCCTTGTCTTTTCAAGAATATGACCCAGGTGGATTCAGACACTGTGTGTCCTTTTCAGGCTGGCTGCTCTCACTTAGTAACAAGCATTTACTATTCTGGAGTCTTTCCATGGCTCAGGGGCTCACTATTGTTTAGTGCTGTATAATATTTCATTGCATTGAACATGGATAGACCATAGTTTATTTATCCATTCACTGACTGAAAACTATCTTTGTTGCTTCCAGATTTTGTCAGCTATGAAAGAAGTTGATATAGACATTTGTATGCACAATTCTGTGTGTACATAAGTTTTCAACTCCTTTGGGTCAATGCCCGGAACTGAGATTGCTGGGTCTTAAGAGCATGTTTAGTTTTGTAAGAAACTGCCAAACTATTTTACCCCGTGGCTGTTCCATTTTGCACCCTCCCCAGAAGTAAATGTTCTCTTGTTTCTCCACACCCTCACCAGCGTTTGCCGTCAGTGTCTCAGATTTTGGCCATTCTGAAAGGTTGTCGCATCTCATTGCTACTTTAATTCATACCTTCTTATGATATATGAACTGCGGCATCTTTTTATATGCTTATTCCATTCGCATATCTTCCTAAGTGAGGTGTCTCTTAAAGGGTTTTGCTCGTTTTTTAGACAAGTTATTTGTTACTGTTGAGTTTTAACTGTTCTTTGTATACGTTGTAGAACAGTCCTTTTCAGATGTGTCTTCAGCAAATATTTTATCCCAGCCTCTGGCTTATTGTTTATTTATCTTGACGTTGTCTTTTGCAGAACAATTATTTTTTAAATTTTAGTGAAATCCAGCTTATCAATGGCTATACTCGAGGTCATCTAGAAGTTCTCCTATGTTATCTTCTTCTATGCCATGTTCCTCTTAAGAGTTTTATAATTTTGAATATCCCATTTAGGTCTATGATCCATTTTGAGTTCATTTTTGGCACTCACTTGTTACAATGAGTTAACTTTTAAGAAGGATGTAAGGTCTGTATCTAGGTACACTCTTTTCCTTTGTGGGTGGAATTAACTTGTTACAACGCCATGTGTTAAAAGACAATCTTGGCTCCATTGCGTTGACTTTACTTTTCCCTCAAAAATCAGTGGACTGTATATGAGTGTGTTTCTGGGCTCCCTGTTTTGTACCATTCTTCATGTTTTCTTGACTACTATAGTTTTATAGTCACTCTTGAAGTCCTATAACATCACTTCTACAAAATTGTTCTTTGGTATTGTGTTGGCCAAACTGGATTTTTTTTCCCACTCCATATAAATTTTAGAATCTCTCTCTCTCTCTCTTTTTTGGCATTCACAAAAAAAAAAAAAGAAAAGAAAAGAAAAGAAAAAATTGCCTGGATTTTGGCCAAGATAGCACTTAATCCATAAGTCAATATGGGAAGAAATGACACCTGACAATGCTGAGTCTCTCTGTCCACAGACATGGAATATTTCTTCATTGTTAAGTTCTCTGATTTAATTCATTAAAATTTTGCATTTTTTTTCTCATATAGATCTTATACATATTTTATTAGATTTATACCTAACATTTCAAATTGTGGCGCTGGAGAAGACTTTTGAGAGTCCATTGGACTGCAAGGATATCAGACCAGTCGATCCTAAAGGAAGTAAGTCCTGAATATTCATTGGAAGGACTGATGCTGAAGCTGAAGCTCCAATACTTTGGCCACCTGATGGGAAGAGCCGACTCATTTGAAAAGACCCCGATGCTGGGAAAGATTGAGGGCAGGAGGAGAAGGGGACGACAGAGGATCAGATGGATGGCATCGCTGACTCAATGCTCATGAGTCTGAGAAAGCTCCAGGAGACGGTGAAGGGCAGGGAAGCCTGGCATGCTGCGGTCCATGGGGCCACAGAGAGTCGGTCCCAGGGAGTTGCTGCTAAGCAACAACAGTAATAGGGGCCGTCAGGCGAGTTGCTTCGCACCTGAGCATCCACTTTGAGGGCTGATAACGTGAACAGTACTATGTTTCAAACTTCAAGCCCCACAGTTTACTGATGAGAGATTGAAAAGCAACCACCTCTCCTTTAAAGACTTTTCATTAATATACATAAATTAGATTGCTCAGTAATTTTTCCTTTATTGTTTAGTTAACTAGATTTGTCATATTTTAGATCCGTGCTCTTCTTCATAAGATGAAATTGTAAGCTCTGCTTCTTTTCCTGTGGCCTGAAATGATTGGAATCATAGAATCTTTAAAGGTTTGGTAAATGTCACCTGAGGAATCAGAATATACAGTTGCTTTTGTGTAGGCTTATGTCTTTCTTAGCTATTGTCCCATTAGACTTTGTATCTCTGTTGAAATTGATATCTATAAGTAGTATTTTTATATCAGTTACTGGATGTTACAATTTTCTGTTTATTTTTCAAAGTGGTTTCCTGTGCATTTTTTTTAATTTGTCATTTTGGATGTCTTTTCTTCCATTTAACTTTCAATTTTGGGTCTTAGCAGTCTCCCTCTACTTTTTCTTGAGTAAGTTAGGTCATTTTTTGATTTTTTAATAAACCAATTTTTAGATTTAACTGTTCTACTTATTTTACCATTATTATTACTATCTTTGGCCTCTTCAAGTCATGTGGGCTCTTACTTGCCTATCCAGGGATTGAACCTGTGCCCCTACAGTGGAAACACAGAGTCTTAATCACTGGCCCCCCAGGAAGTCCTTGTTCTACTTGTTTTAAATTCACTAACCCATTTTAGGTCATTTTTTGATTTTTTAATAAACCAATTTTTAGATTTAACTGTTCTACTTATTTTACCATTATTATTACTATTTTTGGCCTCTTCAAGTCATGTGGGCTCTTACTTGCCTATCCAGGGATTGAACCTGTGCCCCTACAGTGGAAACACAGAGTCTTAATCACTGGCCCCCCAGGAAGTCCTTGTTCTACTTGTTTTAAATTCACTAACCCATTTGCTTACACATCCCTTCCTTATTCTTTGGTATGATCTTCTTTCAATTTACTTTCAAATTCTTTCTGTTGCTTTTTCAATCAGGTCCTTCATTAAGTCACCCTTACTTCTCAATGTTTATTGATACTATTATTTACTTTACTCTTTTATCTGATGGTTAGTTTAGCTATGCCCTCAGATGATAATAATTGTATTTTCAAAAGATTTTTTCTTTTCAAATTTTCTCTTCATCTATATTCATTTTGTGATTGTTTTTGTATACAAAAGTAGAAGATCCTGCTTTCTTAAAGTTTTAAAAGGTTTCATGTTATTTTTAATGTGTTATGATCAGAGAATTCTTATTTCATCTTTTACTGTACTTTGAAAATTTTTAGGTTTTTCTTTGTTGTGAGATACTTTGCACTCATCTCACATGCTAGTAAAGTAATGCTCAAAATTCTCCAAGCCAGGCTTCAGCAATACGTGAACTGTAACCTTCCAGATGTTCAAGCTGGTTTTAGAAAAGGCAGAGGAACCAGAGATCAAATTGCCAACATCCACTGGATCATCAAAAAAAGCAAGAGAGTTCCAGAAAAACATCTATTTCTGCTTTATT
>SJYX01002049.1:166606-187834 GCA_006410675.1 Oreotragus oreotragus
ATGGATGGATGGATTGATGGTGGATGGATGGATGGATGGATGGTGGATGGGTGGATGGATGGTGGATGGAAGGATGATGGATGGGTGGGTGGTGGATGGATGGTGGGTGGGTGGGTGGATGGATGGGTGGATGGGTGGATGGATGGGTGGATGGGTGGATGGATGGATGGATGGATAGGTGGATGGATGAATGGGTGGTGGATGGATGGTGGATGGATGGATGGTGTATGGATGGATGGATGGGTAGATGGGTGGGTGCATGAATGGATGATAGATGGGTGGATGGTGGATGGACAGTGTGGATGGATGGATGGATGAGTGGTGGATGGATGGATGGGTGGATGATCAATGGATGGATGGATTATGGATGGATAGATGGATGGATAATGGATGGATGATGAATGGATAATGGATAGATGGAAGGATGGATGAATAGATCATGGATGGATAGATGATGCATGGTTTATAGATGGATAGCTAGGCATGATGGATTTGAGGGTAACCTCAGATGTGTGACTTTCCCTTTCATACCCTATGTTCTCAGGAGTCCTGGGAGAGGTCAGACCTGCTCAGCATCACTGAATTGCTCCAGTGAACACCTGGCCTCTTTGGAGACGGGACGCAGTCATGATCTGTAGCCTCAGGGACTGTTCTAGTCTCTTTCTACTCTAGATTCTTTCTTTCCTTGCACTTGTTTGGAAATCACTTGCAGTCCCACAAAATATCCTTGTTTGTAGGAGCCTCTGGGGGCCATTATGGGCCACACTAGAAATCCTGAACAGCAAAGAGAGCCCCAACCTCACCTTCCTTATCTGGAGAGGATTCCCCTAGCGTGGACTGAGAGTGCAGTGCCCTGTGGGGGCTGCAGAGAAGGGGCCCTGCTCCCTCCCACTCTCTGTACCAAGTCCAGCTTTCTTTCTGGTTGGTGGCTGGAGTGCATGTAGCGGGTTGGCATATAACGTTCCCTGTGTGGGAATCAGGGGCCTCTCGGAGCAGCAGTCGGGTGCACAGCATGGGGGAAGGGCTGTGTTCTGGCCCAGCGGGCTGTGTGGTGATGGGCAAGGAGTCTAGCTCTCTCACTGCAGGGAGGAAAAGTTGCCATCTCCTGGCCTATAGTGACCGAGGGGCATGGTGCATGTGAAGTCCTGTGTGTATAAAGCATCCATTGATGCCAGCCGTCCTTAATCCTCCAGGAGCCAACAGCACCCTGATCATGAAACTGAGACCCCGGGATGGTCCTTCAAGGGAAGAGATTCAGGTGGGGAGGTTGGGCTCTCAGCCCGAGTCCACTCACCTCCCACACTGTGTCCTTCCAGTGGTGAATTTGGGGGCAGAAGGAAGGAGTTAAGATTTTCTTTAAGATTAAAGTGGACACACACCTCTTCCTCCACCCCTCTTGGAAGAATTGAGAATAGTCTCATTTTCCCAAAAGAGCCCTATTTAATGATACTAGAAGGAGCCACCAAGAAAGTGATTCTGGAAAACACGAACATTATTAACACCAGCGGTTTCCGAGAGATGGTTTCGTAGCTGGGCAACTGGCTGCAGGTGTGGGGGTGCCCGTCCTTACCTTGTGCCTGACACGCTTCCCCTCTGGGTGGACTGAGATTCCGCTGAGCTGTTTCCACTCATCACCCCAATTTCCTGACTCCTCCACAAGCTTGTCTCAGGTGCCTCTTGTCTGCCAGTTCTCGGTTGATTGGATTCAGACCTTGTCCCACTCATGCCATCTGAGAACCTTCCAGAAAGCTCCCAGCTACACCTTGTTCCAGTTACACACAGAGGGCACGCCACTTCCAGAAGCAGAAGGAGAGAGGACAGGAAGCCAGCAGGGAAGGGTTGCAGGTCACAAGGATCTGAGCCAGAGTGTGGGGGGCCTGGGGGATGAAGACCCCTTCCTTCCCGCTTTCAAGGACAGGAAGTCAGACCCAGGTCCTGCAGAGCCTGCTGTCATCAGACGTGGCCGCGAGCTGACCGTGCTGTGAGACGCGGCATGTCACAGCTGAGTGCGGGCGGGGGGCAGTTCCCAAGCCCACCAATGGACAGGCGGACCCCACATCCTGTGCGGTTAAGACCCCAGAGCTTCCGTGACCTCATGTCTGCAAATGGAATGTGCTGTCTCCCAGGCTGGAAGCTGGACTCTGAGATCCAGGAGTCCTCGGGGCTGGTTCCTCCGGGGGCCCTGGGGGCAGTCCAGGCCTCTCCCAGCTCTGAGTAGCTTCTGGGGGTCCACAGTTGGTGGCTGCATCGCCCCAAGCTCTGCCTTCTCCCTGTGTGTCTCCTGGCTCCTCGTCCCTTCTTACTCAGGACCTCAGTCCTGATCATGTACAACCTCATCATCACTTGAGCTCACCTGCGAGGGTCTTATTCCCAAGAAAGGTCATATCTGATGTTCCAGGTGGACCTGAATTGTGGGAGGAAACCTTTCAGCCCACCACAGGAAGAGTTTGGAGACTAATAGGATTATTCCTGTGTAGATGGTACCACTCTAATGGCAAAAAGTGAAGAGGAACTTGCTTCACTTGATGAGCCACGTGATGAGGGTGGAAAAGGAGAGGGAAAAAGCTGGCTTAAAGGAAATTAAAAGACGCTTGCTCCTTGGAAGGAAAGCTATGGTGAATCTAAACAGCATATTGGAAAAAGCAGAGGCATTACTTTGCTGACAAGAGTCCATATAGTCAAAGGCCTGTATAGTCAGAGCTATGGTTTTCTCCAGCAGTCATGTGTGCATGTGGGAACTGGACCACAAGGAAGGCTGAGCACCGAAGAACTGATGCTTTTGAACTGTGGTGTTGGAGAAGACTCTTGAGAGTCCCTTGGACAGCAAGGAGATCCAACCAGTCCATCCTAAAGGAAATCAGTTCTGAATATTCACTGGAAGGACTGATGCTGAAGCTGAAGCTCCAATCTTTTGACCTGAAGGTCTGATTCACTGGAAAAGACCCTGATGCTGGGAAAGATTGAAGGCAGGAGGAGAAGGGGGTGGCAGAGGACGAGATGGTTGGATGGCATCACCAACTGAATGGACATGAGTTTGAGCACGCTCTGGGAGTTGGCGATGGACAGGGAAGCTGGCGTGCTGCAGTCCATGGGGCCGCAAAGAGTCGGACACAACTTAGAAGCTGAACTAAAAGACTCAGCATGATGCTGCATCATGTCAGCTAACTGTTTCCGTGACTCATGCTCAACTGAATGGAAATCCTAACAGGGTGAGTGTGTCCACAGGTGCTCCGTCGAGGCACCCAGTAAGTAGCGGCAGCTACTATTAAGCTGAGACTTACAGGGTGATTCTGTGTAAGGCTTATCACTGCACGTGTGCATTGTGACGCTTGGAACATCTGACCTGCTGGGGGACATTCCGCCAGTGCCTCTTACAGCTGGATGACCTGAATCCGCCCACAGTTATAATCCAGCGGTAGCTGGAGAAGAGACCCAGGATACCAGGAGCAGNCCCCTCCAGCCACCTCCAGCCACCGGGGGTCCTGGGAGCTGCCTGCGGGGTCTGAGTGTCCCTCTGTCCTGGCACAGATGGCTGGTCCTGAGAAGCCACGTGACCTGGGTGGACCCTGAGGAACCTTCTCTGGGAAATGAAAGTTGCGAGTCGGGAGTTTTGACTCTGTCTCTTCTCTAGAAAGCATGAGCTGTGACCTTAGGGAGTGTGGGTGACCCCTTGGCGCCCAGGTGTCCTGGAAATCAAGAAAGAGGGCCTACAACAGAAGACAGTGGGCGACAGGCTCAGCGGGGGCCGGGGTGGGGGAGGTCCCCCCTGCACGCCAGCCCAAGCTTTTCTCTTACTCTGAATTCTGAAGGACATGCAAACAGCCTTTTATAAATTCTTCTAAGGCTTTAGGCCAAGTCAAATGAGATTTCTCTCACCTCCATCCACTGGAATCCTTGCTGAAACCATGCAAGAAAAAGAAGATTCACCAGAATAATCATAGTGAGTATTTATTTCTAATGGAATTGAAGTGATTTTTACTTTTTCTTGGTTGCATGGCAAGAGATTCTTGAAGTTTTCATTTCTCTTCTCGCAGTTTTAGTGGAAGAAGAAAATCAGAAAAGCACATGTTTTCCTAAAAAAAGAAAAAAAATGATTTTAAAGCCATTGAAAACATCGGCCAGGTAGCTTGTATCTTACGATGCTCATTATGTCATCACAATTATTTTTCCATCAAGTAACCAGACAGAACAATTAGTATTACATGGGACAGATAGCGTTTACTTGAGAATATATAATTGAACCATTGCATAAGTACGTTCTCAAGCTAGAGGAGCATCTATCCTGGAAACACTTTAGCGTAAAATAATTCAATTGTTCTAAGGAGAGAGAAACTGGTGTCTTACGACCAGGCAACTGGAAAGAACGTTCTGGAAGGTCTGATGCTGGAAAACCTGGTCTATAGCCAGAACCAGTTCCAGGGTTTTTGACTAATTTCCAGAGGTTGGTCTAAAGATGCAGCAAGGTGACTGCCTCAGGGAGTTTGCAGAGAGACAATGGCGTCTATCTACGGCAGCGACGCACCTGCTGCTGTGATTCAAAATACAACAAGCTACCTTTTCTTCCCAGGTGTGGGTGTGCAGAGACTCGACGCACGCCGATTCAGAGGGAAGAGTGCCATCTACTGAACGTGAGACCTCATTTCCGGCAGCCCCACAGCCGGTCCTCTGAGACCTCCCACCCGGGAACCGGCTGGGCGCACAGAACCGAGACAGCAGGAGGAATTTCATCTGCTCTGCCGTTTCACAAGAGCAGTTGTGTCTGTTGAGAGAAAAGTGATCCCTTTGATTTTTATTTAGTGTGTCTTCTACAAGGGCCTTTCTCCTTTTGGTTATTGAAATGAAATATTAATCATCCGTCTGTGAAGATGCTTTAAACTCGCCTGTTCCCTAGTTAGTGCTTGACCTGCCGTCACTCACCATTAGCACGGCCGCCCTGATGCTCCGCAGGAGCCCGCAGCAGCTGGGGTCCAGGCTGTGAGGCTCCCAGGGAGCGTGGTCCGTGGAGAGGGTTCTGCCATGTGAGCCTCAGGGGAAAAGGGGTGTGCCGTTTGGTGTGAAGAGGGTGGTGGGAGCACGGATGTGGTTGCCTCACTCCAGCGAGACACGGGGGACAGAAGGCCACGCTCCCAGTTAGCCGGTGCCTGCAGAGGAGCCACTTCCTTGGGGCAGCGTGGCCCCAGTGCCCACCACTAGCCTGTGGGTGGGTGAGGCTGGTATGTGCTTATCTTTGAACTCAACGGTGGGGGTGTCATTTAATTTATAATGTGGCTCAGTCAGGTCCCCTTGACTTGCTGCCAGAAATACTCTAACTTCCCTCTGCAAGTTCACGCCCACAGGCAGTTAACCCAAGTAGTTTATTAAGCAATTTCTAAAGCATTCTCAGCTTTTAAGAGTTTTCTCTCTCTGTCTTTCAAGCACAGCTTCTGTTGAGAGTGCCGGGCAGTGCCCTCTACTTGCCTTCTCGGAGTTTCTGAACACACCACGCCCTCCCAAAGTTACATGCTCATAATGTACAACAGCTCGCCCATCTCTGATAACAATCAGACACAGTTCCCACACCAAGCATGACTTCAGGTTCTTCCTGTTTATTAATTAGCCTTCAATTTGTTCTCAGTGCCAATTTCAAGCCTCCATTTTTTACCCACTTTTTTTCCCCCCTTTCCATCAATCAACTCTTCCCCAGATTTAATTAAAAACACATGCACAGCTCTGTGAACTATGCTAAGACACACAGGTGAGGGGAGCAAGAAGGCCGCCTCAGCTGGGATCCAGAGCACACCGTGAGCACCCAACTTCTTTTATAAACAGTGCTATTGATCAGAAGAAAGTCTCGAGGCTGACTGAGTGCGGGTTAGGTCGACCACCAGACCTCCGCAAACACTGAATTTCTAAGAGGCATTTCCAGAGTCTGGAAAGTTCCCCTGCAACAATCAGGAGAGGTGGTGAGGAGCAATCTCTGCCATCCAGCTGCAGGGCACTCTCAGAAGGCTGATCTTGCCTCTCTCCCCAGTTGATGTAAGCCAATTTATGAAGAAAGGATTTCACAACCTCGCTGCTAAAGACGCACTGGTAAGCCAGCTCGCTGGTGTAGCAGGGAAGCCGGCTCTAGGAGATGGGTCAGGGCATGTCCCTGCTCCCCCGAGACCATTGGGCAATGAGGTGAGAGCTGTTCTGTCTCCTGGGTTACCCCGAAGACCGCCCAGGGGTGTGGGGAAAGTGCAGGAGCCGGCCGGTCATCACGCGTGAGTCTTCTTAGCTGTTCCTTGCGGCCTCCTTTCTCTACACAGTGTGTGTCCGCTCCGTCGCTCAGTCGGGTCCGACTCTGTGACCCCACAGACGGTAGCCCGCCAGGCTCCTCTGTCCATGGGATTCTCCAGGCAGGAATACTGGAGTGGGTTGCCATGCCCTTTTCCAGGGGATCTTCCTGACCCAAGGGATCAAACCAGCGTCTCCTGCATCTCCTGCACTGGAGGAGACTCTTTTCCAGGGAGTCAGCCAGGGAGCCCTCTGGAGGTAGGGGAGCGACTGCAGAATGCTGGCTTCAGGAAAGCACAGGCAGGTCCAGGTCTGGGGTGGGGGCTGTTCCTTCCGTTCCCTGTAAAGGAAAATCCCACAGTCGGCGGAGCTTAGAATAAACATGCTGAAAATAAATAACAGTAAGTAAAGGTAAGCATGCCAGCCCCAGAAATCATTCACATTTTTGAGAAAAGTGAAAGCATACATTATTTGTGGTTAAATCCAGGAATTATTCAGAGTAGCAAAGCTAGTTTAAGATGCCCAGAGACCTACCGCTGTCTTATCGCGTCACCTGCATTAAAATGGTTTCCTTAAACTGTTATCAGAGGTCCCGCACAGCAGAGCCACTACCCCATTCCTTCTTTTCTAACTCCTTCCTCCTCAGCAGCACACAGATGAGCGTGCATGCAGGCACCCCCATGCGCACACTTGCCTCCTCTGGGAACTACCCCTCCAGCCACCTCCAGCCACCGGGGGTCCTGGGAGCTGCCTGCGGGGTCTGAGTGTCCCTCTGTCCTGGCACAGATGGCTGGTCCTGAGAAGCCACGTGACCTGGGTGGACCCTGAGGAACCTTCTCTGGGAAATGAAAGTTGCGAGTCGGGAGTTTTGACTCTGTCTCTTCTCTAGAAAGCATGAGCTGTGACCTTAGGGAGTGTGGGTGACCCCTTGGCGCCCAGGTGTCCTGGAAATCAAGAAAGAGGGCCTACAACAGAAGACAGTGGGCGACAGGCTCAGCGGGGGCTGGGGTGGGGGAGGTCCCCCCTGCACGCCAGCCCAAGCTTTTCTCTTACTCTGAATTCTGAAGGACATGCAAACAGACTTTTATAAATTCTTCTATGGCTTTAGGCCAAGTCAAATGAGATTTCTCTCACCTCCATCCCCTGGAATCCTTGCTGAAACCAAGCAAGTAAAAGATTCACCAGAATAATCATAGTGAGTATTTATTTCTAATGGAATTGAAGTGATTTTTACTTTTTCTTGGTTGCATGGCAAGAGATTCTTGAAGTTTTCATTTCTCTTCTCGCAGTTTTAGTGGAAGAAGAAAATCAAAAAAGCACATGTTTTCCTAAAAAAAGAAAAAAAATGATTTTAAAGCCATTGAAAACATTGGCCAGGTAGCTTGTATCTTACGATGCTCATTATGTCATCACAATTATTTTTCCATCAAGTAACCAGACAGAACAATTAGTATTACATGGGACAGATAGCGTTTACTTGAGAATATATAATTGAACCATTGCATAAGTACGTTCTCAAGCTAGAGGAGCATCTATCCTGGAAACACTTTAGCGTAAAATAATTCAATTGTTCTAAGGAGAGAGAAACTGGTGTCTTACGACCAGGCAACTGGAAAGAACGTTCTGGAAGGTCTGATGCTGGAAAACCTGGTCTATAGCCAGAACCAGTTCCAGGGTTTTTGACTAATTTCCAGAGGTTGGTCTAAAGATGCAGCAAGGTGACTGCCTCAGGGAGTTTGCAGAGAGACAATGGCGTCTATCTACGGCAGCGACGCACCTGCTGCTGTGATTCAAAATACAACAAGCTACCTTTTCTTCCCAGGTGTGGGTGTGCAGAGACTCGACGCACGCCGATTCAGAGGGAAGAGTGCCATCTACTGAACGTGAGACCTCATTTCCGGCAGCCCCACAGCCGGTCCTCTGAGACCTCCCACCCGGGAACCGGCTGGGCGCACAGAACCGAGACAGCAGGAGGATCTGTGGCCAAGGTGTTTGCAGGTGAGCGAGCACCTCGAGTGGGGGGTGCTGTTCCGAGGTTCAGAGGATGGCTGTAGTCTCTGATTTGAGAAGACACATGGATGCAGGGTCCTGAGAAGCACTCAGGAGAGACATGTGCCCATGGGCCTGGCATCTCTGGGAGAGCCTGGGCCCCAGGGCACAGCTCAGGTCGAACGAGTGGGTCACGGATGAGACAGGCTGTCCAGGAAGCAGGCGGGGCCACATGGTGACTGAGGTCCCAGCTCCATCCAGAATGTGTGTGTGTGTGTGTGTGTGTGTGTGTGTGTGTATGTGTGTGTCTGTGTCTGGTCTTAGGTATAACATAGCGCCTTTCCCTTACTTTCTCAGGGTGCAGATCACAGGTGATAAACTACCATCCACAGCCTTGCGTCACTAGGAGGAGGTTAATTTGCTCTGCTTTAAAAGGTCTTTGAAGGTGCTAAGTGTGATTATTATAATTGCTATATAAAGTTCCTGAAAGAGCGTGAGGGCAGCCTGAACTCGATTTGTTTCACTTTAGTTTATGCTGTGGAACTTCCCATCCCCTTTAATTGGCTCAGCCACCTAACATGAGATGTAGCCTCTTCTGTATGGTTGAGGGTCTGGGCGTGGGGCTATTTACAAGTGTGTGTCCACAACCAGAGGGTTCTGGAGGGGCGTGGAGGGGAGAGATTCATTCGTTATGAACCTCCCTGATTTTCTGGACAGTAGGACTGAGTTGGTCCCTGGGTTGGGAAGATGCCCTGGAGAAGGGAGTGGCGACCCACTCCAGTGTTCTTGCCTGGACAATCCCATGGACAGAGGAGCCCGGTGGGCTACAGTCCATGGGGTCTCAGAGTCGGACACAGTGAATAACACTTCACTTTTCTTTTGTCAGCACTGAGTCAGTAGAACCAGATAACTGGACCAGATGGGACACAGTATCTTGGGAAACAGCCTCAAATCCCTGGTGGAAAATGCATGAGGAGCTTCTCCCCTGAAGAGAGGGCGCAGAGGGGCCCACCTGTTGGGCTTGGACGCAGGGGTAGAGGCCCCTGGGTTCGGGGTTTGGCTGTTCCCTTCTCTGGTGAACCTCCGGGAGACTGATGCTAGCTCAGGCCTCTCACATGGATGAATCACACTTCAGTGGCGAGCTGGCCTTTGGAGCTCAGAGGAACACCGATGGAGGTGGCTGGGGTGTCTGCAGATCAGGCCTGCTATCACGGGGCTCCTGGGGTCCAGAATGGGACCACCCTGAGATACAGCCATCAGACGACTGTGGGCACCCCTAAATTCCAGAGAGGGCTCATGCATTCGTTCATTCACTGGCATGCCACTGGTGAGTGTCCAGTAAGTTGCTGGAGACAGCAGAGACCCAGCAGAGCTGACACTCCAGCTAAGACACAAGTATTTTAGGACCGATGGAAAACAGTTATTGAATCACTAGTATGATAACTTTAGGGGCCCCACTCCAGTGTTGTTGGCCTTCCCCTGTGGCTAAGCTGGTAAAGAATCCTCCTGCAATGCCGGAGACCTGGGCTGGATTCCTGGGTTGGGAAGATCCCCTGAAGAAAGGACAGTCTACCCACTCCAGTATTCTGGCCTGGAGAATTCCATGGACTGTATAGTCCAATGGGTCACAAAGAGTCAGACACGACTGAGCGCCTTTCACTTTCAACTTTCCACAAAAGAGAAAGAGCAGTGTTTTGAAAGCATTAGACAGGATTACTAGACCTAGTCTGTTCTTGGAAAAATCTTCCTGGAGGGAGACTTAACATGACAGGGAAGGACACGGGTTTCCAGGCAGAGGGGACAGCTGGTGCAAAGGTCCTGAGGTCATAAGGAGAGCACGCGGCCGAGGAGCAGGACGACTAGTGTTCTTGCAGAGACAGAGAGAGAGAGCCCGGATGGGACTGGGTGCAGTTAGGAGCCCGATGATCAGAGGCCTGCAGCTCAGGGTGAAGACTGCGTGTTCATCCAACTTCAGACAGGCTGGACAAGCCTTCAAGCAGGCTTCTGGAGGGGGCAGGCAGGGCGTCGGAGAGGGCAAGGAGACCATCGGGCGGCTCAGGAGACTGGAGACGCGGGGGAATTTGAGAATTTAGAGGTAAAGTTGCCATCACCAACTTCCTGGGGTGAACACAGAGCTCATCTCTGGGGAGACAGGAGGAGAAGGGGCTGCAGGCCACGCCCTTGCAGGGCAGCAGGTCCCAAGCAGCTCCAGCCAGGCTCTGCCTACTCTGCTGCCTGTAACATCTCTTCTTCCTGCCCCCCAACTACTCATGGAATTGAAGACCCTGCCCCATTCTTCACACGCCTGTTTGTTTTGGGACAGGTGTGTGGTCAAAGGCAGTTGGTGTCTCTGATGCCACAGGACACCGTGCGCCATGCTTTTCCTCTTAGGAACATAACTCTGTCCTGTGCCCCACCCCCTGGCACCTCAGGATGCTGCCAGGGGCTCCGTCACCTCCTATTTGTCTGTATCCCACACATACCAGATTCCTCAAGATGCCGCTGCTGGGGCGAAAGACAGAGGTTCTGAAAGCCGATACTGTTAAAAGTGCATTCTGAAATGGCTTCACCCTTTCTGTTTTTTCACTGAAAGAGTGCAAAAAAGCTCATTTCTCTGCAATCTTGCCAACACTTGCCACTATACAGTGTTAAAAAATGCCAGTCTGAAGGGTATGGAAGAATACAATCAATTTACTTTTTTCTGATACCTGGTGAAGCTGAGCACCTTGTGTTAGGTTTATGAGTTAATTTCATTTCCACTCCTGTGAATTTCTTTGTTCACATCCCTGCTGCCTGGATCATTCGCCTTTTATAATTGACTTGTTCTAACTCTTCAGGTACCGTGATTATTATTTGTTTTGTCTGTTACACGTATTGTTTTCTTCTGAATGTTTAATTTTATTTATGATGTGTCTCTTATTTAGAAGTCTTTGCCTTTTTTTTTAATCTTAAAAACCAGATATGTCCATTTCTTACTTCTTAGGTTTAATATTTCTCTAAGGAAATCTTTTTCATTAAAAATTATTAAAACAATCCTTTACATGTCCTCATTTATATTATATATGTATTTGTTTCTCTTTATAACAGGGGTGTCCCAGGTGACCCTAGCAGTAAAGAACCCGCCTGCCAATGCAGCACCTGTGAGAGACTTGGGTTCAATCCCTGGTCGGGAAGATCCCTTGGATGGGGTCTTCCAAGGGCAACCCACTCCAGTGTTCTTGCCTGGAGCGTCCCATGGACAGAGGAATCGCGGTGTCACGGAGTCGGCCACAGCTGCGCGACTTAGCACCTCGTGCTTTTGCTAAGAGAGCACCAGCTTTGGTGTTCATGTATTTGTGTTCTCCTTGTTCATTGATTCACATGTTCGTTGATGGACCACAGTCAAGCCCTGTGGCAGCTGCGGAGACAGAATCGCAGCTCTCACGGACCCTAAGATTCATCCTGAATGACAGAAAATTAACAGCTGAGCCGTGGATCTCTCAGGTGCGACTAGACCCTAACACCAGACTTGGACCCGGGGTCGGGGGGCGGCGGGCAGGAGGCCATGTGGGTTCTGCGGGACACAGGAGCTCCGCCGCGATGCCCAGCTGACCCTGACCCCGACCCTGGGACAGCAGACCCTCTGCCCGGGAGAGTCTCGGACGCACTGCAGCCACTGTTTAAGCTATGTCACTGCGCTACGAATGCCCTCGGCGCCCAAATACTCCAGGAGGCTGGGGACGCCCTTGAACGCCCGGGCGCTTCGGAGGAGTCGGGCGAGAAGCCGCAGAAGGAAAGCGGCGCTGGGAGCNGAACCTCCCTGATTTTCTGGACAGTAGGACTGAGTTGGTCCCTGGGTTGGGAAGATGCCCTGGAGAAGGGAGTGGCGACCCACTCCAGTGTTCTTGCCTGGACAATCCCATGGACAGAGGAGCCCGGTGGGCTACAGTCCATGGGGTCTCAGAGTCGGACACAGTGAATAACACTTCACTTTTCTTTTGTCAGCACTGAGTCAGTAGAACCAGATAACTGGACCAGATGGGACACAGTATCTTGGGAAACAGCCTCAAATCCCTGGTGGAAAATGCATGAGGAGCTTCTCCCCTGAAGAGAGGGCGCAGAGGGGCCCACCTGCTGGGCTTGGATGCAGGGGTAGAGGCCCCTGGGTTCGGGGTTTGGCTGTTCCCTTCTCTGGTGAACCTCCGGGAGACTGATGCTAGCTCAGGCCTCTCACATGGATGAATCACACTTCAGTGGCGAGCTGGCCTTTGGAGCTCAGAGGAACACCGATGGAGGTGGCTGGGGTGTCTGCAGATCAGGCCTGCTATCACGGGGCTCCTGGGGTCCAGAATGGGACCACCCTGAGATACAGCCATCAGACGACTGTGGGCACCCCTAAATTCCAGAGAGGGCTCATGCATTCGTTCATTCACTGGCATGCCACTGGTGAGTGTCCAGTAAGTTGCTGGAGACAGCAGAGACCCAGCAGAGCTGACACTCCAGCTAAGACACAAGTATTTTAGGACCGATGGAAAACAGTTATTGAATCACTAGTATGATAACTTTAGGGGCCCCACTCCAGTGTTGTTGGCCTTCCCCTGTGGCTAAGCTGGTAAAGAATCCTCCTGCAATGCCGGAGACCTGGGCTGGATTCCTGGGTTGGGAAGATCCCCTGAAGAAAGGACAGTCTACCCACTCCAGTATTCTGGCCTGGAGAATTCCATGGACTGTATAGTCCAATGGGTCACAAAGAGTCAGACACGACTGAGCACCTTTCACTTTCAACTTTCCACAAAAGAGAAAGAGCAGTGTTTTGAAAGCATTAGACAGGATTACTAGACCTAGTCTGTTCTTGGAAAAATCTTCCTGGAGGGAGACTTAACATGACAGGGAAGGACACGGGTTTCCAGGCAGACGGGACAGCTGGTGCAAAGGTCCTGAGGTCATAAGGAGAGCACGCGGCCGAGGAGCAGGACGACTAGTGTTCTTGCAGAGACAGAGAGAGAGAGCCCGGATGGGACTGGGTGCAGTTAGGAGCCCGATGATCAGAGGCCTGCAGCTCAGGGTGAAGACTGCGTGTTCATCCAACTGCAGACAGGCTGGACAAGCCTTCAAGCAGGCTTCTGGAGGGGGCAGGCAGGGCGTCGGAGAGGGCAAGGAGACCATCGGGCGGCTCAGGAGACTGGAGACGCGGGGGAATTTGAGAATTTAGAGGTAAAGTTGCCATCACCAACTTCCTGGGGTGAACACAGAGCTCATCTCTGGGGAGACAGGAGGAGAAGGGGCTGCAGGCCACGCCCTTGCAGGGCAGCAGGTCCCAAGCAGCTCCAGCCAGGCTCTGCCTACTCTGCTGCCTGTAACATCTCTTCTTCCTGCCCCCCAACTACTCATGGAATTGAAGACCCTGCCCCATTCTTCACACGCCTGTTTGTTTTGGGACAGGTGTGTGGTCAAAGGCAGTTGGTGTCTCTGATGCCACAGGACACCGTGCGCCATGCTTTTCCTCTTAGGAACATAACTCTGTCCTGTGCCCCACCCCCTGGCACCTCAGGATGCTGCCAGGGGCTCCGTCACCTCCTATTTGTCTGTATCCCACACATACCAGATTCCTCAAGATGCCGCTGCTGGGGCGAAAGACAGAGGTTCTGAAAGCCGATACTGTTAAAAGTGCATTCTGAAATGGCTTCACCCTTTCTGTTTTTTCACTGAAAGAGTGCAAAAAAGCTCATTTCTCTGCAATCTTGCCAACACTTGCCACTATACAGTGTTAAAAAATGCCAGTCTGAAGGGTATGGAAGAATACAATCAATTTACTTTTTTCTGATACCTGGTGAAGCTGAGCACCTTGTGTTAGGTTTATGAGTTAATTTCATTTCCACTCCTGTGAATTTCTTTGTTCACATCCCTGCTGCCTGGATCATTCGCCTTTTATAATTGACTTGTTCTAACTCTTCAGGTACCGTGATTATTATTTGTTTTGTCTGTTACACGTATTGTTTTCTTCTGAATGTTTAATTTTATTTATGATGTGTCTCTTATTTAGAAGTCTTTGCCTTTTTTTTTAATCTTAAAAACCAGATATGTCCATTTCTTACTTCTTAGGTTTAATATTTCTCTAAGGAAATCTTTTTCATTAAAAATTATTAAAACAATCCTTTACATGTCCTCATTTATATTATATATGTATTTGTTTCTCTTTATAACAGGGGTGTCCCAGGTGACCCTAGCAGTAAAGAACCCGCCTGCCAATGCAGCACCTGTGAGAGACTTGGGTTCAATCCCTGGTCGGGAAGATCCCTTGGATGGGGTCTTCCAAGGGCAACCCACTCCAGTGTTCTTGCCTGGAGCGTCCCATGGACAGAGGAATCGCGGTGTCACGGAGTCGGCCACAGCTGCGCGACTTAGCACCTCGTGCTTTTGCTAAGAGAGCACCAGCTTTGGTGTTCATGTATTTGTGTTCTCCTTGTTCATTGATTCACATGTTCGTTGATGGACCACAGTCAAGCCCTGTGGCAGCTGCGGAGACAGAATCGCAGCTCTCACGGACCCTAAGATTCATCCTGAATGACAGAAAATTAACAGCTGAGCCGTGGATCTCTCAGGTGCGACTAGACCCTAACACCAGACTTGGACCCGGGGTCGGGGGGCGGCGGGCAGGAGGCCATGTGGGTTCTGCGGGACACAGGAGCTCCGCCGCGATGCCCAGCTGACCCTGACCCCGACCCTGGGACAGCAGACCCTCTGCCCGGGAGAGTCTCGGACGCACTGCAGCCACTGTTTAAGCTATGTCACTGCGCTACGAATGCCCTCGGCGCCCAAATACTCCAGGAGGCTGGGGACGCCCTTGAACGCCCGGGCGCTTCGGAGGAGTCGGGCGAGAAGCCGCAGAAGGAAAGCGGCGCTGGGAGCCCGGCTGGAGGGAGGCAGGGGCTAGAAGGACGCGCACGCGCGGCGGCCGCGGAAGGACCCCCCGCGGGTGCTCCGAGGCCTCCCTTGGGCCTTGGATGGCGGTGGCGGTCCCTGTCCCGGGCCGCGTTCTCACGGCCCACGCCTTGTGCCTGAGACCCGCCCTCTTATCCACCGAGATGAATCTGAAGGGAGGGGCAGGGCGGGGCAGGGGGCGAGGCTGAGAGAGGAAGGGTTGGCAGGGGCCTTGGGGGCTAGGGCTTGGCCCCAGTGAGTGTGCCCGTGAACCCCACGACGTGGACTCCCCACCCCGAACCCCGGGCGGCCCCTGATGCCCCCGTGATCCTCCAGGAATGCGCCTCCGCCTCCAGGCGTTCCGGAGCGGCACCCTCCAAAGTTGGGCTCCTGGAGGCCTTTTCTTCGCAGCTATCTGCTGGGAATTGGCTTCCGGCCCCGTGTTTCCAAGGTCTGGTGTGTGTGTGTATGTGATATTAAGTCATATATAGTCATGCATGCACACGTGTATCTATGTTGTAGATATATGACACATATATGACTCAATGCTTCCCAGCGAGCTCTGCAGGACTTCCGTTTCCTTCTCTACTTCGCTGGTCTGTGGGTTGTTCCTGAGCCCAGGAATAAGCCGGCAGCTCATGGAGCCCAAGCTCAGGCCCCCTGGACTTTAGGCACCAGGGAGATGGGCTCAGAATTCAAACCCTGGAGTGTACGTCCCTCCTGGTGAAGCAGGCAGGTCTGTGAGAAGGGAATTCAGTGGGAACCTCAGAATCCACGATCTTGTTTAGACTTTGTTTCCATGGGAGCCTCCATTCACCCACCTGCGGGTCTCCAAGCCTCCGGGAGAGAGGGGAGCCTGGTCACCTAGGGCCCGATGAGGCAGGAGCAGCCCACGCTGGCGACAACGGCCGCGTTTTGTGTCTGTAGGTAAGCACAGGTGTCCGGAGCATCGGCCAGGTCTGGGGCAGGTGTGCCTCCGCGGTGGGGGGTGGGGTGGGGTCCGGACTGTCCCTATCAGCAGAGGTCGGCCCGGAGGTGACCTGACTGTAAAGCTAGTGGAGACTCTTCCAGAATTCTAGATGTGAATTTCCACTCCTCACGTCCATCTAAGGAATGTTGATAAGATATGGGGAGCTTGGGGCATGAAGCAAAGTGACTTCTTGCAGTGGGAATGCTGGGCCCAGGCCACAGAGGTAGAGGCAAATGGGACGTCTCCCAGGGCAACTCCAGGCTGTGCCCACAGGCCTGCAGAGCCCACACAGGGCAGAGAAACAGAGGAGACCGGAGTCCCCGACCAGGGATTCCCAACAAAGCCAGAGCTCCCTGGGAGGCAGGAGCTGGGGCCACCAGCACTCACACAAGGTGCGGCGACCAGGGCCTGCTTCCAGGCTCAGGCTGTGGGGCTGCAGTCACCCTTTGCCCCCACGCTGGCACGCAGGTGGCCTTCCTCCTCCATGTCCTCACATGGTCATCCCTCTGTGTGTGTGTCCTGATCTCTTCTTGTAAGGACACCAGTCAACTGGATCGGGGCCCACCCTCCACGAGCCAGCTTTGACCAAATCACTTCCCCAGAGGCCCCCATCTCCAAATTCCGTCACTTTCTAAGGTACTGGAGGTAGGAACTGGGGGACAACTCGGCCCAGAGCAGCAGGGAAAGTGGCAAAGTGAAGTTGCTGAGTCACTCAGTCGTGTCCCACTCTTGGGACCCTGTGGACTGCAGCCCGCCAGGCTCCTCTGTCCACGGGATTCTCCAGGCAAGAACACTGGAGTGGGTTGCCATTTCCTTCTCCAGGGGATCTTCCCAACCCAGGAATCGAACCTACGTCTTCTGCTCTGCAGGCAGATTCTTTACCAACTGAACTACAGGGGAAGCCCTAAAGTGAAGTGAGACACGTTTAATTTTATTATCCCATTAGTAGCAGAATGTGACAGAGATTCTAAGTTATTCCTCCAGGTAAAGGATCTAAATAAGAAAAAGAGACAATTTTTTGCATCACCAAACTCTCATTACATTTTCTTTGATGTTTTATTGCTAAATTCTTTTTTTGCATGGTGGTATTCTGATTTAAGAAGACCGAATAGTGTAGAGTGCAGCTGAGAATATCTCCAAGCTGCTATAAATATGTTGGCTAATATTTCTCTTTCCAAATTATTTCGGTGGGAATTGATGTGTGCATTTTATAGTTCACTGCATCTTCAGCCAGAAGAAGTTCCCAAGGAAAGACGATGCTGAAATATTTGCAGTGGTGAAGCCTTCAGCCTTGGTAAACTGTTAGGTTCATTTCAAACTTTCCAGAAGTGCATGCGTGCTTCACGTCTCTCCCTCTGATTCAGTGGCTCAGTAGCCTGTAAAAATATGCAAATCAGTTACAAGCCAAATAATTTGGTGAGAATTATTAACTCATAAAATATCTTTTCCCCTGGAATCTACCGACTACTTGGAATAACTCATCACACGGGAGCAAAATAAATGCTTAGTGTTGCAAAAAGAGATAAAAGGCATTGAGCTGTGTGTATAAAAAATCTATTGCAAAGCATCCACAGTCTTGGAGATAAAGTAGATGGCATTTGGATGCTGGGGGGCGGGCATGATGACTCTCCGCACCTACCGGGGTTCTCTGCTGCCTGCTGCCCATTCTTCGGAAGGTTAGTTGAAAAGTCGGGTTAATTTGTCTCTTGGATCTCACAGCCAGAAAGCTTGCAAACAAAACTGTGTTCTAGGGTTACCTCATGTGGGGGAAAGTAATTTTGAACAATCTAGATATCACTGGCCCTCATTTTCTCCTGAAATGTCCTGGGGAAGGTGTAGCCAGGATTTGGGGGACAGCTGACTGCACACACTGGGGCTGGGGAGGGGGCTGACCTTTCTCTCAAGGTCGATGGGCTGCTTCCCACATGCAGCTGGGCTCCGGGGGGTGGCTCCCCCTGGCTAGGATGGGGAAGCGGTGGCCACGCTGGCTCAGGGTCCTGCCTGGCTCTGCAGTGGCAGAGACCTGCCAGTAGGAAATGCACCAAGAAACTGGCTTCACTTCTCTCAGGGGAGGCAAAAAAGTGACACTGGGGGTACTTGGGGGAATTTCAATTTAACATGCAGTATGTATTTTCAATGCAGGACCTTTGTTATTATCAGATACTCTGGTTATTTGGGGCCTTTCCCCTGAAGCGTCATTTCTTTCTTTTTTGGCTATTCTTTATTTGGCTGAACTGGGTCTTTGTTGAGGCTCTTCATTACCACGTGCAGGATCTTTTCGCTGCGGCACGCAAACTCCAGTTCCCTGGCCTGGGATCACACCCCGGCCCTGCTGAACCACCAGGAAAGTCCCAAGCATCATTTCTTAAAGGGACAAAAGACTCTGAGGTTCATGTCACCACCATACCTTCCACCCACTGGTGGCCTCCAGCATGGCTCTCCTGCAATCACACGACAGTCTCCTGGGTCTCCATCCTGGGAGCATCTCTCTAACTCCTTCTCCAGATGACCGCAAGGGGGACTTGGGTCAGTCCTGTCTGCCGAGGTCTGGTGTTTGTACGATGACATTCACCCACCCTGGGGGTACCGTGTGGTGGATTTTGACACATGTACGTGACCCTGTGACCACCACCACTGGGAAGGTGGCAGCATTCCTTCCAGCCCCCAGGTCACCGTTCGCCGATCTCCAGCCAGTCACTCCCCTGCTCTGGGCACCCCGACCCACCTCTGCCTCTCCACGCTTGCTCCTTCTAGAATTGTGCGTGCAGCCCGCCATCCTTCACACCACCCGCGTGTTGCTTCGCCACGTGGCAGCGTGGTTGCTGCTTTACCCCATGGGGTGGCCAAGCCTCAGCCCATTGTGTGGGCGTGTACATGTCACACTCTGTCTTCGCATCTGCCAGAGGAGGGATGTGTGGATGCTTCCAGTCTGTGGGTACTGAGAATAAAGCTGCTGCTGATGTCCAGGATCCATGTCCAGGGCTCCGCCTGGTCGCATTTCATTTCCCTTAGTCATGTCTCAGGACTGGGGTTCCTGGCTCACCTGGTGAGCGTGCCTGTGTAACTTTGTATGAATCTGTCAGTCTGGTTTCCAAAGTGCCTACCCCTTGATGAATCCCCACCTTCAGTGGATGAAAGTTTCTATCAATCCATGTTGTCACCAACATTTGGTGTTGATAGACTTTTTAGTTTTTGACCTTCAAACAGTGATTTTAGTTTTCATTTCTCTGAAGACTAGTGAGATTTTTTTTTTTGCTTATTAACCATTTTAACTCTTTTAATATTTCTTGTATTTTCTGACTTTGTTTTTTATTGGATTCTCTTAATATTGAGTTGTAAGAGTTCTTTCTTTTCCAGGGAGCAAGAGCTTTCATCAATATGGTATATATTTTATAAATATTTTCTCCTAATCTGAAGTTTTTTGCTTTTCATTTTTCCTAAAAATGTCTTTGACAAAGCCAAGTTTTAAAATTTTAGTGACTTCGAAGGTCATAACATCTGCAGACATTTATTGTTCATTCAGCGACTACTTACAGAAAGCCACTGTGCCAAGGATGGCTATACATCCTGGAGACAAGACAGGAACCAAAAGTGGGTCAAGTCCCTGCCCCTGCCCCCTCCCACCCTGGGCTCACACTCTTTACAGGAATATCCATATGTAAGCCAGTCATTTGAATAATTTCAGATCGTGATAATTGGGGTGAAAGAATGTATTTATTTATTTCCTCTGGTGTACAGTGATGTTCTGTGTAGTGTTAATTTCAGGTTACTACATGGTGAGTTGACATCTACATGTGTTATGAAATGATCCCTCTGTAAGTCTACTGACCATCTGTCCCCCACAAAGTTATTAATGATATTATTGGCCATATTGCTTATGCCGTATTTTACATTCCCTGGGCTTGTTGATCACATAACTGGAGGCTTAGATCCCCTTCAGGGTGATAGACGTTTAAAAAGAAAAGCAGGGAATTGGAGAAGAGAGAGATAGGGTGGGAGCCTGTGGCATCAGTGTTGACTAGGGCAACCCCGGTGGGCTCCCTGGGGAGGTGCCTCTTAGCTGAGCCTTGAACGTTGAAGAGAAAGCCCCGGGGGGCGGGGGGTGGTGAGGGGTCCTCAGCAGGAGGAACGGCAAGTGAAAGGCCTCCAGGTGAGATGGGACGTGGGTGTCACGAAGCTCAGGGACCGGGGTCCTAGGCGGCAGAAGACGAGCTTGGAGGGACAGCCACACTGCACTCCTCTGCTTGGTTCCTTGTGTCCAGCGACATCTGGAAGACAGGGGTCCCACTTCGTTGCAGTAGCTCATTTTGTAGATGGCTCCTCATTTTCTCATCTGTAAGTGAAGGCATCTTTCTTCTTTAGAAAGAAGAAAGGCATATGTATGTGCTTCCCCAGCCCCGTATTTCTATCCCTACTTTGCTGAGCACTTTTGTCATGAATGGGGTTCAAATTTTGTCACATTTTCCCCCCTGTATCTGTTGATATGATGGTATGATTCCTTTAGATAAATATGGTTAAATACATTAATTTTCAGCATTGAACCAATTTTGCCTTCCTGGGGTGTGTCCCACTTGGTCATAATACATGACCTTTTTTATAAATTACTGGCTTCGATTCACTAGCTAGGAACCGTTTCCCTTTTCTATTGAGATGTCTCTTAGTTTCAGGTGTGCAACGTAGCGATTCAGCATTTCTACAGAGTATCCTCCATCGTGCACATACGTGCTTAGTCGCATCTGTCGTGTCTCTGCGACCCTATGGACCATGGCTGCCAGGTTCCTCTGTCTGTGGGATTCTCCAGGCAAGACTACTGCAGTGGGCTGCCGTTTCCTTCCCCATTAGTTCAGTTCAGTCGCTCAGTCGTGTCTGACTTTTTGGACCCCATGAATCACAGCACACCAGGCCTCCCTGTCCATCACCATCTCCCGGAGTTCACTCAGACTCACATCCATCGAGTCTGTGATGCCATCCAGCCATCTCATCCTCGGTTGTCCCCTTCTCCTCCTGCCCCCAATCCCTCCCAGCATCAGAGTCTTTTCCAATGAGTCAACTCTTCACATGAGGTGGCCAAAGTACTGGAGTTTCAGCTTTAGCATCATTCCTTCCAAAGAAAT
>SJYX01002049.1:191999-211076 GCA_006410675.1 Oreotragus oreotragus
GCTTAAAGCTCAACATTCAGAAAACGAAGATCATGGCATCTGGTCCCATCACTTCATGGAAATAGATGGGGAAACATTGGAAACAGTGTCAGACTTTATTTTCTTAGGCTCCAAAATCACTGCAGATTGTGACTGCAGCCATGAATTTAAAAGATACTTACTCCTTGGAAAGAAAGTTATGACCAACCTAGATAACATATTGAAAAGCAGAGACATTACTTTGCCAACAAAGGTCCATCTAGTCAAGGCTATGGTTTTTCCAGGGGTCATGTATGGATGTGAGAGTTGGACTGTGAAGAAAGCTGAGCACTGAAGAATTGATGCTTTTGAACTGTGGTGTTGTAGAAGACTCTCTGAGAGTCCTTTGGACTGGAAGGAGATCTAACCAGTCCATCTTAAAGCAAATCTTGAGGAATCATAAAGGAAGTCCTGAGTATTCACTGGAAGAACTGATGGTGAAGCTAGAACTTCAATCCTTTGGCTACCTGATGCAAAGAATTGACTCACTGGAAAAGACCCTGATGCTGGGAAAGATTGAAGGTGAGAGCAGAAGGGGACGACAGAGGATGCGATGGTTGGATGGCATCACTGACTCAATGGACGTGGGTTTGAGTGAGATCTGGGAGTTGGTGATGGACAGGGAGGCCTGGTGTGCTGCAGTCCATGGAGTCGCAAAGAGTCAGACATGACTGAGCCATTGACCAACAAGGCTTTCATGAAGCAGGCACTGGGGCGGAGCATCCCAAGGGCAGAGCATCGCTGGCAGGAGTCGGATGCCGTTGCCCCTCAGTCTGGCTTACTCATTCATCAGCTCGCCCCTCCTCCACATTGAGGACCTAATATTTGTTATAAAGCCAGGTGGTCCCGAGTCAGCATCGAGCTTCATGAAACCTGCAGGTCCGACCCAGCTCATGGCCGAGTCATCTTCAGGCTGCCAGGCCACTGGTCGGTTCATCCTCCTCTCCCTGCTTCCTTCCATCCCCAGCTCAGTCCAGCCTGGACCCAGGTGCCCAGCAAAGACCCCACCCATCCTCACCCCAGCCACCATGTTAGCTGAAGGTGGTGGGGTGGGGGCTTGAGAATGCCCTTGGGTCCGGAAGTCTCCATGCCAGTGTCGGAGCCGGCACACCTAGCTGGCTTCTTTCTGCTTGTGGTCGCGGGCATCCTGGCTTGCGGTGACCTGCAGGCCGAGCCCACAGCCCCTCACACCTCTTACTCTCATCTCAGCACATGGTTAGCTCATGATGAACATTTGTTGAAATGAAGTGAACTCTCAGAATTACTTAAACGTGGTTAGACACTTTTTGATGACTGGAGGTCAGCAGGATGGACCATAGTTAAGTTCTGTTGGAGGGAAGTAATGCCCAGGGTGGGTTACAACAGCCAGTGCTCCCAGCCACCTAGCATTTTCTTTGAATCGAGAGGAGGATCCCAGGACACCGATCAGAGAGACCCCTGGCAGGAGCCGAGCCTCCCACTCAGCCTGACCCTTGGTGGGCTCTGCAGGGCTTCTCCGTGAAGCAGAATTGGGCCAAATGCCGTCCAGCTGAGCTGGGCCTGGCGCTGTCCATGGCCCACCCCTGCCCCGGCTGCCCCTGAAGGCCCTGCCCTCTGGTTGCTGGCCCAGCTTGATCGCAGCAGACACAGGGGCACACAGATGCTGGTGGGAGACCAGAGGTGGGAGGGGGAGGCGCGAGGTCTGTCTCCTCCATCCTCTGACACCCGCATCATTGGAGTCTCTGTGAGCTACAGGCGGCCCCTCTGGGAGGTCTCGGTGCTGGGTTCCGTCTGCCCAGTGGGGCTGGGCCCTGGGGATATCCCCACCCTGCGGTCCCCTCGCTGGGTGTGGGGGTCTGGCGGCCCATGCTGTGTCCTGACGCCCAGTCCCGAGACTAAGTCTCTCCAGCACTAAGTCTCTCTGGCATTTGTAACCACCCTCCCCCTCCAGAGGGCTTGGGCTCTGCCCCCTTGACAGGGCTGGAATGAATACAAAGCTTCTGGACGGCCTGGAACTTAGAGTCTCTAGTTTGGATCCGTATGTTTAAATATTTATAAAGAGATTAGCGGAAGCCAGAGGAAAGTGAAGGCCCCTGCCCCTCAGCCTCCTGGGGCTGCTGCTTGTTTTAGTCTCTCCCTAATGGACACGTCTGTCTACTTGCAAAGGGACCCGGAATCCACTTGTTTCCCAAGGCGCAGAGCACAGCAGGGCCTGTGCTGAAGGTGCAGACGGTGGTGGTGTTGCCGCTGACAGCAGTGTGGGGACATGCTTGGATGGGTGGGACGCTGATGCTCACGGGGTTTTCCCCAAAGTGACGGGTCAGGTGCGTTTGCTTAAGGGGGTTCAGGCCCAGTGAGGGGGGTTTGCGGGACAGCGGCCCCCAGCCCCGCTCCCTGGAGTGTTCTTAGCTGTGCTCAGAGCCAAGAAGATGCCAGAATGTGAGGGGCACTGTTGGGATGACTGAAATGTGCGCACTCACATTTTAACACCAGAACTACTGTGAGGTCTCACCCAGAAGCTTTGAAGTGCCATCTTGATAAAGAGGAAGTGGAGTGAAAGTTGCTCAGTCATGTCCGACTTTTTGCGACCCCATGGATATATACAGTCCATGGAATTCTCCAGGCCAGAACACTGGAGTGGGTAGCCTTCCTCTTCTCCAGGGGGTCGTCCCAACCCTGGGAGTGAACTTGGGTCTCCCATGCTGCAGGCAGATTCTTTACCAGCTGAGCCACGAGGGAAGCTCCAGGAAAGAGAAAGTACGCACACAACGAGGTCCCCTCTCCCGGGATCCCCCTCATATTCACCAGATGAGGGAATAAACATTCCCATGGTGTATTTAGCTATTGAAAAGCTCCTTATTTGCCTTCTCACTTCAAATGGTGGGAAAAGCAAAGAAAGCAATGACAAGCCCAGGAGAAACGTCTAACCTCAGGAAACTCTCCGGCCCTAGAAGTCGTGTGCCCTGCACGTGGCAACAGGAAGGCCATGCTGGTGCTGGGAGCTGACCAGGGCTCCGTGTGGCCCCAGTGGGTCAGCGCTGGAGAGGTGGGCTGACATGGATGCCCGTCAGCGGTGCCCTTCTCTGTAAGGGGCATCATGGGTGTGACCGTAGGCATGTCAGCTGGGTTCCAGCTGCCCCAGTGGGTCTGTTGGCACCAACACAGAGGCTCGTGTGTTTAACACCTGAAACCCAGCATGGTTTCAGCCTGTATCCAGGGAAGCGGGAGATACCCAAGGTCTGGAGAAGCCTCTGCCCCCGTGTGAGGAGCTGGTCGTTCTCGGCCGGCACGGGGAGGTCCCCAGTGTTCATCTCCGTGTTAGCCTGTCCCTCTGCGGTCCTTTTCCTTTCCCTCCCCGTCAGAAGATGGCAGCCCCGACCAGGGCCGCATCCTGGCAGGGTCAGATGTGGAGAAATGCCCCCCAGGCCTGCCTTGCCTGCCTTGTCTTCTGCGAGGGTTTTCAGCTCTGCTTCCGGGCTCTTGGTCATCTTAACATAAGTGACGTCACTCAGTCATGTCCGACTCTTTGCGACCCCGTGGACTGTAGCCTACCAGACTCCTCTGTCCATGGGATTTTTTTAGACAAGGGTACTGGTGTGGGTTGCCATTTCCTTCTCCATCTTAACGTAAAGGAAATTTCTAACAGGCTGAGGCCTCGCTCACGCCTTCCCACTTCAGCCCTTTTTCACACTCTCAGGAGTCCTGGCGCTCTCCATGCTGATCCCGAGGTGCCCAGGCTCCTCCTGAAGCTCGCGGCTGTCCTGAACAACCCTGGTCTCCACGTGGTGGGGTGCTGCCAAGGGGGCAGAGGAGCCGGCACCAACCGAGGCATCAGGCTGAGCTAACCCTGAGTCCTCGAGCCTTGGGCATGACCGCCTTTATGTGCCCTGAGCCCGTGAGCTTCACGTGCTTAGAGTTCCTGGACACAGCACAGCAGCAGGAGCCTCCTGGCCTTTGCTTCCGCAGAGAGCCGCAAAGCAAGGCAGCATTCTCTTGGCTCACCTTCCCGGCAGCGTTACGGCTCATCCCGCTCGCTTGATCAGAGAGCGCCCCTCTTGTCTGAGCACAGGCCCCGTGACTTCCCTCTGCTGAAAGTGAGTTCCATTCACAAATAGGGGTTTTGCGGCTTCCACTCCATCTTGCTACAAGTGAAGGGGACAGATGTCCTTCAGAAGGACACAGAGTCATGGGGCTGGGGTGCGGGCGGGGGCAAAGATGGGGGCATTGGTCAGGGATGCAGAGAAGCAGCTCAGACAGAGAATCATACATGGATGATGGGTGGACAGGTAGGTAGGTAGGTGGACAGGTAGGTACATTGAGAGATGTCCCTGCCTGAGTCAGTAAGTCATGTCCAACTCTCTGTGACCCCACGGACTGTAGCCCACCAGGAGCCTCTGTCCATGGGATTCTCCAGGCAAGAATACTGGAGTGGGTAGCCCTTCCCTTCTCCAGGAGATCTTGCCGACCCAGGGAATGAAACTAAGTCCCCTGTGTTGCAGATGGTAGATAATGGATAGAAACATAGATGGACAGGTAGGCTTACTCCAGGGAACTGGCTTCTGTAGTGATGAAGACCGAGATGGCCTAGAACCTCAAGAGAGCTGATGCGGCAGCTCCAGTCTAATCCAAAGGCCTGAGAACCAGGGGAACTGACCGTGTGAGTCCCAGCCCGAGGGCAGAAACCCAGGGAATGAACCTAAGTCCCCTGTGTTGCAGATAGTAGATAATGGATAGAAACATAGACGGACAGGTAGGCTTACTCTAGGGAACTGGCTTCTGTAGTGATGAAGACCGAGATGGCCTAGAACCTCAAGAGAGCTGATGCAGCAGCTCCAGTCTAATCCAAAGGCCTGAGAACCAGGGGAACTGACCGTGTGAGTCCCAGCCCGAGGGCAGGAGAAATCCAGCATCGCAGCCCAGCAGCCCAGTGGAGAGCAGGACTCTGCCCTTTCTCTGCCTCATCCCTGTTCAGACTCTCCAAGCACTGGGCGAGTCCACCCACCCTGGGGACTATCTGTTTTGCTCAGCCCACCAATGCGAATGTTAATCACATCCTGAAATACGCCACAAGCACACCCAGGGTCCCGTCTGATCTGGTATTGGGAGACACGTGGCCTGTGGAGCCGTCAGGCCATCACCAGCGGACGGGTGCCATGGGTGTGCCCAGCCCTCCCTTTCCATGGTTTGGGGAAGTGTGACGTGACCCTCACAGGCTTCCAGAAAGTGGAGCATGCTCCTTCTGCCATCTCTAGGGTATGGCCAAGACCCCCTGCCCCCCACCAGCCTCATCCTGTTTCCGCCAAGCTGCAGCTGGAACCCCCCATGCATTTGGGTATAACCCTGGCAAGACAGGGAGCTGGGGCCCTGGGGGGCAGAAGCCCCAGCCTCTCCCCAGGGACCAGGGGGCTGGCATGTGGCCACAAGCATGGTCTCTGCTGATGGAGGAATAAGGACAAGAAGGGACCAATCTTCTCGGTTCTTGGTGAGAAGAGACGTGGCCCCATCCTCAAGGATGGGATGGTGGTCGGGGGGAGAGGTGAGATCACCTCCCAAGGGCATCCCGAGCTGGCCCGTAGCCTCTCAGACAGAAAACGCCGTTCTGTGGGGTGTAGCCCGCAGATGAACTGGCAGAGTGACTGACTCCACCGTCGCATGAGGAATTCTGCGAGCCTGCGTTGCCCTATCGCCCGCACTGAACTCAGTGCCACGTGATCCACTTCAGTCAGTTTTCGTGGAATTGCCTACCCTTTGGCAGGGTCTGCTGGAGAAGGTAATAAAGTTGAAAGAACCTACTTCCTACTTTCTGGGAGGCTTCTGAAAAAGAAGACAGGCACAGTGCCCAGCACCAGCCGTCAGCTGCATTTCATCTTCTCTTTCAGTACTTTTTGATACAGATCTTCCCCTGCTTCAGTTAACTTGACTTGGTGCTGGTTCTGTCTTAGTTTATAGCTGAGACACCTCCCAGGCGGCTGGGAGCAGCATGGCCCATTCGAGTCTGTAATGAACTTGGTGTGGGATGACAACGTCTGAGACATTCGGACGACTCAGACTCCAGTCCTAAGTGAGATTTGCTTCCTTCCTGCAGAAGTGACGTGAATAAACGGGTTAAACTAGGAAGGCGTCTCAATCCATTTCAGTCCCACTGTCAGAGGGTCCCGTGTCCTTGGGGGTGACACACGCAGGGAGGCTTGGGGAGCCTGAAATACCCGCTCACCACCAGGGATGGTCTGACCCTAGCCAGACCCTGGACTCCTTTTTTTGTCGGGAGACACTCAGGAGCACGTGTCGGTCTCTAGACACAACGACCGCCTCTCTTGTTTGCCCCGAGATGGTGTTTCACACGTTTTAGGTTTCGGAGCTTAAATTAGCTTGTCTGATAAGAGAGACTCGTCTGCTCTTGTCCAAGGGGCAGCCGGTGTCGCCTGCTGCGGCCAGGACCGTGACCTCCGTGAGGTAAGGCGAGTCTCTGCTGGAAATTATTTATCACCCGAGTGGGTCATTCCGTTTCAGCTGCCCAGCCTCGTGGGCATCTCACTGACACAGCAATAATGGCCTATGAACTTCTGGTCCAATACACATCTTGGAGCTGTGTGCTCTGCTGAAGAGCTGGGGCCTGACTGGTGGACCGAGGCCCCCTCGGGGTGTGTTTCTTGGGAAAGGCTCCCTGGAGGCCGGGAGGACGGCGTGGTGCCTGGCGGGGGTCTGGGCAGGAGGAAGCAGAAGCTGAGGGTGGGACACCCCAGGGCCTGGCGGTGCCTTGGGGGGGAGGAAAGGGCAGCCCACTCCAGCGTGCTTGCCAGGAGAGCTCCACAGGCAGAGGAGCCTGGCAGGCTGCAGCCCACGGGGTCGCAGAATGTCAGGTGCGACTGAGCGACTGACGCCTGGGGGTGGTGAAGGGGAAACATTCATGTTTCTCCTCAAGCAGCTAAGAGTGGGCGGTTCTTCCTGAGAAGAACACCTCAGAAGCTGGTCAGAGAGGGAGAAGGAAGCTCGGGCCGAGGCCGTGCAGATATCCCAGGACGTCTGGAGGAGGGGGTCACAGGTCACGGGCCTCAGAGGAGGTCTCGTGGCTGGAGGCAGACCCGGGAGTATTTAACACACAGTGAAGTCCCCAGAGGAGACGGGCGCAGGGCCGCGTGCCTGCCTGTGAAGCGCCCCGCTCACCTGGACGGCTGCAGGGCTGGGGCGGGACTGCGCCAGGGGCCCAGGCATCTGCCTCCTGGGACGGCCTCCCCTTGGAACCCCAGGCCCACCCTGTGCCCCTGCCCTGTCCCCATCCCTGCCTCCCACCTTGAGCCCCAGGCCCCCAGGCAGCAGCAGGTTCTGACACAGGGGACGCATGCAGGACCACAGGCCTCCTTCAGCTGCTGTGTCAGCTTCTTAAGGGAAGTCTCTCCCTCTCCTCTGAGTTCCGTCATTTGGCAAGCTGGGGCCCCTCCCTCTTAGGGTGACAGTTCCTGCATTGGTCTTGTCTTTTGAGACTTACTTTGCTTCCTCTAGCTCAGGTGGCTGCGACCGGTGCACATAGCTTGGCCGAGAGGAGCTACCCCTCGTCCAAGGTCAGGGGCAGAAGTCATGAGGACCCCATGCCCGAGGGGCGGTGGCCAAGAGGAGCTACCCCACGCCCAAGGTCAGGGGCAGCGGCTGAGAGTGCCAGGCTACGGCAGCACAGGAATGGCCGAGAGGAGCTGCCCTGCATTCAAGGTCAAGGGCAGCAGCCAAGAGGAGCTGCCCCATGTCCGAGGTCAGGGGCAGAGGCTGAGAAGGCCAGGCTACGGCGGCACAGGAATGGTGGAGAGGAGCTGCCCTGTGTCTGAGGTCAGGGGCATCGGCCAAGAGTGCCAGGCTGCGACAACACAGGAACAGCTGAGAGGAGCTACCCCCTGCCTGAGGCCAGGGTCAGCGGCCAGGAGGAACAATCTGACGTCCAAGGAGTGGTGGCTGCATGGGCGCAGGAGGGCCTAGAGGAGCTAGTCCACGTTCAAGGTCAGGAGGGGCAGCAGTGAGGAGATACCCCTCATCCAAGGTAAGGAGCAGCAGCTGTGCTTTGCTGGAGCAGCCATGAAGAGGTACCCCACGCCCAAGGTAAGAGAAACCCAAGTAAGATGGTAGCTGTGGCAGGAGGGCATCAGAGGGCAGACACACTGAAACCATACTCGCAGAAAACTAGTCAATCTAATCACACTAGGACCAGGGCCTTGTCTAACTCAATGAAACCAAGCCATGCCTGCAGGGCAACCCAAGGCGGGCGGGCCATGGTGGAGAGGTCTGACAGAACGTGGTCCACTGGAGAAGGGAATGGCAAGCCACTTCAGTATTCTTGCCTTGAGAACCCCATGAACAGTATGAAAAGGCAAAATAATAGGATACTGAATGAGGAACTCTCCAGGTCGTTAGGTGCCCAATATGCTACTGGAGATCAGTGGAGAAATAACTCCAGAAAGAATGAAGGGATGGAGCCAAAGCAAAAACAATACCCAGTTGTGCATGTGACTGGTGATAGAAGCAAGATCCGATGCTGTAAAGAACAATATTGCATAGGAACCTGGAATGTCAGGTCCATGAATCAAGGCAAATTGGAAGTGGTCAAACAAGAGATGGCAAGGGTGAACGTCGACATTCTAGGAATCAGCGAACTAAAATGGACTGGAATGGGTGAATTTAACTCAGATGACCATTATATCTACTACTGCGGGCAGGAATCCCTCAGAAGAAATGGAGTAGCCATCATGGTCAACAAAAGAGTCCGAAATGCAGTACTTGGATGCAATCTCAAAAACGACAGAATGATCTCTGTTCGTTTCCAAGGCAAACCATTCAATATCACAGTTATCCAAGTCTATGCCCCAACCAGTAATGCTGAAGAAGCTGAAGTTGAACGGTTTTATGAAGACCTACAAGACCTTGTAGAACTAACACCCAAAAAAGATGTCCTTTTCATTATAGGGGACTGGAATGCTAAAGTAGGAAGTCAAGAAACACCTGGAGTAACAGGCAAATTTGGCCTTGGAATGCGGAATGAAGCAGGGCAAAGACTAATAGAGTTTTGCCAAGAAAATGCACTGGTCATAGCAAACACCCTCTTCCAGCAACACAAGAGAAGACTCTACACATGGACATCACCAGATGGTCAACACCGAAATCAGATTGATTATATTCTTTGCAGCCAAAGATGGAGAAGCTCTATACAGTCAACAAAAACAAGACCAGGAGCTGACTGTGGCTCAGATCATGAACTCCTTATTTCCAAATTCAGACTTAAATTGAAGAAAGTAGGGAAAACCGCTAGACCATTCAGGTATGACCTAAATCAAATCCCTTATGATTATACAGTGGAAGTGAGAAATAGATTTAAGGGCCTAGATCTGATAGACAGAGTTCCTGATGAACTATGGAATGAGGTTCGTGACATTGTACAGGAGACAGGGATCAAGACCATCCCCATGGAAAAGAAATGCAAAAAAGCAAAATGGCTGTCTGGAGAAGCCTTACAAATAGCACTGAAAAGAAGAGAGGCGAAAAGCAAAGGAGAAAAGAAAAGATATAAGCATCTGAATGCAGAGTTCCAAAGAATAGCAAGAAGAGATAAGAAAGCCTTCTTCAGCAATCAATGCAAAGAGATAGAGGAAAACAACAGAATGGGAAAGACTAGAGATCTCTTCAAGAGAATTGGAGATACCAAGGGAACATTTCATGCAAAGATGGGCTCGATAAAGGATAGAAATGGTATGGACCTAACAGAAGCAGAAGATATTAAGAAGAGGTGGCAAGAATACACAGAAGAACTGTACAGAAAAGATCTTCACGACCCAGATAATCATGAGGATGTGATCACTAATCTAGAGCCAGACATCTTGGAATGTGAAGTCAAGTGGGCCTTAGAAAGCATCACTAAGAACAAAGCTAGTGGAGGTGATGGAATTCCCGTTGAGCTGTTTCAAATCCTGGAAGATGATGCTGTGAAAGTGCTGCACTCAATATGCCAGCAAATTTGGAAAACTCAGCAGTGGCCACAGGACTGGAAAAGGTCAGTTTTCATTCCAATTCCAAAGAAAGGCAATGCCAAAGAATGCTCAAACTACCGCACAATTGCACTCATCTCACACGCTAGTAAAGTAATGCTCAAAATTCTCCAAGCCAGGCTTCAGCAATATGTGAACCGTGAACTCCCTGATGTTCAAGCTGGTTTTAGAACAGGCAGAGGAACCAGAGATCAAATTGCCAACATCCGCTGGATCATGGAAAAAGCAAGAGAGTTCCAGAAAAACATCTATTTCTGCTTTATTGACTATGCCAAAGCCTTTGACTGTGTGGATCACAATAAACTGTGGAAAATTCTGAAAGAGATGGGAATACCAGACCACCTAACCTGCCTCTTGAGAAATCTGTATGCAGGTCAGGAAGCAACAGTTAGAACTGGACATGGAACAACAGACTGGTTTCAAATAGGAAAAGGAGTACGTCAAGGCTGTATATTGTCACCCTGCTTGTTTAACTTTTACACAGAGTACATCCTGAGAAACGCTGGGCTGGAAGAAGCACAAGCTGGAATCAAGATTGCTGGGAGAAGTATCAATAACCTCAAATATGCAGATGACACCACCCTTGTGGCAGAAAGTGAAGAGGAACTAAAAAGCCTCTTGATGAAAGTGAAAGTGGAGAGTGAAACAGTTGGCTTAAAGCTCAACAGTCAGAAAACGAAGATCATGGCATCTGGTCCCATCACTTCATGGGAAATAGATGGGGAAACATTGGAAACGGTGTCGGACTTTATTTTCTTGGGCTCCAAAATTAGTGCAGATGATGACTGCAGCCATGAATTTAAAAGACGCTTACTCCTTGGAAAGAAAGTTATGACCAACCTAGATAGCATATTGAAAAGCAGAGACATTACTTTGCCAACAAAGGTCCATCTAGTCAAGGCTATGGTTTTTCCAGGGGTCATGTATGGATGTGAGAGTTGGACTGTGAAGAAAGCTGAGTGCCAAAGAATTGATGCTTTTGAACTGTGATGTTGGAGAAGACTCTTGAGAGTCCTTTGGACTGGAAGGAAATCTAACCAGTCCATCTTAAAGCAAATCCTGAGGAATCGTGAAGGAAGTCCTGAGTATTCATTGGAAGAACTGATGGTGAAGCTAGAACTCCAATCCTTTGGCCACCTGATGCAAAGAATTGACTCCCTGGAAAAGACCCTGATGCTGGGAAAGACTGAAGGTGAGAGCAGAAGGGGACGACAGAGGATGTGATGGTTGGATGGCATCACTGACTCAATGGACGTGGGTTCGAGTGAGATCTGGGAGTTGGTGATGGACAGGGAGGCCTGGTGTGCTGCAGTCCATGGAGTCGCAGAGTCGGACATGACTGAGCGACTGAACAACAACAAGGCTTTCATGAAGCAGGCACTGGGGCGGAGCATCCCAAGGGCAGAGCATCGCTGGCAGGAGTCGGATGCCGTTGCCCCTCAGTCTGGCTTACTCATGCATCAGCTCGCCCCTCCTCCACATTGAGGACCTAATATTTGTTATAAAGCCACGTGGTCCCGAGTCAGCATCGAGCTTCATGAAACCTGCAGGTCCGACCCAGCTCATGGCTGAGTCATCTTCAGGCTGCCAGGCCACTGGTCGGTTCATCCTCCTCCTCTCCCTGCTTCCTTCCATCCCCAGCTCAGTCCAGCCTGGACCCAGGTGCCCAGCAAAGCCCCCCACCCATCCTCACCCCAGCCACCATGTTAGCTGAAGGTGGTGGGGTGGGGGCTTGAGAATGTCCTTGGGTCCGGAAGTCTCCATGCCAGTGTCGGAGCCGGCACACCTAGCTGGCTTCTTTCTGCTTGTGGTCGCGGGCATCCTGGCTTGCGGTGACCTGCAGGCCGAGCCCACAGCCCCTCACACCTCTTACTCTCATCTCAGCACATGGTTAGCTCATGATGAACATTTGTTGAAATGAAGTGAACTCTCAGAATTACTTAAACGTGGTTAGACACTTTTTGATGACTGGAGGTCAGCAGGATGGACCATAGTTAAGTTCTGTTGGAGGGAAGTAATGCCCAGGGTGGGTTACAACAGCCAGTGCTCCCAGCCACCTAGCATTTTCTTTGAATCGAGAGGAGGATCCCAGGACACCGATCAGAGAGACCCCTGGCAGGAGCCGAGCCTCCCACTCAGCCTGACCCTTGGTGGGCTCTGCAGGGCTTCTCCGTGAAGCAGAATTGGGCCAAATGCCGTCCAGCTGAGCTGGGCCTGGTGCTGTCCATGGCCTGCCCCTGCCCCGGCTGCCCCTGAAGGCCCTGCCCTCTGGTTGCTGGCCCAGCTTGATCGCAGCAGACACAGGGGCACACAGATGCTGGTGGGAGACCAGAGGTGGGAGAGGGAGGCGCGAGGTCTGTCTCCTCCATCCTCTGACACCCGCATCATCGGAGGCTCTGTGAGCTACAGGCGGCCCCTCTGGGAGGTCTCGGTGCTGGGTTCCGTCTGCCCAGTGGGGCTGGGCCCTGGGGGTATCCCCACCCTGCGGTCCCCTCGCTGGGTGTGGGGGTCTGGCGGCCCATGCTGTGTCCTGACGCCCAGTCCCGAGACTAAGTCTCTCCAGCACTAAGTCTCTCTGGCATTTGTAACCACCCTCCCCCTCCAGAGGGCTTGGGCTCTGCCCCCTTGACAGGGCTGGAATAAATACAAAGCTTCTGGACGGCCTGGAACTTAGAGTCTCTAGTTTGGATCCGTATGTTTAAATATTTATAAAGAGATTAGCGGAAGCCAGAGGAAAGTGAAGGCCCCTGCCCCTCAGCCTCCTGGGGCTGCTGCTTGTTTTAGTCTCTCCCTAATGGACACGTCTGTCTACTTGCAAAGGGACCCGGAATCCACTTGTTTCCCAAGGCGCAGAGCACAGCAGGGCCTGTGCTGAAGGTGCAGACGGTGGTGGTGTTGCCGCTGACAGCAGTGTGGGGACATGCTTGGATGGGTGGGACGCTGATGCTCACGGGGTTTTCCCCAAAGTGACGGGTCAGGTGCGTTTGCTTAAGGGGGTTCAGGCCCAGTGAGGGGGGTTTGCGGGACAGCGGCCCCCAGCCCCGCTCCCTGGAGTGTTCTTAGCTGTGCTCAGAGCCAAGAAGATGCCAGAATGTGAGGGGCACTGTTGGGATGACTGAAATGTGCGCACTCACATTTTAACACCAGAACTACTGTGAGGTCTCACCCAGAAGCTTTGAAGTGCCATCTTGATAAAGAGGAAGTGGAGTGAAAGTTGCTCAGTCATGTCCGACTTTTTGCGACCCCATGGATATATACAGTCCATGGAATTCTCCAGGCCAGAACACTGGAGTGGGTAGCCTTCCTCTTCTCCAGGGGGTCGTCCCAACCCTGGGAGTGAACTTGGGTCTCCCATGCTGCAGGCAGATTCTTTACCAGCTGAGCCACGAGGGAAGCTCCAGGAAAGAGAAAGTACGCACACAACGAGGTCCCCTCTCCCGGGATCCCCCTCATATTCACCAGATGAGGGAATAAACATTCCCATGGTGTATTTAGCTATTGAAAAGCTCCTTATTTGCCTTCTCACTTCAAATGGTGGGAAAAGCAAAGAAAGCAATGACAAGCCCAGGAGAAACGTCTAACCTCAGGAAACTCTCCGGCCCTAGAAGTCGTGTGCCCTGCACGTGGCAACAGGAAGGCCATGCTGGTGCTGGGAGCTGACCGGGGCTCCGTGTGGCCCCAGTGGGTCAGCGCTGGAGAGGTGGGCTGACATGGATGCCCGTCAGCGGTGCCCTTCTCTGTAGGGGGCATCATGGGTGTGACCGTAGGCATGTCAGCTGGATTCCAGCTGCCCCAGTGGGTCTGTTGGTACTAATACAAAGGCTCGTGTTTTTAACACCTGTGAAGCCCAGCCTGCTTTCAGCCTGTATCCAGGGAAGCGGGAGATACCCAAGGTCTGGAGAAGCTCTGCCCCCGTGTGAGGAGCTGGTCGTTCTCGGCCGGCACGGGGAGATCCCCAGTGTTCATCTCCGTGTTAGCCTGTCCCTCTGCGGTCCTTTTCCTTTCCCTCCCCGTCAGGAGATGGCAGCCCCGACCAGGGCCGCATCCTGGCAGGGTCAGATGTGGAGAAATGCCCCCCAGGCCTGCCTTGCCTGCCTTGTCTTCTGCGAGAGTTTTCAGCTCTGCTTCCGGGCTCTTGGTCATCTTAACATAAGTGACGTCACTCAGTCGTGTCCGACTCTTTGTGACTCCGTGGACTGTAGCCTACCAGACTCCTCTGTCCATGGGATTTTTTTAGACAAGGGTACTGGTGTGGGTTGCCATTTCCTTCTCCATCTTAACGTAAAGGAAATTTCTAACAGGCTGAGGCCTCGCTCACGCCTTCCCACTTCAGCCCTTTTTCACACTCTCAGGAGTCCTGGCGCTCTCCATGCTGATCCCGAGGTGCCCAGGCTCCTCCTGAAGCTCGCGGCTGTCCTGAACAACCCTGGTCTCCACGTGGTGGGGTGCTGCCAAGGGGGCAGAGGAGCCGGCACCAACCGAGGCATCAGGCTGAGCTAACCCTGAGTCCTCGAGCCTTGGGCATGACCGCCTTTATGTGCCCTGAGCCCGTGAGCTTCACGTGCTTAGAGTTCCTGGACACAGCACAGCAGCAGGAGCCTCCTGGCCTTTGCTTCCGCAGAGAGCCGCAAAGCAAGGCAGCATTCTCTTGGCTCACCTTCCCGGCAGCGTTACGGCTCATCCCGCTCGCTTGATCAGAGAGCGCCCCTCTTGTCTGAGCACAGGCCCCGTGACTTCCCTCTGCTGAAAGTGAGTTCCATTCACAAATAGGGGTTTTGCGGCTTCCACTCCATCTTGCTACAAGTGAAGGGGACAGATGTCCTTCAGAAGGACACAGAGTCATGGGGCTGGGGTGCGGGCGGGGGCAAAGATGGGGGCATTGGTCAGGGATGCAGAGAAGCAGCTCAGACAGAGAATCATACATGGATGATGGGTGGACAGGTAGGTAGGTAGGTGGACAGGTAGGTACATTGAGAGATGTCCCTGCCTGAGTCAGTAAGTCATGTCCAACTCTCTGTGACCCCACGGACTGTAGCCCACCAGGAGCCTCTGTCCATGGGATTCTCCAGGCAAGAATACTGGAGTGGGTAGCCCTTCCCTTCTCCAGGAGATCTTGCCGACCCAGGGAATGAAACTAAGTCCCCTGTGTTGCAGATGGTAGATAATGGATAGAAACATAGATGGACAGGTAGGCTTACTCCAGGGAACTGGCTTCTGTAGTGATGAAGACCGAGATGGCCTAGAACCTCAAGAGAGCTGATGCGGCAGCTCCAGTCTAATCCAAAGGCCTGAGAACCAGGGGAACTGACCGTGTGAGTCCCAGCCCGAGGGCAGGAGAAATCCAGCATCGCAGCCCAGCAGCCCAGTGGAGAGCAGGACTCTGCCCTTTCTCTGCCTCATCCCTGTTCAGACTCTCCAAGCACTGGGCGAGTCCACCCACCCTGGGGACTATCTGTTTTGCTCAGCCCACCAATGCGAATGTTAATCACATCCTGAAATACGCCACAAGCACACCCAGGGTCCCGTCTGATCTGGTATTGGGAGACACGTGGCCTGTGGAGCCGTCAGGCCATCACCAGCGGACGGGTGCCGTGGGTGTGCCCAGCCCTCCCTTTCCATGGTTTGGGGAAGTGTGACGTGACCCTCACAGGCTTCCAGAAAGTGGAGCATGCTCCTTCTGCCATCTCTAGGGTGTGGCCAAGACCCCCTGCCCCTCACCAGCCTCATCCTGTTTCCGCCAAGCTGCAGCTGGAACCCCCCATGCATTTGGGTATAACCCTGGCAAGACAGGGAGCTGGGGCCCTGGGGGGCAGAAGCCCCAGCCTCTCCCTAGGGACCAGGGGGCTGGCATGTGGCCACAAGCATGGTCTCTGCTGATGGAGGAATAAGGACAAGAAGGGACCAATCTTCTCGGTTCTTGGTGAGAAGAGACGTGGCCCCATCCTCAAGGATGGGATGGTGGTCGGGGGGAGAGGTGAGATCACCTCCCAAGGGCATCCCGAGCTGGCCCGTAGCCTCTCAGACAGAAAACGCCGTTCTGTGGGGTGTAGCCCGCAGATGAACTGGCAGAGTGACTGACTCCACCGTCGCATGAGGAATTCTGCGAGCCTGCGTTGCCCTATCGCCCGCACTGAACTCAGTGCCACGTGATCCACTTCAGTCAGTTTTCGTGGAATTGCCTACCCTTTGGCAGGGTCTGCTGGAGAAGGTAATAAAGTTGAAAGAACCTACTTCCTACTTTCTGGGAGGCTTCTGAAAAAGAAGACAGGCACAGTGCCCAGCACCAGCCGTCAGCTGCATTTCATCTTCTCTTTCAGTACTTTTTGATACAGATCTTCCCCTGCTTCAGTTAACTTGACTTGGTGCTGGTTCTGTCTTAGTTTATAGCTGAGACACCTCCCAGGCGGCTGGGAGCAGCATGGCCCATTCGAGTCTGTAATGAACTTGGTGTGGGATGACAACGTCTGAGACATTCGGACGACTCAGACTCCAGTCCTAAGTGAGATTTGCTTCCTTCCTGCAGAAGTGACGTGAATAAACGGGTTAAACTAGGAAGGCGTCTCAATCCATTTCAGTCCCACTGTCAGAGGGTCCCGTGTCCTTGGGGGTGACACACGCAGGGAGGCTTGGGGAGCCTGAAATACCCGCTCACCACCAGGGATGGTCTGACCCTAGCCAGACCCTGGACTCCTTTTTTTGTCGGGAGACACTCAGGAGCACGTGTCGGTCTCTAGACACAACGACCGCCTCTCTTGTTTGCCCCGAGATGGTGTTTCACACGTTTTAGGTTTCGGAGCTTAAATTAGCTTGTCTGATAAGAGAGACTCGTCTGCTCTTGTCCAAGGGGCAGCCGGTGTCGCCTGCTGCGGCCAGGACCGTGACCTCCGTGAGGTAAGGCGAGTCTCTGCTGGAAATTATTTATCACCCGAGTGGGTCATTCCGTTTCAGCTGCCCAGCCTCGTGGGCATCTCACTGACACAGCAATAATGGCCTATGAACTTCTGGTCCAATTAATTGTTAATGAGAGGCTTGATGAGCAGAGAAAGGGCCTATTAGTTTAGCTGGTTGTCTTTCTGTCACAGTAGCAGGGGTCAACATTCTGCGAAGGGCGAAATAAAAGCACTGGCACTGATCCACTCTTCTAAACAAGCTGCATCATCTTTGATGTTAAGTAAAGTTAAATACAAAGTTTGGTCACTCCCGGAAATTCACATGTAAACACGCAGACCTGCTGTATTTTTTTTAAAGTGTGAGCACAGGTGCTTTAAAAAAATCATAATAATTCTTGTGACTTTCATGATGCTTGCCCTGTATGAATGTAGTTTAGAATTTTATAGTTCAGTTCAGTTGCTCAGTTGTGTCCGACTCTTTGTAACTCCATGGACTGCAGCATACCAGGCTTCCCTGTCCATCACCAACACCCAGAGCTTGCTCAAACTCATGCCCATTGAATCGGTGATGCCATCCAACTAGAATTTTACAGGCCCAGTACAAACTGCAGAAGAAATCATAGTTTTATCTCATGTGTTTGGTTCCCTTAAAAAGAGAAGCTGAATTTGTACTTTTCTGATTATAAAAGTAGTGTGTGCTCAACCCAACAGATTAAGAAAATCAAGGAGCATATTTCTGAAAAGTGGGGACCACCCACAGTTTTGCCACTCAGAGGTGTTAATTGTTAACAGGCTTGGCTTCAAGTGAAATTTGTGCCCTGGGCGCCTCCGGGGGGTTACAGTTCCTGACCTTGATCTACATGCTTGGCACAGCCCACGCTGGACAATTCTGTCACATGAATACAAGCAGGGGTGCAAAACACAGTGGTGTAGGCTGAGCACCAGCTCCACGTTCTTGCCTGGAGACCCATGGACAGAGCAGCTTGACAGGCTGCCCTCCACGGGGCCGCAGAGGGTAGGACAGCTGAGCAGGTTTCACTTTATGTGAACATGTGTTTCTATGTAATTTTGAGAATGTGCTTATGGTGCTTAAATCCTCCATGCTCCAGCACAGTAAATATTTCATTTGCTTCCCCCAAAGAGGTATGTTTGTCATGTTCAGGATCCTTGGCAAAGTATGTAAAGTCCTGAAACTCCAATGCTGCTGTCTTTAACTGGTATCTGGAAACTGCTTCCGTGATAGTCTGTGGAGTCAGGGAGGATGAGACCTGTCCAACACAGGACTGTCTTTCTTCTCTGGCTGAAAAGGATGAACAGAGGCAGGGCTACTGGTCCTCACAAGGATCACTCCCGCCTCGGGATGTCACTAATTGTGTGACAGGATTGGAACGCACCCAGAGAGAAGCTTCTGCTGAAATTTCACCCTTAGAGCTTTGCATACATGATGCTAATACGTTTCAGAGAGTTAAGGCACCAAGCTGTCAACCAATCCAGCTCTACATTTTGCTGCATTCCGGCTGCGTGACTTAGTATGTGTGTGACCTTCTCCAGGGAGCTCAGCTCCTTGGAGCCTTATAAGTGTTCTCTAAGGAAAAGATTTTGGTATTGACCATCTGGTGATGTCCATGTGTAGAGTCTTCTCTTGTGTTGGTGGAAGAGGGTGTTTGCTATGACCAGTGCATTCTCGTGGCAAAATTCTATTAGCTTTGCCCTGCTTCATTCCATATTCCAAGGCCAAATTTGCCTGTTACTCCAGATTTCTTGACTTCCTACTTTTTCATTCCAGTCCCCTATAGTGAAAATGACATCTTCTTTGGATGTTAGTTCTAAAAGGTCTTGTAGGTTTTCATAGAACCATTCAACTTCAGCTTCTTCAGTGTTACTGGTTGGGGCATAGGCTTGGATTACTGTGATATTAAATGGTTTGCCTTGGAAATGAAGATCATGGCATCTGGTCCCATCACTTCATGGGAAATAGATGGGGAAACAGTGGAAACAGTGTCAAACTTTATTTTGGGGGGCTCCAAAATCACTGCAGATGGTGATTGCAGCCATGAAATTAAGACACTTACTTCTTGAAAGGAAAGTATGACCAACTTAGATAGCATATTCAAAAACAGAGACATTACTTTGCTAACAAAGGTCCATCTAGTCAAGGCTATGGTTTT
>SJYX01002050.1:0-11232 GCA_006410675.1 Oreotragus oreotragus
GGTCCCATCACTTCATGGCAAATAGATGGGGAAACAGTGTCAGACTTTATTTTTGGGGGCTCCAAAATCACTGCAGATGGTGACTGCAGCCATGAAATTAGAAGACGCTTGATCCTTGGAAGAAAAGTTATGACCAACCTAGATAGTATATTCAAAAGTAGAGACATTACTTTGCCAACTAAGGTCCGTCTAGTCAAGGCTATGGTTTTTTCTGTGGACATGTATGGATGTGAGAGTTGGACTGCGAAGAAGGCTGAGCGCCGAAGAATCGATGCTTTTGAACTGTAGTGTTGGAGAAGAGTCTTGAGAGTCCCTTGGACTACAAGGAGATCTAACCAGTCCATTCTGAAGGAGATCAACCCTGGGATTTCTTTGGAAGGAATGATGCTAAAGCTGAAACTCCAGTACTTTGGCCACCTCATGAGAAGAGTTGACTCTTTGGAGAAGACTCTGATGCTGGGAGGGATTGGGGGCAGGAAGAGAAGGGGACGACAGGCTGGATGGCATCACTGACTCGATGGACATGAGTTTGAGTGAACTCCAGGAGTTGGTGATGGAGAGGGAGGCCTGGCGTGCTGAACTGAACTGAACTGAATCTTTCAGCTACATCTTCCCACTACCCTGCAGAAAAGATGGCACGTGTCCCACCTGGGCATCTGGCATCTGTGTCCCTGTTGGGAGGAAAGGTTTATCTCCAACCTCACAAGGTGCAGCTCCATTCTAGAACACATCAGCCATCCAAAGTGAACAACCTTTTTAAAGTTCATTCATAAATACCTCAAAGTTTCAAAAAAGAAATGCCTTGGGGTCATATGTGTTCTATTATTAATAAGAAAATCACTTAGGTAGAAATTGTAATAAGCTGGATGTAAACTTTCCCACACATACCTTTGCCAGGCACACTAAGAGTTCATTGAATTACATTTAGAAAGACTCTGGTAGTAAAGCATCTACAGAATCAGTATTCCCCATGCATGCTGAGTCCCTTCAGTCATATCCAACTCTTTGTAACCCCGTGGACTATACAGCCCGCCTGGCTTCCCTGTCCATGGGATTCTCCAGGCCAGAATACTTGAATGGGTTGCCATGCCCTTCTCTAGGGGATCTTCCCAACCCAGGGATCAAACTCAGGTCTCCTACACTGCAGGCAGATTCTTTACCGTCTGAGGTGCCAAATCAGCCTTTCATTAGACCCAGTTAGTTGGAAGACGGACAAACTGAAAGGAAGGTGCTTGGTGTGAGGCTGGCCTGGGCTTCAGAGGATTTTGGAAATCCTGTGGGAAAGGCCTGAAACACAGGGGAAGCCGCAGAGTTCTGGCCACTGGAAGGGTCTTGGCGGGCTGGAGCCTCACACTGATTGTGGGGCACCTCACACAATCAGTAAGCCTCTGCTCAGAAAGCTCTGCTCACACATCTTCTCACCTCTGCCCAACCAGCTCTCAAAATTCTTGGACCCATGTCACATCAGGGGAGCCCAGTGCAAGTGCAAGATCAACAGCAGACAGCTCGAATGAGGGTTAAAGGATGCTGCAGCCCCTACCCCCGAGGGCACAACTGATGGCACTTGGAAGACCGCTTGGGTCCCTGTGTGCTCCCTTCCCCCATCCTCTGACCCGCGCACCCCGGGTAAACAGGGAGAAGAACTCGCTCCAACACGACGTCTCAGCAAGAACCTGCTATGCTGGACACATCCCGATCCCCAGGGCTGCTGCGGCAGAGCGCAAGCTCAGGGCTGGCCAAGCCAGCACTGTGCGGTTAAACGCAGCAGGCACAGAAGCAAGACCTGGACCCAGAGATCCACACACCCCTTCCCCTGGCTGGTTCCCAGACTCTCCCCAAGACACTTCTGCATAGTCAAAGGCTGCAGGAAGTGGGTGTGACCCAGGAGGAAGCTCAGTGGCCGAGGCCTCCTGGGTCTGTGACCAGGGACAGCCACAGGGACCTCTTCCAAGGGCCTGGCAGCTCTGGGCAGCCACAGGCTCTGAGTGCTGTCACCTGGCCCAAGCCTGTCATCTGGACAATGGACCTGCAGAGCCAGTGGGCCTGCTCTGTTCTTCTCCCCAAATACCAGCAGGACAGGCCTTGGCCACGCGCTCCACTCCCCTGACCAAGAGTGATGTCCGCTTCCCCCCAGCCTGAACGACTGCCACTTTCCTCTACCCTCTCTTAGCCTGGGAGGCAGCAGCAAATCCTTGGGATATACGAAATGGGATAATGACAGTACTTACTTCATGAGGTCGTTACAAGAATTAAATGAGGTCGTGCACAGAGACTGAAGACCAGTGCCCCTGCAGGATTTCACCACGAGCAGGGCTGCAGAATCCCAGGCCGGGCCTGCCGAGGCCTCCCGGGAGGTGTGAACACTTCGAGACAAGAGGGGGCGCACAACACCTACTGTGCGACAGGGCGGGATTCGGGGCGAAAAACAACCACATCTGGCAACCAAGAGGGCCAAGGAACCTGCTTGGTTTTCCTCTCAATTGGAGAATAAATATTCACCAGCCTCATGATTAAAAGTCATGCCTTCAGTTCAGAGGTTTGCAAACATTTTTTTCTACCCACAAAACTTTTCCAAATGAGAGCTTACCAAGGGAGCTCACTGTGTAAAACAGAGGGCCACCAAGTGACCCTGGTCGGAGGGGCTGGGGGATCCTGGAGCCTTCTGCGCCCACTCCCTCCTGGCCTGTGTAATGACCACCAACTTAACTGAACATATTAGGCCAGGGCTTCCCAGAGTGCAGTCACTGGACCAGCATCAACAGTGCCTCACAATCCGTTAGAAATTCAAATTCTTGGACTCCACCCCAGATCTTCTGAATCAGAAGTCGGGGTCGGGGCCCAAAGCTGTGTTTCCACCAGCCCCCCGGCAATTTCAGACACTGTTATACCAGCAGTTTGTACCCAGAGACATGTGAGCACCCAGGTTCAGTGTCTCCCTCTGAGGTGACTCCTGATTTGACTGGTCTGGGGTGGGGTCCACTGGTGAGTCCTGGAAGTTCCCCGGGCAGATCAGTGAGCAGCCACCTCGTCTCAGCAAGCCTCCATGTAGCCCAAGGGGCAGCAGGAGCAGCATGGCCCGGGGCCTGCTATCTGGATGTCTGATACGATATATGGAGCTCTGTCCCCCAGACCTACTGAGTCAGGATCTGCGTGTCACCAAGATCTCCCAGGGGACTGTATAGACATTCCTGACACCCTAGTCTAGGTGGTCCTGTTGAAGACCTGGAAAGAATCTTAGACACCACGTGGTCCAAACCACTCACCCCTTGGGTGGTCGCCTGGGGCCGCGTGGCCTGAGATTTCCCAGGTGACCGCAGCTGCTGCAGCAGGTTGGGGATCAGAGCCAGCCTCCTCACTCCCAGGACAGCTCTCCTTCCTACGCCCAGCAGCCAAGCATGCTTGCCTCAACCTTCCCTCTGAGCGTCTCTGCGTCTTCAGTCCCTGAGGCCTCAGAGGAGAGAGGGGATGGAGGCTGCTCCTCCTCCCTGAGAAGGCAGGGGGCTAGAGGTGTACAGGGCGGCAGAGATTCCCACTGGCCATTCAGCAAACCCCCAAAACCTTTCCAGGGGTGTGACCACTCACTGTCTTGTTAGTGGAGGCCTGATATTAGTTGGGATGTTACATTTCTAGGAACACTGAAGTCATGTTTAACACACACATTATTGGGGCCTGGAGAGGAGAAACAGAAATTTGGGGAATGAACCCAGCATGGGCCAGACTTACAGTTTTTACTACAGATGCTATTCCAAGTTTTATTTTGTTAAGGAACAAAAACTACACTGTTTTGCCATGCTCACTCATAAGAGCATCATATGTGCTATTAATTGTGTTTAGACATGAAACAGTCTACACATATGGACAAGAGGACAAGTTGATTGTCCTACAGTATGTCAGAAAGAAAATTAAAATGGCTTTAGGGTAGGGAAAATTCACCACATACTCATCTCTACCACCACCCTGACAAACAAACACACACACACACACACACACACACACGATCTCCTCCCTATAAAGTTTCCTCCCGTCTGGACTGTCAAGTTTGGTTCACCACCAGGCCAAGAACCAAACTGAATCTTTAAACAGAAAGAAGTCATAGATATCTCCATCTCCTGGACAAAGGGACATGTGTTACCACTCATTTCTCTCACTGATTCTAAGCACAATGCCACTACCAGGCACTACTAGGTGCAGGTCCTTTGCTTGAAGCATCACATAAATTTTCAAGGATGAAACTCAAAATCCAAAGTCACTGCTGTCTCTCTTGCATTGTGCTAACATGTCGTTCACATGTGCTAACATGTCGATCACATTATCAACACCAGTTAGCCTACTTCCCTTTGTGCAAAATGAATTGAGCCAGAAAACTGTTTAAGGATAGGAGTCCAGTTCTGCCAGGCTTAAGTCACAGACAAAAGTTCATGAAAAACATCACTGTGCTTTACTCTGCAATCACATGAAGCCTATTGTTGAAACATAGCAGCTTCTGCGGGGGGGAAGGCCGTGTGCTCTCAGATGTGAAAGGAAATCCCATCTCTTCACTTGAGATGGATGCAAGACCAACCATTTCCTGAGCCCCAACATCCCCAAAGTACTTGGATTAAGAGATCGTTTCCACCATGAGCACAAATACATAAAATCAACTCAGACTTCTCCCTCCAATGACGAAAGAGCAAAAAAACTATCCACCCTCTGTCTTCTGTATGAAGAAACATCAGAAGGCTCCTGGTACCAAGTCCACACAGTGTTGGACCAAAACAGTGGCAAGGAGGGGACGAGTCAAGAGAGACAGCTGCCTGGTCCCTCGTTAGCAGCAGCTGACCGTCTGCATCCGAGAGGCCACGGGGGTGCCCAAGACTGTCTGTGGAAATGGGAGAGCAGTCTCCACATTTGAGGAAAAAGATCTGAGTTGGGTCAAAGAGATCCGTGCCAGGATTCATGCCAAACAACATGGGATACAGAGAATGAAGTGGGAAGAATCAATTAGCGCGTTCTCCTATGTATCACATACCCTGGCTTTCTTTTCTCTGGGTTAGGGAATAATTAATTTTTTTAATGCAAGAAGTTATTGATTTGCTTAGCTTTTCCTCTGTCCTAAGGAAATGCTATACATGGAGAGCAGGCACCCTGCAACTGGATCCTCCTTCAGCAGAGTCCAGAGCTCATCCCACCATGCAGTAGAGGACACCAGTCTTGGAATTTAAATAAAAGAAACAAAGGAAAGCTCAGCTCACCTAGCACCCTCCTCCCAGCTTCATTCTCGCCCTCAGTTTGCCACCTCTCTCAATCACAACATTAGGTTTTTAAGCAATTACGGTTCTTTTTCGACTAGGACCTGATTTCAGGCTCACTAAAACCCCAGTACACACTCTGTAAAGAGCAACATAGAAACAATCACATTTAAAGTGAGGGTGACCAGCATACAGGGACAGGCCTGGGCTTCCTGGTTTCTTGGTTTACAGGTCCCATTTTCTGATGTGTGATTTGTAAGTTATCTGTGCTGAGCCTCAGTTTCTTTGTCTGCGAAATGGGTTGCTGAGGAGATTACACAAGATAAGGGGTCCCAAGTTCTGATCACAGGGTAGGGTTGGCCGATGCCTTCTGTAAAGGGCCAAGTGGGAAATATTTCAGGCTCTCCAGGCTACACAATCTGTCCCAACTTCCCTACTCAGCCATTACAGTGAGAAAGCAGCCACAGATGATACGTAAATGAATGGAGCTGTTTGTGCGCCAAGAAACCTGCATCTAAGAACACTAAAATTTGAATTTCATGTAATTTTCATGTGTCACAACACGGTATTTTTCTTTTGATTTTTTTCATTCATTCAGAAATGTAAAAGCTATTCTTTGCTTTCACAAAAGTAGGCAGAACCACAATGAGCTACTACTCCACACCCATTAGGATGGTTACTATCAAAAAGAAGCAGAAAATAAGTGTTGACAGGAATGTGAAAAAAAGAATTGAACCCTTGTGCACTCTTGGTAGGAGAGGAGTAAAATGGTGCAGCCACTATGGAAAATAATGTGGCAGTGTCTCAAAAAATTAAAATTACCATATGCTCCAGCAGTTCCAGCAGTTCCAAAAGCAAAACCAGGGTCTCCAAGAAATAGTTGCACATCCCTGTTAATAGCAGCGTTATTTATCATAACCAAGAAATAGAAGCAACTCAAGTGTCCATCGATGGATAAGCAAAATGTGGTATGTGTAACACACACACACACACACACACACAGGAATATTATTCAGCCTTAAAAAGGAAGAAAGTCTTAGCACTGCTACAACACGGACGAACTTCAGGGCATTATGCTAAGCAACATAAGCCAATCACCAAGAGACAAATACTGTGTGATTCCACTTATATGAGGGACCCAGAGTAGTCAAATCCACCAATACAGAAAGCAGAAGGACGGCTGCCAGAGGGTGGGGGAGAAGAGGATGGGGATTTACTGTTTAATGGGTACAGAATAGCATCTTGGGAAGATGAGAAAGTTCTGGAGGTAGCTGGTGGTGACGGTTGCACAGCGTACTTAATGCCACTGACCTGTACAATTAAACACGGTCAAGGCAGAATTTTTTTGTACTTTGTAAGAATTGTTAAAGTATTTCTAAATGTTAAAAAATAAAATAAAGAACAGGCAGTGTGCGCATACTGACCCCCCTGCCCCAGGCTACGGTCTACCAGCTCCCACCATAGGACACCCCAGTAAACACCATCCCCCAAAAAGGGAAATGAGGAAAGGCTTCAGGCTACAAGTGAAAAGAGGGCAAACAAAGATATTTCTAAGATGTATTCATTCCAGTCTTTACCAAGCACCCACTCTGGGGCCAATAACCCTTCAGGCAGAGACACAAAAACAGGGAAGGGGGAGCATTCCAGGCCCTAGAGCCCAAGCCTTCCCTCCTGTCGGCTCAGCGCCGTCTGAAGGAAGTCCATCCTGCACGTGTGCAGGCTTGCCCTGTGCTGGAGGTGGGGGGAAGGGGGGCGTGGGAAAGTGAGGCGGCAGGCCACGCGGGCCTGTGCATGGCTCACATATGGCGGCACACCCTCCTCGGAGTGGTCAGTGATCTTGTCAGGGACGGAAGAGTTCAATGACTACAAGGGTGAGTTTAATTATATGTTGTCGCTGACTAGCAGTGGTTCCGATGGTACAATTACACATGTAATTTATCAGCAAGATACTTGCATACATAATAAACCAAAAGCAAAACATTAAACTTCAGTGGACGCTAAAAATACAAGATTGGGCCATGACGCAGAGCCGTCTCACTTGCAAGGGGTTGGGGAGAAAAGCCAAGGACCTCCCCTCCCTTTTAGGAGCTGGCTATCCCACCCACTGTGACCACGTGGCATCCAGCCCAGGAATGCACGCCCCGAACACCAAGTAAATCCCAAACCCCCAGTGGTGTGTCAACAACGCTCCCTCCACAAAGGAAACGGGATCGGGAAGCTGACTTAGGAAACTCACCACCCTCCTGACGTTCTCTGAACTTGCTAACCACTGTCCCAGGGGTGCTGGGAAGACCGCATGCCTGGCAACTTCTCAAAGTTCCTAGCTCCAGCACGAGTCTGAAAATGGCCTATACTTTCCTTAATCTTGAATAAAGACAGAGAAAGGGAAAAGGTGACTAAACAGAGAAGATGAAAATACTACTACTAACAGCAACACACTTACTAATTACATATTTTGAGCCAAGAGGCATTATTTTACTTGTACAATCAGATAGATTACTTGCACAGTCTACTATATTGTCATCATTGTCATTCCCAGTTTACAGATGAGCAAAGAGAGGCACAACAAGACTAATCCCTTGACATGTGGTCATATAGCCAGTGCATGGTGAAACCGTGATTCAACCCAGGAAATATGGTTCCAGACTCCATATCTTTGCCAGATTTAGTGGTCATTTATCTCTCTTTATTATTATTCATTATTTTCTTACCAGTACTGCTATGTTATCCATTGTGCAATAATTTAAAAGTCAAGGATGGAGTAACTTTTTATCCTCATCACCGGGAATACATTTCCCCCAAGACTGGTACCCGCTGTGCTGGGACACGGGAGCCTCAGCCTAGTTCCTCATGATAGCAGAGCCCAGGTGGCTGAGCATCATCCAGTCCCAAAGAGATCCAGCATGGTGGGGCTGAAGAGGACACACAAGAGCTTCTAAGAGAGCATGAAATATAATATAAACTACAGAGTTTTACCCAGGAGACAGACAACCAGTCATTTGGACAGGAAGTCTTCTGAGCCTCATAAATGCCTTGCCCACGTCCTGCTTTGAAAGAGGTCCCCTTCCCCTACTCGGCCTCCATGTCTTCCACCCCAGAACGTGCGTCTTCATCTGCATACACACCCTGGTGGATTCTTAGAGTTACTTGCATAACAAGCCGTTATTACGGTTTCAGCTTACAGAGATTGCCTGGCACAGTCCCAGACATTTTGTTTTCTATTTTAAAGACTGGATTGAAAAGGAGAGATAATAAGAATATCCTTCTATAACTGATCATTTGATGAAAAAAACAAAGTTTGGGAGGGCAAGGGATGAAGAGATAGTAAAAAGTGGGATTTTATTTGAACCTTTGGACCTACCATTCTAAGATCCTGTCAGGGTTTGAGATAGAGTCCCATCCATCCACTCATCTACCCATCCAGCTATCCCTCCCTCCATCCATCCACCCAACCATCCATCAGCCTATCTACTCATCTACCCAACCATTCATCCATCCATCCACCTATCCACTCATCCACTCACCCAGCTACCCATACATCCACCCACTTGTCCATCCTTCCAGTCACTATTTTCATTGAGAACTTTCTTTACAGTGAGCCCCATTCTAGGAATTAGAAAATAATACTGAACAAAACATAGCAAGGCCTTACTCTCTCCACATTTACACTGTACTAGGAGAGACCGACCAGAAACCAGTCAAGAACTAGGTCTCCAAAATTACTCCTGCATCAAACATCACAATGTATTTGAAATCCTCTATCACAGAGGTAAATCAGAGACATTTCCCTTACTTGTTGTCACCATCGAGGATCAGCTGTAAAAACAAACAAAAGTGTGTTCTGTGGAAATGCTAACAGTACAAAAACATATTCCAATGTGGCAGAATCATTTGAAGGCAAATACTACAAGCAGTATTTTTATGACAAAGGCTTTATTTCTCATCTTTTCTATCCTTGATTTAAATATCTACATATATGTGGGTGCATACGTATCTAGATTCAAGTATTTCAATACAAATTTTGTATTCAAAATACTTTTCCTGATTTCAGTTGATTGCATATTTCGAGCCAATGTTGCAGCAGTAATTTTTGTTCTGAATCAAAAACAAGGATCTTTCTCCCTCCCTCACCCTCTCTCTCTTCCCCGTGCTCAACAACCTCACTTTCTTCCCCGACCCTCTAGCCTTGTGTGTGCTTAGTTGCTCAGTCATGTTCAACTCTTTGCAACCCCATGGACTGTATGCAGGCAGGCTCCTATGTCCATGGAATTCTCCAGGCAAGAATACTGGAGTAGGGAGTTGATGCCTTCCCCAGGGGATCTTTCCGACCCAGGGATCAAACCTGGGTCTCCTGCATTGCAGGTAGATTACCATCTGAGCCACCAGGGAAACCCCTCTCTAGCCTTAAGAAGCCTAAAATATTCAGGCTGTTTTCAGATCTGAGTGATATCAAGGGCAAATCCTGTTTCCACTCATGCATTCTCCTGCTGAAGGTTTCTGGGGCCGTGAGGGTGGCGGAGGGAGTGCTGAGGTGCTGGTGAAAGCCACATCACAAAGGCACCAGGATAGAAGGACAAACCTTCCCACTTTGATTTGAGTGTGTAATTGTTTGAATACATCTCGCCCGTACTACAATAATGTCATCCTTGGTTGACACAGATTTTAAAGCCCTTTGAAAAGGTGGAATGTTATCAGTCACAAGCATGATTATAATGGGATTTAAGTGGAAGAAGCTAAGAATCAGACCCTCATTCGGGCCAGGCTCTGTGACAGAGATGGGGGCGAGGAGAGAAGTTAGAGGGCTGCGTCTCAGCTGGGAAAAGGATGCAGAGTGTAGCCATCATCCACAGAGCTTCTCCCCCACAGCCGGAAGATGTCCCAGGAGGCACCAGGAAACCCTGAGCTGCAGCTGGAATTCCCCCACACCGAAAAAGTGTATGCTCCAATCGCATTAGACCAGAGGTTCTCAAGCAGGCCGACTGTGCCCCCAGAAGACACTGGGTCATTTCCAGAGACGTTTCTGGTTGTCACAACAGGGGAAGGGATTCATAACTGAAACCTGGTGAGCCGAGGCCAGGGATGCTGTAAGCCACACACAGTGCACAGGATGGCCCCACAGCAAAGAATTACCCGGCCCAGAGTGTCAGCACTGCCAGGCCGAGGAACCCCGTCTTAGCTCCAGAGAGGCTGAGCCAAAGCCTCAAGGGAAAAGGGACAGGTCAAGAAGGAGCATTTCCAGGAAAAGAGTCTGAAGCTGCTCCCCCAGCTCTGCGGCCCCTTCTGCTCGCCAGCAGACCGAGGCAGGTGACGAGAGTGGATAATACAGGGGACAGGAGAGAGGAGCCTTTGGGCCAAATTACTTGCTCTTTTGCCTTTTGATCTAAAACACACTTTTCTTATTACATGTCAGATGGGACTGGAAATCCAGCCATTTTTCTTCTTCAAGGCAAAATAACCCAGGCCCAACAAAAACACAATAATCTCCCTGGCAGATCTCTGGACTGTCCAGCCTCTCCCTGACAAATCACAACGGTGCCTACAGATGTCAGATTCACCCACCAAGCCCAATCAAATGCCCGGATTACTAAGGCAAAGAATTGCGAATTTCATTAAATATGTTAAAGGGGAAAAATCAGCTTTGAAAAATAGTAATCCTGTCTTTCAACAAAAATATTATAGGAAGCTATGAATTTGGTAGATCCGAATAGGATGTTGGTACATGTTTTACTAAGGTAATATAATGGCACACTATTATTAGATCACATTAATCATTACTGTGCCAACGGCGCTGACAGCCCCACTGAAAAGGATTGAAAGGCCTGGTAATGGATATAAATTACCCATTGTGTGATAAAAGGATTTTTACTAAGAAGGTAAGAATAAAACAGCAAATTTCTAATATAACTGTTGTGTAAAAACCAAAATAAAAGTAATCCACGGTCAGTAATATCCACAAAATCAGAAGTAAGCACTTTTTCAACAAGATAAAGTCACAGTAAAAAAA